>PYAF01000799.1:238130-255584 GCA_007407185.1 Glycine tomentella
ATATAGTCTTTTACATGCTTGATAGGAATCACTAAGGAATTAGGATTCTTGTTAAAGGGTGAAATCGCTAAGGAATTAGGGTTTACTAAACTAGAAAAGATATATCATTTGAGTTAGCAAATGTTGTAACCAGTTAAGTGAAAGAGGTAGGGAACATTAGGAATTGTGCCTGACCACAATTGTTTCTTCCATTGGTAATACTTCAATTTATTTTACTGTTTATTTTAATTTCAGTTTTACATTCAACACTCAACACAATTCTTTAAAATAATTTCTTTTCTGTTACTTCCAATTACTTAGAATTAATATTTCTGTGAATTTCACCCCAATCCCTGAGGAGACGATACTCACTTACCTATTTTATTACTTGAAACGATCGGTGCACTTGCCGTAGTGTGCGGGTTTCGCAACATCTACTAAGCATAAGCCAACTATGTGACAAAGGTTTTAAAATTTCTTTCAATCAAGATTGTTGCATGATATGTGATGGTAAATGTGGAGAAGTAATCCACGTTGGCAAAAGAAAATGTAACATTTATTTGCTTTCCATAGACCATGCATTATTCCACAAGACTACATGCTTAATGAGTAAGTTAGATGAAACTTGGTTGTGGCATAGGAGAACTAGCCACATTAACATGCACCATATGAATAAACTTATTAAAAAGGACTTAGTAATTGGCCTACCAAAACTCAAATTTGAAAAGGACAAACTTTGTGATGCATGTCAAAAGGGGAAGCAAACCAAAATCTCTTTTCAAAGTAAAAATATTGTTTCCACCTCAAGACCACTTGAATTACTGCACATTGATTTGTTTGGTCCTTCTAGAACTATGAGTTTAGGTGGTAATTACTATGGACTTGTTATTTTTGATGACTACTCTAGATTTACTTGGACTTTGTTCTTGAAATCCAAGAGTGATGCTTTCCATGCTTTTAGAAAATTGGCCAAGTTAGTTCAAAATGAGAAATGTTATAAAATTATCTCAATTAGAAGTGACCATGGTGGAGAATTCCAAAATAAACATTTTGAAAAATTCTGTGAAAAAATGGAATTAACCACAATTTTTCAGCTCCAAGAACACCCCAACAAAATGGTGTTGTGGAGAGGATCACTTGAAGAAGGTGCAAGAACACTTCTAAATGAGACAAATTTAACAAAGTATTTTTGGGCTGATGCAGTAAGTACTGTTTGTTACACTTTAAATAGATTACTCATAAGACCCATCTTGAAGAAAACACCTTATGAGTTATACAAAGGAAGAAAGCCCAATATTTCTCATTTAAGAACTTTTAGCTGCAAGTGTTTTGTTTTAAATAATGGGAAAAAATCACTAGGAAAGTTTGATGCAAAGGCTGATGAAGCTATATTTCTTGGATATTCTTTGCAAAGTAAAGCATATAGAGTTTTCAACAAAAGAACCATGTGCATGGAAGAATCTGTTCATGTAATTTGTGATGAATCTAACCCCTCAAAAGAAGAAAAAGATTGTGATGTAGATGTAGGTCAATTGGAAGAAAATGTCCAGCTAGAGAAATTATCTATCGATGAGAAAGGTGAACCTAGTGCTGAAGCAATTCCACCAACTTTCAATCAAGAGCCAAAAGAGTGGAGAACTACAAGAGACCTTTCACTAGACAATATTATTGGAGAAGTTTCAAAGGGAGTCTCTACTAGATCTTCTCTTAGAAATTTATGTTGTGATATGGATTTTGTATCTCAAATTGAACCTAAAGATATTAATCATGCCTTACAAGATGAACATTGGATGCATGCCATGCATGAAGAACTGAATCAATTCAAAAGAAATGAAGTTTGGGAACTTGTTCCTAAACCATCATCAATTAAGCCTATTGGTACAAAGTGGGTTTTTAGAAACAAACTTAATGAAAGTGGAATCATAGTAAGAAACAAGGCTAGATTGGTTGCTAAATGTTACAAGCAAGAGGAAGGCATTGACTATGAGGAAACTTTTGCTCCAGTTGCAAGATTGGAAGCAATTAGGCTATTACTTGCATATGCATGCTTAATGGATTTCAAACTTTATCAAATGGATGTCAAAAGTGCTTTTTTAAATGGTTATATAGAGGAGGACATCTATGTTGAACAACCTCCAGGTTTTTCTGATTTTAAACATCCTAATCATGTTTTTAAACTTGAAAAGGCCCTCTATGGTCTGAAACAAGCTCCAAGATCATGGTATGAAAGATTGAGTAAGTTCCTACTTGATCAATCTTTTGTAAGGGGCAATGTTGATAAAACCTTGTTCATCAAGAGGCATAAGAATGATATCCTATTGGTTCAAATATATGTTGATGACATTGTTTTTGGTTCAACCAATCAAATGCTTTGTAAAGAATTTTCTGCAGCTATGCAAAATGAGTTTGAGATGTCTATGATGGGTGAGTTAACATTCTTTCTAGGACTTCAAGTTAAACAAATGAAGAATGGAACTTTCCTCAATCAATCAAAGTATTGCCTTGAAGTCATCAAGAAGTTTGAAATGGAGAAAAGCAAAGATGCTGCAACTCCAATGGCAACCTCAACATACCTTGATTCAGATGAAAAAGGGAAGAAGGTGGATGAATCTAAATGTAGAGGAATGATTGGTTCTTTACTATATTTGACAGCTAGTAGACCAGATATTATGCTAAGTGTTTGCTTGTGTGCAAGATATCAAGCAAATCCAAAAGAGTGTCACCTTACAGCAGTCAAAAGGATCATCAAATACCTCAAGGCAACACCCAAAGTTGGGCTATGGTATCCTAAGGGTGCACCAATAAATATTGTTGGATATTCTGATTCTGATTTTGCAGGATGTAAACTTGATAGGAAAAGCACAAGTAGAACTTGTCATCTTCTTGGAAGCTCACTCATATCATGGCATTGCAAGAAACAAGCTTGTGTGGCTTTGTCAACTGCTGAAGCTGAATATATCTCAGCTGGGAGTTGTTGTGCACAAAAACTATGGCTTAAGCAACAATTGCAAGATCATGGATTTGATCTTAAGGAGATACCAGTACTTTGTGACAACACAAGTGCAATAAATATTTCAAAGAATCCTGTCATGCACTCAAGGACCAAGCACATTGAAATTAGACATCACTTCATAAGAGACCATGTCCAGAAAGGTAATATCAAGGTTGAGTTCATTGATACCCATAATCAACTTGCTGACATATATTCACTAAACCATTGCCAAAGGATAGATTTTATGAACTTAGAAACATGCTAGGCATTCTTGATGAATATAATATATGCTAGCTTGTTTAAAGTATGCTTCTCCATGACTATTTGAAGCCTCATTGCTGCCTTTATCATTGAATTGATTGAAATTCAAATTGATCTGCAAAAATTCTCTATTTCTGATATATTTGCTGTAATAATCGATTACACCACGGGGTAATCGATTAAATTCATTAAAAATCACATTATTTGTGCAAGTTGTGCTCAAGTAATCGATTACATTGATCTGGTAATAGATTATTCTTTGTATTTAAAAAAACTGTTCCCTCTGTGGAATAATTGATTACACCACGGGATAATCGATTACATTGAATAAAATCCATTTTCCATTTTAAGTGTCTCCTGGAATAATCGATTACTACTATTAGGTAATCGATTACACATGTGCTTTGAAGTTTTAACCCTCCTGGAATAATCGATTACCACTCAGGATAATTGATTACACAAAGCTCTGATACTTGATAAAATCCCAAATTTATGATATAATCGATTTCATTAGCATATAATCGATAACACATCATCTTCTACCTCTGACTGGTAGGGAAATAATCAATTACCACATGGGATAATCGATTACCACGTGTAATTTTTGTGTCCCAAATGTGCCAAAATAATCGATTACATAAGAAAAAAATTGATTATTTATGCTGTTGTGCGTTTTCTGACAGTTTTTCTATGAAAATGTAACTGCCCAACCAAATCCAAAGGAAATACAAGGCCATTGAAGTGCCTTAACTATCACCAACAACTATATTTGCAAAAATATGGACGTTAGCAGCATCAATTTTGCCTATAAATAGTGCATTGCTTCAATGAAAAAAATCTGCACCTTATCTATCCTCTTTCTTTGCAATTTCTGAGTTTCTATGTTTGTCTTGTGTCTAAACCATTACCTAAACCATGTCCAACCCTACACCAAAAGTGCTAGGTCCTCTAAGAGAAAAGTAGGTGAATCTTCATCCAATCCACCTCCACCTCAACCCCCAAACAGACTTGATTTGTGGTTCTCCACAGAGTCTGACAAGATGAACTATTTACAGTTCAATGCAACCAAACCCATAGCCTCTCCTAAATACCTTGAGTTAGATTGGTTCATTAGGGAGGGATTCCAATTCCTAGCCTACCTTGAAGCCCAAGGGCTTAGAAGATTTTTGGAGATGAAGGGTACATTCTACCCCGATTTGGTGAAGGTGTTCTACACCTGTGCCAAAGGGTCCATGCAAGGAAACATGGTCTCCAAAGTCAAGGGTGTGACAATGGAAATCACCCCTGAAATATGGGAGACTGTTGCTGGGGTAATGTGTGAAGGGGCAAGGAAGTTTGATGAGGAACCAGATGGGTACAACAAAATGGACACATGTTGGGAGATGTTGCATGATCCTCATATGCAACTCAGGCTTAGATTGGGTACTGGACCCATGAAACCAGAGGATAGGCTCCTCCATTACATTATAACATATGTAATCACACCAAGGGCAACCAACCATGCCCAAGCCACAGATGAAGACCTTCAATTGGTCTATGGCCTGAAACACAACATACCCATGAATTGGGTACTTATTTTTGAAGAAATTATGCTTAAATCAAAAAGGTTAGTCAACTATCCTTTTCCCTACCCAGTACTTATGTCTAGATTCATTGACCACTTCAACATTGATGTTGAAAATGAAGTGGTTGATAACACCAACTCAAGCAACAGCCTGATTAAGGAAAAACATCTCATGAAGATGGGGATGAGAAAAACCCCTGATGGATGGATCATGGCTGGTCAAGCCCCTCTTCTTGTTGCTGCTGCTGTTGATATTGAAGGACAACAAGTGGCAGATTCTGAAGAAGAGGAAAGGAATCCTCAACAGCCATTGTATTCACAGTTTGAGTCCTTGATGTTGGAGAAAATGAACACCATGATCAAGTTGCAAGAGGACTTCAAAACTGAAACACATGAAGCTTTAGAAGAAATCCGGGATAGGCTTGATACTATAGAAGCACATATGAATGATAATGCTTCTGTAGAATTCTAGGATTATGGAATTTTCTTTCAGTTTTTTACTTTTTTATGTATTTGAGCTATGGTTGTTTTAAATTTCACTATGTATTGGCTCCCTATGCTTAATATAACATTTCCATTTTATTATCTGTTGTGCCTTTAATGTTTTTGACTTTCAACAAGCCAAATAGGGGGAGAAATGATTGATTAAGGGGGAGAATTGATTGATTAAGCATGTCCTGTACTATGCTCTGTTTGCCCCTGTTTTTTGTTTCGTTTTTGCCCAAAATTTTCAACTAAATGGATGCTGAGTTTTAGGGAGAGTTGTGATGTTAAAATAAATCTAATCAATATATAAGACTTGTAAATGAATGCTACTTGAATCACAGATGCTTTTAACACTTGTTCTTGGCAAAGGAATTGAAAAATTTTCAAGTTTGCAAAGCTCAAGGTCCTTCAAATTGATTCAATAATTAAGTCCAAGCCTTATTGTTAATCAACTGAAGATTTGACATGTTTAAAGGCAAAACGGGGGAGATTGTTGGTGTAAGGACCCTCATTTATGTGCCTTCATGAGGTGTTTTAGTCTAGAATTGATGGTTAGCAGGTGAAAATAGCAGAATTAAGCCGAACAGAAGGTACCGCGCCAACAAGCCTATGTACTACCGAGGGTACATAGGCTAATTCTACATGTGGCGCCAAGAGCGCCACAGGTGCTGGAAACTGGCGCCAAGAGCGCCACAGGTGCTGAAAACTGGCGCCAAGAGCGCCAGAGTGGCGCCAAGAGCGCAACAGGTGCTGGAAGTTGGCGCCAGGAGCGCCGGAGTGGCGCCAGGAGCGTCGGAGTGGCGCCAGATGCACTGGACTTTGGCGCCATCAGCACCAAGGTGGCGCCAAGGGCGCCGCATGTCGGTCAGGGGCAGTATTTAAGGCCAAAAACGCAAAAAGGAGAGGAAAAATCATCCTTTCTTCTTCCTTGGACCTCCAAACCTCCATTGATGACCTTCCAAGCTTTTAGGGACCTTAGATACTAGCTCAAACACTTCCTGATGACCTTTGTTTGTGATAGAATCGATTAGAAAGCTTGAATCCTTCAATTCTGCTCTTGAAAAACCCCTTTTATGTGAGAAGTGGAACCTTAGAGGAAAAGCTCAGAGAACTTGAGTTTGGCGAGGACCCACAGCGTGATTAGGACACGGAAGCTCGAGGAAGCTGTCCTGAGGTCTTTTGAGTCGCCACTGAGGTAAGAGACTCAAGTTTCTCCGTTTAATTTTGATTCTGGGGGATTCCATGAATAGTGACCCATTTGAGCTGTGGCTAGAATTAGCCCAGGGTCCAGTAGAGAAATTTGTTCGGGGCCTAGAATAGATGAAGGATTAGCTTTCAGTTTTTGATTCTGATAACTTTGAATCTTGGCTCTGTATATGCCTATGTGACTTGTGTAGAGTCATTGTTGATGGTTCTCTGATAGGCTAGAGCCTTGATTGTGATGTTCTGAGCCGAGAGGCTTGTGGAGCAGAGCTTTGAGTGGACCTCAGCCCATTCTGATGACAATTGAATTGTGAGGCTGAGTAAAGCTTAGGTTATATATATATATAGTGAGTATAGAATGACTCAGATGGATTGTATTCCATTCTGATGGACCCCGAATGGTCTGAGAGCAGCCTAGAGTAGGCTAAGCCTGATTGAACCCTAGGATAGGGGAATTTCGATATGCTTTGATCTGTGATTGATAGCCTGTTGGGTTGATTTTGATATGAGATTGCATATGCCTTGATTAGGGCTTGATTCTGAGATTATTGGTGGCGGGAGCCACAGAGCAGGAAAAGGACTGCAGACTGAGACCTTACCAGGTAAGTTCTGAGTCCCTGGGAAATAATTCCCACTTGGTTGCATACCACACTCCGGGGGAGTGGTGGTCATGATTCATGATGCATGCATTGGTTGTGCATTTCTTCTAATAATATGTATGCATATGTGGTGGTTGTTGAATGAATGATATGGTTAGTGATCTGTTGGCCAATAGATGGATATGGCATTGAGGGTACTCTGCCAAGGCATTGAGGGTTCTCTGCCATTTGAGAAGGCATTGAGGGTTCTCTGCCAGGGCATTGAGGGTCCTCTGCCTCGACATTGGGGGTTCTCTGTCACGGCATTGAGGGTTCTCTGCCAGATGTGTGGAGCAGATAGCTGCTCATGTGTTTGAGGGTCAAAGGACCAGGCCATGGGGCCAAATATGATGTGTGTGCTTGTCTGATGTTTGTATTATGAATTGTGGACCAGGGTGGGATTGTTTTCCCATGGACCCTGAGCTTACTGAGATGTATATCTCACCCCGTGTGGGGATTTATGATTTCAGGTGATTCTTCTAGACGAGAAGAACAGTCTCAGGGCAGGAGGCCCAGTAGGGACTTGGCTGCTGACTGAGGAGCAACAGAGGAGCTTGAAGGCTCAGTTGTGATTGTTTATGTTTTGTACCCTTGATAAGGGTTGGGGTGGATGTGCCCTGTATTATGTTTACAGTTCTGTATACCCTCAGTGAGGGCTGATATTATTTTGTAGCACCATGGTATGTATGGTGTGGACTCTGATGTATATGTCTGTACAGAACTATTGTGTGTTATGTTATGAGACTTTCCCTGAGTATATTTGTGTATATCTGATAATCTGCCTAAGTCTTGTAGTTATCTGTCTGGTCTGATGTATGTATGAGAAACTGGATCAGCAGGGGCGTGATATGTGTTATGATGTGTGTTTTTATCAGTTATAATTGTGATTCCATACATAATGTATCAAGAAAAGCGATTCTATGCTTCCGCTGGGCTATTTAATCATGTTTTATGCGCTAATATGATATTATTAATGATAACACGTCGGAGGCCTACGGGGTGTTACAGTTGGTTTCAAAGGAGTTATTTGAAGAATGGACATAGAATCAAGCTTGGTTTTGAGCTTTCAACATGCATTGAAGCCTTGAAGATTAATTTGTGATTAAATGTAAAAGGAAGAAGCATTTCTGGTGATTCAAGTGCATTGCATTCACATCATTCATTAAGTCAATTAATTTGAGTAATAGAATTCACAAGGCTTTAATAAATTGTTTAAGTTTTTGAATCAAATCAAAGGTTTTTGGAAAAATAAGTTTTCTACTGATTTAATCGATTACATTAAAGTAATAATCAATTATTTTGTTCTTAGTTCATTCTGGAAAACTTTTCAAGAACAATGTAATCGATTGTGTATCAGATTAATCGATTATTTGACCTAAGGTTACATATAAATTGCCTTGATGAACATTTTAATCGATTACCAAAGAGCTGTAATCGATTACATAAGCTAAACAGAAAAAACCATTGCACTTCACAAATTATCCAGATGGCCGGTCTAATACCTCATGACCAGGCATTGGAACTCATGTTATAACAAACATTAGGAATACAAACATGTTATGACCATCCCAAGAAATCTCCACAACCTATGCATCACAACAATGTGCGCAAGTCTCAAACGCAAACAACCCAAACAACTACAAAACAATCAAATACTCAAACATCAAACATTCAACAAGCAAAAACACAATGCATAAGGAAACACAGTAGACTCACATCTCACCGGCCGAAAAGGTTCGAGCTGCTCTGATACCACTAATGTAACGATCCGCCTCGTCGCTACTATAACACTAACTCTAATCTGTAAATTTCAAATTTTAAATGAAAACTCCACATCACACAATGACATTGTTCACCTCAACATTATCTCTCTCAATGTCATTATCAACATCCACATCATGTCATCTCAATGACATCAATAACATCAACATCATTTCATTTCAACATCATCATCATAACACCAATATCATCTCATTTCAACATTATCAACCACATTAACCTTATCTCATTTAAAAATCATCATCATAATCATCAATATCATCTCATTCGTTCACAATCCTTATTACCATGAGACTGGTATTTTAGGAAAATTTTAAATTAAAGAGGGGGACTACAATATAGAAAACACACTCTTATGCCCATTTAAAATTCAATAAAGAATTAAATAGGAAAACATATTATAAAATTTTGGGCAGAGTCTCCTTTGTAATTAAGACTTTTTCCAAAAATCCAATCATTACAACAACAACATCATTCACATTTTTATCCATCAACAAGCCAATTCATCGCATCCCATTAGTTAAAAACACAGTTTTTCTTGAGAACAAGTACACACAGGAACAAACACACATCAATCATAAATACATCGCATCCTATTAGTTAAAAACGTAGTTTTTCTTGAAAAATCAACACACAATAGGGACAGGCAGTTATCTCCATAATTAGGCTCCCTGGCCCCCAACTATGGTGTCAAAACTATAACCAAAGAATAAACTCCCCCACTTAACTAGGAGTTCTCCCATTAAAACCTTGCGATGTTGTTTCGAGATCCTTCGAATACGTGTGTTTTGTCCAAATGCAGAGTTCCATATACCAAATTGAAGACAATTTAGTATAGATTTCAAAGACAAGGTCAATGTCAACAGTTGGGGTCAAATACCCACTCAAATAAAAAAGGGGCTAAAATGGTGTTTTGAGTATCCATATCAAAAGACATCATTTTGAAATTCCAATCGCACAAATGTGACTGAGATTCAACAAGGATCACAGAAATCACATCAATTTCATAAAAAGGAGACTTTTACAACATCTCATTTTCAAAGGGTTTTTCAAAGTAAGTGTAAACTCCCAACAACGGTACCCAAAACTCAAGAGACACTAAGAGAAGCTTAAACTAGCTAGGAGAAGACAAAGGAAACCATGATTACCTTTAAAGAAACCAAGAAAGGAGAATTGGAGGCTCCATTCTCTATCGAATCGTTGAGTTGAGTTTTGAAGATTCCACTCCGATTAAAGTGTTCCTCTTCGTGTGGTGGTTCAACAACAAGAAACGGTGGCTCATGGCGGTCACCGGTGGTCGTGGGTGGTGAAGGAGGAGGGGAAGGGGGTTGGGTGGCTGTTGGAGAACAAGGAAAACCTGAATTTCATGATTTTCACGCTGTTGGCCTATTTAAAATCGACTTGACTCGCCCAGGTGAGCCAAAATTCGCCTGGGCGAGCTGACCCAATTTTAAAATTTCTGCTTCTGTGAAAAATTAATTTCTCACGCTTTAGATGTTATTTCATCAATTCCAATTGTCAAAAGTTACATATGTGGGTTAGGAGCCTACCTTTAAAATTTGAAGGCAATCCAATGGTTAACCAATCGAGAATGGTGATTTTACTAAAACAGGTTTTGGGTGCATCGAAATCACACAATTTCAATGCACCTCAAACAAACTCCACATAACTTGACATCTACACCAAGCAATTGCACATATATAATTCACATAACATTTCAACTAATATAATCTAATCAAATAATCAAATAACAGAAGAAATACATCAACCACTTATTTTCAGTTTATCGAAATTTCAAGGCGTTATAGATTGTACCTTCAACCAGATCCTATCAACACTTGGACAAATATGAAGAGAATATTTTTAGAGAAATTTTTCCCTGCATCCAGTACAACATCTATCCAGAAAGAAATATGTGGTATAAGGCAGCTACCTAGGGAGACATTATATGAGTATTGGGAGAGGTTCAACAAGTTGTGTGCTAACTGTCCTCACCATCAAATCAGTGAGAAATTATTGATAAAATATGTTTATGAAGGGTTGATGTTAATGGACAGGAATATTATTGATGCAGCCAATGGAGGCACTTTGATGGACAAGACTCATATTGTTGCAAGGCAAATGATTTCCAACATGGCAACAAATTACCAACAATTTGGTACTAGAGTATTTGCACCATCCAAGGTTGTTGCAAATGAAGTATATGTTTCTATGGTTACTAATAACTAAAGGTTGGAGAATAAACTGACAGAATTAACATCCCTTGTGAGACAACTTGCCATTAGTCAACAACAGAATGTGATGACAGCCAATCAACCAAGGCTGTGTGGTATTTGCTATGGGCCTGATTATCCAACAGATACTGTCCTATTCTCCAAGAAACAAAATAGACTGTTGAAGTTTCTGTCACACAACCTGGACAACCATTCAGACCTCAACAACAATAGTATACTCCTTACTCCAAAACTTATAATCCTGGTTGGAGAGATCATCCAAACTTGAGACATTAGCAATATCAATCCTCCTTCAGCAAATACCAAGCTTTGCCATTCAGATAACAACAACAATTACAACAATCTACACCTACACCTAAAGAACCTCTGCAGAGAAATTCTAGACCTTCCATGGAGGACCTGATGAAGCAAATGACAACCAACAACATTCAGTTTCAACAGAATGTGAGTGCCACCATCCAAGATCTATAAACTCAGAATGGACAGTTAGCTATAATTGTCAACCAGATGCAACAACAAGGCTTTAGCAACATTCCAATACAACCAATTATTAATCCAAAGAATGTGAGTGCTATTACCTTAAGGAGTGACATAGAGCTTACAAATTCAATAGATATTGGTGCCAAAATTGATGATGGTGCCAAAACATATTCTTCACCAAAACAGATTCCTCTACCTTTTCTCTCTAAATGCATTCCTATAAAAAAAAAGTGGAGCTTAATTATGATCTTCTTGAGACTTTCAGGAGGGTGGAAGTCAACATTCCTCTTTTGGATGCCATCAATTAGATTCCAAAATATGCAAAGTTCTTGAAGGATTTGAACGGAAATGAGCAAGAAGATGGGCAGAAATGTTTCTGCACTTATACAGAGCAAAATTGTTGCTTCCATTCCGCCATCCACCTTGCCACAAAAGTGCAAAGATCTTGGTACTTTCACTGTCCCTTGTACCATTGGAGATTGCGCTTTTACAGATGCAATGCTTGATCTTGGAGCATCGATTAATGTTATACCCACATCATTTTACGGGTCATTACATCTTGGTGATTTGAAATCCACTGGTGTTGTCATTCACTTAGCAAACAAGAGTGTTGTGCTTCCACTTGGAGTTATTGAAGATGTGCTGGTGCGAGTTAATATATGATTCTCACATTTTGGATATGGAGAATGAGTCTTCTATCCATGGTTCCACATTGATCTTATTGAGACCATTCTTGATGACAACCAGGACCAAAATTGATGTGCACGCAGAAACTCTTTCAGTGGAGTTTGGTCAAAAATTGATGTGCAGGATGTCTCGTGGCCTAAAAAATGTTGAAATGGACAACATCATCACCAAACTCCACTGAAAGAGTTCCTGCATGCACATCAATTTTGGTCCTGGTTGTCATCAAGAATGGTCTCAATAAGATCAATGTGGAACCATGGCTGGAAGACTCATTCTCCATATCCAAAATGTGAGAATCAGATGGAAAAATTATATCATTAACTCGCACCAGCACATCTTCAATAACTCCAAGTGGAAGCGCAACACTCTTGTTCGCTAAGTGAATGACAAAACCAGTGGGTTTCAAATCACCAAGATGTAATGACCCGTAAATTGATGTGGGTATAACATTAATCAATGCTTGCATTGCATCTGTAAAAGTGCAATCTCCAATGGTACAAGAGACAGTGAAAGTACCAAGATCTTTGCACTTTTGTGGCAAGGTGGATGGTGGAATGGAAGCAACAATTTTGCTCTGTATAAGTGCAGAAACATTTATGCCCATTTTCACTTATCCATTTCAACATTTTTGAGGCCATGAGACATCTTGCAGAGGAGCATTTTGTCTTCCTTGTAGATATCATTGATATTGCAGTCGATAGTGTAGATATTTGAACAGATTTTGATGTATGGCTGTGATGTAGCTCTGATGTAGAGTTGAACCCATAGCCATTAGTTTTTCCCAAATCTACCTTGCAATGAAACTCAATCTTCAAGCAAACTTCAAGAACTCTAACTTTTGCACTTTCACAAGAATTTGGGGTTGTTTTTAAGCTTTTTAATTCAGCAATCGAAGATGGAAGAGATGTTAGGGGTGAAGATGGATGACACCATGAAAAAACTTTCCAATAAGCCTAGGAAGAATCACCACAATAGCATTGAGAAGCCATTGATAAGATTCAAGAAGTTCTTACACAAGAACAAGAGAGAAACTCTCACAACAATTTTCAGAATTGTATTAATGAACCAAAGTTAGTTACAATTAGTTTTGGACCAGCTTATATAGGCCATGAAATTACACATCAAATGACACTAAATGTAAGGAAAATGTAAATTGAAATGAAGCCCAAATGAAGCTTGAAGTGCAAGCTTCTCCTAAAGTGACTCTTGGCTGACCCAACATGTGCAGTGCAATTTTTATGCTGAAGTAATTGATTAATTCATCCTTGTAATAGATTAAAACAGATTTTTTACATTTTACAGGCTTATGTAATTGATTATAGCTATCTGGTAATCGATTAAAACAGACAGACATTATTTTACAAAGTGCCTTGGTAATTGATTACAAATAGCTGGTAATCGATTACCACATACTGTTTTGTTTCTTTTCTAAGCTGGTGTGCTTCTTCATGCTTGTCCAAGTTAGCTTAGATGTGGTCTTGAAGTACTTGAGTCCTAGCTCTTGTCATTGGTCCTTTAAAGCTCACCAGAGGAAGTTCTTCAAGCTTTCCTTCTAGGTCTTTAACTTGTAATGGACCTCCATCATCCCTTCCTTCTTGAGAGAAACTTGACCTCAAGTTTGCTTCCTCACTTGTACCTACATCACACAAAGAAAGATCACAAACATTGAAAGTAGTACTCACACCATACTCACTTGGCAACTTAAGTTTGTAAGCATTGTTGTTGAAGATATAGCCTTTCCACTTGTGTTTGTATCTCTTTTTCTTCCATGGAGGAAGTCTCACCACTTCCTTGAAGAAGAGATTGGCTACTTTACAAGCATCATTACTCTTGTGACAAGGAATGAATTATGCCATCTTTGAGAACCTATCAACAACAACAAAGATAGAATCATTTTCCCTCTTGGATCTTGGAAGACCAAGCACAAAATCCATAGAAATGTCAACCCAAGGGAAGTTAGGAATAGGCAAAGGTGTATATAAATCATGAGGCATTAATCTAGATTAGCTTTATGACAAGTAATACATTGAGATACAAGCTTATGCAAATTGTGCCTCATTTTTTGCCAAAAGAATTGTTCATATAAAGTAGCCAAAGTTTTACCTACACCAAAGTGTCCCATGAATTTGTTCTCATGAGCTTCCCTCATGAAAAGTTCTCTCAAAAAGCTTTTAGGAACACATAGTTTCTTTTCCTTTTCAACATGTAAAAAAAGAGAGTTAGAAACCATATAATGAAGAGGTTGTCTTGCTAATAACATCTGTTGAAATGTTTTCCTCTAAAGAACAAACTATCTTTAATCTCATGAATTTTTTTGCTCTCATTTTCTTTCACTTTTCTTTTCTTCTCACTAGTTTTTCTCTTTGGAAGTTCACTTTCTTTGCCATTTTTTGTGCAGTATTTTTTAAGGGCAATATTTTTTTCAGCTCCCCAATTCTCTTTTCTTTCATCTTTATTTGATCCTCACACACTTGTCTAGGAGTCAAAGGCCTCAAAATAATTTTATTGCCTAAGTCCTCAAACTCAAAAGTGTTCTCCATGCCATTGTGTATGACTTTTTTATCATATTGCCATGGCCTACCAAGAAGGATATGACCAGCCTCCATAGGTACAATATCACAAAGAACCTCATCATTATAAGCATTAATAGAAAAAGGAATGAGCACCTGAGAATTTACCACCACTTCTCCACTTTCACTAAGCCATTGTAGCTTGTATGACTTTGGATGCTTTGTGGTTGGCATGTGTAATTTCTCAACAAGCCTTGTACTAGCAACATTGGTGCAGCTCCCTCCATCAATGATAAGTGAACATACTTTCTTTTCAACTGAGCACCTTGTGTGAAAAATATTTTCTCTTTGATTGAGTCTCCTCTTTTTCTAGGCAAAAATTGTTCAACATTCTCCTTACCATCAAGAGATCACCCTCCTCGGCCTCCACTAGTGTGAGTCCTTCTTCTTCTTCTTCACTTGAAGAACTATTTGAGTCACTTGAAGACTCACTCCTTATGCCTCCATCTTCAAGCAAATTCTCTTGTTGGGACATTAGGAAGCAATGTGACTTTTACCAAGGCACTTAAAACACTTGATATTGCTTGATCTTTTAGGAGTTGGATCCACAATTTTTTTGCTTGAGCTCTTCACCCTTTCTGTAACACCCCAGACGTCTCCGGTATGTTATCATCAACGATATCCATATCACGCTAACAACGTTAAATACATGCGGTGCGAAAGCGATAGAATCGTTTATCTTGATTACATTATGCA
Organism: Glycine tomentella; assembly: GCA_007407185.1. Taxonomy (NCBI): domain Eukaryota; kingdom Viridiplantae; phylum Streptophyta; class Magnoliopsida; order Fabales; family Fabaceae; genus Glycine; species Glycine tomentella. The sequence continues at coordinate 253,700 of PYAF01000799.1, forward strand.
TGGAATATAAAAACCACAAAACAAAGAACATAAAACAAGCCCCTGCTGATCCAGATAAAACATAAACAACTATATAGGTAGATACATAAAACTAAACAGAGATAATCAGGAGGAAACATACTTTCATACAACATCAACATCTGTACATATACATGTTCAAAAACAAGACCACAGTTGGGTCATACAACAAATATGTACAGTACAAATGGGTGTACACACACCCTACAATAACACAGAGATGCTAAGACCAGCTTCAACTCTTGAAGCTCTGCTCTGGTCTTCTAATGCAGCCTCCCATCCAGCCTATCAGGTCCACTAGGGCCTCCTGCCCTGAGGTCGCTCCTCTCCTCAAGAAGCACCTGAAAACCACAAACCCCACACAGGGTGAGACAAACGTCTCAGTAAACTCAGGGTTCTGGGGAATCCTCCCTAACCCTGGTTCATCACCAAACATAAACAAAACATATAAATAGAGCTAAGGATATCATCCTTGCTCGCACATACGAAACCTAGGATATCATCCTAGTTTCCACACATCCCAGCCATCTGGGTCCATAACAGGATGCTCTCAGCATCAGAGGTATTCCACCTCGTCATGGCTCTCACAGCCATCCATCAGAGATCAAAGCCATCACCATGGCATCAGTATCTCATACTGGCTTTCATAGCCTGTCTCACAGATATCTCACAGAGGTACCTATCATAAGTGTCATCCCCTGGACACTTCTCAACCCAAGAGAGGCACCGCCTCTGAATCATACAAACATTACCTGAGGAGATCCCTCAACTCAGGACTTTGAGAATACAGACATTGCCTGAGGAGATCCCTCAACTCAGGACTTTGAGAATACAGACATTGCCTGAGGAGATCCCTCAACTCAGGACTTTGAGAATACAGATATGGCTCATCTAAGAGGCCCTAGGCTCTAGTCCCCCCGCGGGAAGCCCTCTCTTAGAGATACAACATATCTGTCTATCATCTGGCCTGGGAATACCCTCCAGGACTTTCACAACACATGCCTGGGCAAGAACCTCTTTTACAGGGCAATCACATCCAGGACTTCCACATACACTGGCCTGAGGATATTCACTCAGGACTTCCAACATCTTTGCCTAAGGAGGAACATCCACACAATTCCATCTGTCCTTAGGACTTAGGTGGAGAGCAGTGGCACCTCCCAAGGAATCTCAGCTATTCCAGGGAGTCCTCAAACTCTACCTCTGGCTAGGGAACCTCAACTAGCTTGATACTCATCAAGTATCCTCTAGGTTCCATCACAGACCATCTCATGATCTGCATTCCCTCAAAGGCCCACAGCCTCACACCTGCCATATCAGGTGTCTCATTACCCTCACACTGTTTCAGTGTCTATCCTAGGGTTCATCATTACAGCCCAGCACACACTAGGCCATCACATATTCCAAATATCCAGAACGGTCTGAGATTCACTCAAAGCACCGTTCATCAGCCTCTCAGGCTCAGAACACATGCATATATATATATATACACTCATATATACATATCATACATCACCCATACGGGTGGCAAACCAGAATAAGGGAAAACCCCAGAACAATGAGCTTACCTGGCTAGCCATGCCTCACAGCTCTAGCCTCCACTGATGGTCTGCTCCTCTGACACCCACTGTGTCAAGCCCTACCAAGGCATACAAGCACACATCACAAACCATTCAAGCATATAATCATGCATAAGCTCATCAAGCAGACATCCGCTGCCTCAGAGAAGGAAACCTCAGTCCCTTCTATCACCCAGGTCATCTACCTAAGGTTCATCAGGCTTATACTCTACAAGCCTTTCCATAGACCCTCAGTGGTCTATCTCAGATCCATCCATGGCCTCAGAGTCATTCCAGACTCAACACAA
>PYAF01000800.1:3193-14677 GCA_007407185.1 Glycine tomentella
ACTTCAGCTCCAAGGAAGGTGGCTGATGATGGAAGGCAAGGAAAAATTGGTGGCTGAGGGAATGGCGATAGGAAAATCAGGACCTGTATCTGTACCTGCATCTACAACATAATCAAAGTGAAGTGTGGAGGAAATCTCCGAACAAATACTACACACAACAGAAGAATCATCACAGGTACAATTACAAGAACCAAGATCAAAATAAGAAAAATCAGAAAATTTAGAAAGTAAATCAGCACTATCACTACAACATCAATGATATCTACAAGAAAGACTGAATGCTCCTCTACAGGATGTCTCATGGCCTAAAAAATGTAGAACTGGACAACGTCATCACCAAACTCCATGGAAAGAGTTCCTACATGCACATCAATTTTTGTCCTAGCTGTCATCAAGAATGGTCTCCTTAGGATTAATGTGGAACCATGGCTGAAAGACTCATTCTCCATATCCAAAATGTAAATCTTTGTAGGAAAAATCAAATCATTAACTCGCACCAACACATCTTCAATAAGTCCAAGTGGAAGCGCAACACTCCTGTTGGCTAAGTGAATGACAACACAAATGGGTTTCAAATCACCAAGATGTAGTGACTTGTAAACTGATGTGGGCATGACATTAATTGAGGCTCCAAGGTCAAGCATGGCATTTGTAAAAGTACAATCTCCACTTTCTTTGCAGGAATGGATCTAGAAGGAAAAGGTAGAGGAATTTATTTGGGTGCAGAATCTATTTTGGTACCATCATCAATTTTTTTACAAGCATTTGTTGAATTTGGAAGCTCCATGCCACTCCTCAAGGTAATAACACTCACATTCTTTGGATTAATAACTGATTGTGATGGAATGTTGCCAGAACCTTGCTGCTGCATCCGGTTGACGGTTGTAGCTAACTGTACAATCTGAGTCTGTAGGTCTTGGATGGTGGCACTGACATTTTGTTGAAACTGAATGTTGGTGGTTGCCATTTGCTTCATCAAGTCCTCCAAGGAAAGTCTAGAACTGATATGCATAGGTTGTACAGGTGTAGGTGCAAGCTGCTGGAATTGTGGTTGTTGTTTGAATGGGGGAGGTTGGTATTTGCTATTGGAGGGTTGATATTGTTGTTGTTGAGGTTCGAATGGCTGTTATTTTGGTGGACCAGGACCATACCTCAAATTTGGGTGATCTATCCAACCAGGATTATAAGTGTTGGAGTAAGGATTATATTGTGGTTGAGGTCTGAATGGCTATCCAGATTATGTGGCAGAAACTTTAGTAGCTTGTTCTGTTTATTGAAGAATATGACATGATTCTATTGGATGATTAGGTGCACAGCAGATACCACACAGCCTTGGTTAATTGACTGCCATCATATTCTGTTGTTTACCAATGGCATGTTGTCTCACAAGGGTTGTCAATTCTGTCAGTTTATTCTCCAACCTCTTTTTATCAGCAACCATAGAAATAAAAACTTCATTTGCAGCCACCTTAGATGTTGTAGCTCCTATAGTACCAAATTGCTGATAATTTGCTGCTATGTTAGAAATCAACTATCTTATAGCAAGAGGAGTCTTGTCCATCAAAGCGCCTCCACTGGCTGCATCTATCATACTCATGTCCATCAACGTCAAGCCTTCGTAAAAATACTGGATCAATAATTGTTCACTAAATTGATGGTGAGGACAGGTAGCACACAACTTGTTGAATCTCTCTCAATAGTATATAATGTCTCTCTAGCTAGCTACCTTATACCACAAATTTCTATCCGGATGGATGTTGTTCTGGATGCAAGGAAGAATTTCTCCAAAAACTTTATCTTCATATCTGTCCAAGTGTTGATAGGATCTGGTTGAAAGTACAACTGAAAATAAAATGAACACACTTCAAATAACCAAGAGGGGGGTGAATTGGTTAAAACAGTCTTTTAAAAAACATTTTTTAAAAGAATTTGCAAAATTAAAACTTGGATCGTATCACTCAATCACCCTTAATCAAAATCAGAAGTTTTCTTTCAATCAAGATACACTTTGGAATGCATGTAATGTCTGAACTACTTCTTGTTGATTATATATTGATCACCCAAATATAAGTAATGAAAGAAATTCAGAATAGAAAACAAGACATAACAATTTACACTGGTTCACCTCACTAACATCGAGGCTACATCCAGTGTCTTCCAACCAACACTAGGTTAGAGTTTTCACTAAATCAAAAGTATTCTTTTACAAGCAATAACAAATTATTATCTTTATCAACCCTTGATAAAGAAATTGAATTCTAAAACACTATTAGAAAACAAATCACAAAGATCCTGAGAACCCTACTCAGATCTTTATCCTTAGAGAACACTACTCTAGAAAGCTTGAAAGAAACTGTATGATTTTCACCTCAGAATTTGTAAACAGAAATTCTAAAAGAAAAGATTCAAGAACTATGCAACCTGTGATCCTTAACAGATGATTGAAGAATGAATGAAGTTACCAATCAATCAAGGTTGTATGAATGTGAATGAATAGACATATCTTTCTTGAAAACTCTTTTTCTCACAAACACATCATTTATAAAGCCAATAACCTTTTGATCTCACACAAGATGTGAAAGATAGGGCCTTGAAGCCCGAAGGCATGTGAGAAAAACAAAATTTTTGAAGCGGAAACACACATACCACACAAGAATTATTCTTTAGGACATAGATGTTACCTTGTTTATATTTGAAATTTGATGATCAAGGATAGGCATGAAGATACAAGCCCTCTAATGTTGATCCACACCACTTCTTATCAAGACTCAAGAACACTTCTTGAAGGCTACCAACAAACACCAAAGGAGGCAGGCTAGGCACACCAATGGAGAGGAAGAAGGTTAGGTTTTAAAGTGTTTTTACTTATCTAAGAGGCTCACCAATAGATGATATTGGTGGCTGAATTTTCAGCCAAAACTCACACAAAGGGGCACGTGAAAATAGAGAAAAGTAGATAGGGTTTTTCCTCTAAAAACTATTAGAGAACTATGATCACAATAGCATACTTTATAGAAGAGTTTGAGTCAAATTTTTTTAACCAAAAAATCTGATTATGAAGCATCTTGCATTTCAAAAATTGTCAACAACCTCCTATCATATCCTCCTAAGACCAAGTCAATTACTTGGGATTTATTTTGCCAAATGATAATCATATATCAGCCATATGTAAGCCCCATAATCAACCCTCAAACTTCTTCCTAAACTCTAGGACATGATCATGATAAGATGCTAGTTGAATTCAAATTCAACTCTAGCTATTATCTTCTCCTTTTGATATGAAACTAACTACTATAGTTAATTCATATTTAAATTCAAATATTTCAATTCAAAATTTAAATTATCAAATTTAAATATTAGATAATTAAGTTAACTATTTAAATTAATTAATAATGTCTTGTACTATCCAAGCCCATCAACTCCATTCATGCGCCCCTCTCTCTTTAAGATATGCATCCAAACTCGTTCTTGGGCCAACAACCATTATCAGGCCCAAAACCTTTAATGCTATAATGTCATGACAATAAAGTGTTAGTCTATGACCCATTAGGCCCAACATAGCTACTGACATAAATGAGTTTGGGCCCAACAAGGCCACTGCCCATTTAATGACAAGACAGAGCACTAGCAATGCTTTGTTGCCCCAGAACTAGTTTGGTAAATGACAAGATCATCCTATTAAATCTATTTGGTTTCCGTATGTATTTCCTTTTGTCTCGGTTACCTTCCCATAAAACCTAGGGTAAGGAAGCGTATCTGCCCTTGCGGTCTAGGGTAAGCTTTAATACGAAATAGGGAGTCTTCAATTTTACTAACTCTAAAGGCAGATCATCTCATGATTTCTTTTACTATGCATAGATTCCCGAGTCACGTAAATGTCATCCCGATTTCTTTGGTATACAGATAACCTAATCTCTCACAAAGATTTGACGAATTCCTTCAGCTAGTCACCCTAGGCTCGTGTTCTTTCAGGACATGCCCAAAGGTATACCTATGTGTCTCCATTTTTCAGGCAGATGAGGTATACAATCAAAACATGTCTTCTAGAACACAGTCTAGGTGAAAACTTCTGGTCTAAGGAAAGACACACCCAAATAATAAGAGACTACTCTAATGATATTATCTGTGAGATTTCCTCATAGAGTCTCATTGTGGGTCTGTTCAGTGCGAGCTATATCCTTATAGGTCCACCCACGACTTTAGCTAAGACATCTTCATGTCTGTAGCTCATGAGGTCTTTACCTTGCATCTGCATACAAGTAGATAAGTCGTGCTAGTCTTACCCGAGATCACTGATCCCCATTCTCTGTGTCTCTAAACTAGGAACATAAAATTAGGAGTAGACATCTGGTATCCTTGAATCCTCATGATCGTGATCCCATCACTGATACTCAAAAGATACCTATTCTATTCCAAGGGTTTTATCCAGTTACTCATATATTAATAATAATATCGAGACAAAATATGGAAAAAGATAAAGAGCGCTTATAATTTATTCATGACAGTATGAAAAGTACTTGTACGTCCTAATCTAATGAAAAGATTGTCTCTAGGATATCCATATACTAACAGAAAGATCCTATTCATGTAATCCATAAACACACCAGGGGCATTAGTCATGCCGAAGGGCGTGACTAAATACTCGTAGTGACCATAACGGGTCCTAAAGGTAGTCTTCGGAATATCCTCAAACTTCACTCGAATCTAATAATAACCTGACCTAAGGTCTATCTTGCTAAACACACAAGCTCTTACTAGCTGGTCCATCAGGTCGTCTATTGTAGGCAAAGGGTACTTGTTCTTAATCGTCACCTTATTCAATTGGCGGTAGTCTACACACAATCTCATGGTCCCATCTTTCTTCTTCACTAACAACATTGGTGCTCCACATGGAGACACACTCGGTCTTACAAATTGCTTATCCAACAACTCTTCTAATTGTTTCTTAAGCTCGGCTAACTCTAAAAGAGACATCCTATAAAAGGCTATGGATATGGGTCTGGCACTAGGTATCAAATCTATAGAAAACTCTCTCTCTCTCTCTCAGGTGGTAAACCAGACATATCCTCAAGAAACACTTCTAGAAACTCTCTAACAATAGGGAGGTCACCTATAGAAACCTTGATCTCTACTTCCAGGTTGTTGGATATATGTGGAGCAACTTGAAGAATGAAGCCTATGACTTAGAAGATTGTTTTGAGCTTTTCACATGCCTTGAAGATTGTAATTCAAATGAAGTGTAGGAGAAGGCAATCTTTTGATCCTTGCATTGCATTCACATATTCATTAACATTCTCAAATGATTTTCATAAAAATATCAAAGTTACTTACTATTTGAAAAAAGATTTAATTGAGTAATGTTTTGGGAAAAATATAATTTTACTGTTTTAATCAATTACATAGCATTTTAATTGATTATTCAGTTCATGTTTAAAATTGGAAAAGCTTTAATGAACATTTTAATCGATTACACATCAGATTAATCGATTATTTGGCTCGTATTTGAAACTGGAAATCTTTGGTAAATGTTTTAATCGATTACACATTCCTTGTAATCGATTACATAGTGTAAAATGTATTTTGTGTCTTGCTGTGATAATTAATTACCATTATTCGCAATCGATTACATAGGCTATTTGAAAAATCCTGCTTTGCTGCCTTAATCGATCACATAGACTTTTCTGACTTAATCGATTACAGCTCGATTTAATTGATTGTTTTGTTCATTATTAAAATCCAGAATGTGCCTTGAACACTTTAATTGATTAAGTAATAATTTAATCGATTACATATGCGTATTAATCGATTATTGGGCCAGTGTAATCGATTACAGGTTGTTACAAAATTCTGTTATAAATAGAAGGAAGACTTGGCTTGATTTCTAACTTGAACACTTCATAGTTTCTGAATATACACAAGCCTTCTAAGAGTTTGAAAGTGATTTTTCGGGTTTACTAACTTGTCCCACTCTTTAATTATCATGAGCTACTAAATGATTTTTTGGGCAAGAAACTTCAAGAGTTTAATGGAGAGCATGTTCTGAAATTCTATTTTCTGCTATTCAACCTTAATTGGTAATTCATATGCATTCATATCCATTGGATCATCAGGTTTTCTCTCTCTATTATCTGTGTTTGTAATTTTGTTTTTGTAATTTTTGTTATTTGATGCTATTGTATGTGGGTTTTTGAAGCTTTGGCTAGAGTAGTGTTTTCTAGGAAAGAACAGAGTAGTGTTCTCTGGTTCTTGTTCCTTAGAAGTCTAATAGGTTTTTAGATTTCTATTCTTTATCTAGTGTTGATAAAGAAAGGTTGTTGTAAAGCTTGTAAGTACATAAATTTATAATAGTGGAACTCTAATCTAGTGTTGATTAGAAGAAACTGGATGTAACATCAGTTGTGAAGTGAACCAGTATAAATTGCTTGTGTTGATTTTCTTTATCTCTATATCTACAAGTCATCTTGTTCATTTGTTCTTGGTTTCATTATCATTACCCAACAAGTTCTGTTTTGAGCTATTAGTTTCTTGAGCTGAGTAAGTTGATTAAATAAAAGCATTCTTGGTTTTAAAAGTGATAAAGATCCCTTAACTCTAATTTGATAAATATATTTTAAAAGACAAAGTTTTAACCAATTCACCCCCCTCTTGGGTATTGTGGGTATTCCTATTGTTTTCAATTGGTATCAAGAGCAGGTTCTTGAGTGTTATTCAAGATCACTATCTTTCTTTAAAAAGAAAATGAATACCACACAAATCACCTTCAAGGAGGGTGCCTCCCTCAATCGTCCTCCTTTGTTTGAAGGAGAGCATTTCAGTTTTTTAAAAAATAGAATGAAAATCTTTATTCAATCAAATGACCCAGGAGCTTGGAATGCAACAGAAAAAGGTCCTGTGATTCCTATAAAATTTTTTGGTAATGATATGATTCCCAAAGAATGAGATGAAATGACAGATGTAGAAAAAAGAGTGGTTTAATATGATTTTAAAGCTAAGAATATGATTACTTCTGCACTTTCCTCTGATGAATTCTTTAGAACTGCTAGGTGCAAAAGTGCAAAGGAGATGTGGGAAATGTTGGAAATCACTTATGAAGGGACGAATGAAGTTAGAAGATCAAGGAAGCATGCCTTAATACATGAGTATGAAATGTTCAAGATTAATCCTACAGAAAACATATCTCAGCTTCAAACAAGATTCACTCACATAGTAAATCATCTTCTTGGTCTTGGAAAGATTTTTGATGCTGAAGAATTGAATATCAAAATCTTGAAGTGTCTCACAAGACCATGGCAACTAAAGGTGACAACAATCAAAGAATCAAAAGATCTATCCAAAATGTCCATGGCTGCACTATTTGGTAAGCTTCTTGAGTATGAACTTGAAATGTCACAACTAACCAATGCTAAAGATGCAGAAAAGAAACATAAAAGCATAGCCTTGAAAGTTGCATCCTCAAAGGATGAAAAAGAGGAAGACTCAAGTGAAGAAGATAAAAAGGACAATATGAACTTGATTGTCAAAAAGTTCAACAAGTTCTTGAGGAGAAACAAGAACAGAAAATTCACAAAGAATAACAACAATAACAATAAAAGGAGTGACAACAACTTCACTTGGTTTGAATGTGGTAAGCCTGGCCACATTAAATCTAAATGCTCTATCTTTTTGAAGAAGCAACAAGGTGAAAACAAGATAAAGAAAGAAGGAAAGCCTAAGAGAGCTTACATAGCTTGGGAAGATAATGAGTCAACAATTTCTAAATCATCAACTAAAGATGAAGAAGCAAATATGTGTCTCACTTCCACAATCAATGAAGATGATGATGATCTCTCAATTGCTGGAACTGAGGTAAATTCTGAACTTGCTCAAGTTATTGATGCTTTTCAAGAAATTGATGAAGAGGCCTAAAAGCTTGCAAAATCCAATAATAAGGTGAAAGGAAATCTTAGATGGCATGTTGCAAAAATTGCAAAATTGAAAACTGAAATTTGGAACTTAAAAAAAGAAAATGAAAAACTTGGTTCAAGTTACAAAATGAATGGATATGTATGTACTTCTTCTTCTACTAATGTTGACAAATACGATATGTTGCAAAAGGATTTTGATGATTACAAAAGAAGTCAAGGAGAAAAATACATGTTACTCTTATCCAAGAACAGTGACCTAATTGATCTTTTGAGAAAGCTTTACAAAGGTAAATGCAACTTGGTAGAAATGTTGAGTGTGCAAAAATATTTTAGAGATACTTCTGGTTTGGGTTACAAACAAGGCTCAAAGTCTTTCGGCAAAATTGTATTTGTACCACCAAAATAGAAGAATCAAAAGAAGTTTAATAACTCAAAGATCAATCAAAATGCTTACTTGAGAAATTCATCAAAATGTGTAACATGTAACTATTGTATGATGAAAGTACATACATCCTATAGATGTTATGCTAGGAGATTCTATGTGCCTAATAGAGATTACATTTGGGTGCAAAAGAAGAAGAAATAGCTAACCCCTATGGAACCAATCTCAATTGGGTACCTTCCTTTGAAAATTGATTTGAATTTTGCAGGTATGTCTAATAGCAAGATCATCATTATGGTATCTTGATAGTGGATGCTCTAGACATATGACCGGTGACATATCAATGCTCACAAATCTGACTCTTAAAGATGGTGGATTTGTCACCTATGGAGACAACAACAAAGGGAAGATAATAGGTAAAGGATGTAACGCCCTGAAATTTCAATAACCAAAAATAGATGTTTGATGTATTTCTTATGTTATTTGACTCTTTGATTAGTTTATAATTAGTTGATATGTTATTTGGATTCTCCATGTGCAATTGCTTGGTATAAATGTCAAGTTATGCGGAATTTGTTTTAGCTACGTTGAATTGTGTGATTCCGAGTTTGACCTGAAAACCCTTTTCAGTAAAATCACTGTTACGGATTTTCACCACGGCAAGCGTACTGTTGTATCGTTGTAAGTTTCAAATTTATAAGGTCGTCTCCACAGGGACTTGAGCTTACTCAGTTAATCCAAATAGAATTAAATAGTTCAATAGTTATGTATATGTAGGTCAAACGATATTTCATTTGTTGATGCAAGTAAAGTAAACAAACTAAACTTAACGAAAATGAAAATATATTTATGAGAAAGCGGGATTGGATTTCATCATTCTTAACGTTCTATATTCAATTAATATTTACCATGCATAAATCACCATCTATTCTTATTGATGCACACTAAGTTATCTTGAATCGATTCCTCGCATCCAAGTTCTAAGGATAGTTTACCGAATATCGATCCCTCTCATATTTAAGTAAATTACCCCAGCATTAAGAACTATAATCGCGTGCTTTTATGCAATCGAAACATTATGCCCTATTCCTAGCAACATAACGTAACGAGTAATTTCATTCAGTTCAAACCCTAAGATTACTTTCCAGTCTCACTTCGGGTTTAAGTTCGTGATACTAGTGATCAAGTAGGATCAAGCATTAAGCGCAGAAAAAAATTACCAATAATAAATAGAAAAGACTTATGCATAAATAAATATTAAAAGAGATACTTAAAAGTAGAAGATTACATCCAATCCTTTAAGAGAAACTAACCAAGCATGGAGAGAACCTCCTTAAGAGAAGAATTGATGAAGGGCCCCATCACCTCTTCTTTCCGACAGAGTCTCCACACTAAATCTTACTTCTCTCACTTTCCTAACCTACCTAATACTAATATTTAAGAACCTAAACTAAAGAAAAAGCTTAGAAAAGCAAAGGAATGAAGAAAAATAGAATGGAAGGGATGGACTTTGCCTTGGGGGGTGCTTGGGTATTTATAGGAGGTGATCTGCTCGAGTTCACTCGCCCAGGCGACCATTTTTGCCTTTGTTTAGTCGCTTGGGCGAGTTAAGGCCAACTTGCAGCCCAAGTTGCACGTCCACTTGGCCAATTGAAGGCCCATTTGCAGTTTCTGCTCGCCTAGGTGACCAAAATACACTATATTCACTCGCCTGGGCGAGTTAAAGTACCTTCAGAAGCCTCTTTTTGTCTGATTTGCTTTCTGCACCCCCAGTTTTGCTGTTATGAGTCATTTTTGGGCCTGATTTGCTTTCTGCACCTCCCAGGTTTGCTATGATTATTCAGAAGCCTCGAAAATCCACGGAATCTATCAAAATACAAAACATGATTGGATTAATCTTCCAAAACCATTATGGATAGGTAAACCGTTGGATTGCATTCAAATTTTAAGGATAGGTTCCTAATATCTGGAACGTGAGAAATTAATTTTTCACTAAAGTAGAAAATTCTACAATTGGGTCAGCTCGCCCAGGCGAGTTTTGCAGGCACTTTTGCTCGCCTAGGCGAGTGGAGGCGGTGCTAAATACGTTTTTAAGCTTCCAAGTCACGAAAATGGAGGTTCTTCCTCCTCCAAATAGCTCCAAGCTCCCCTACCACCCTCCTCCACCACCCACAGCCATTGGAGACAACCACGGGTTGCCGTTGCTTGCCACGAGACCCCGGCACGGAGAAAAACCCTTTGATCGAAGTAGAATCTACGAAACTCTTCTCAAAGTTTCAATAGAGAACGGAGCTTTCAATCCTCCTTTCTTGGTTTCCTTGAGGTAATATTAGTTTATTTTGTCTTCTTCTAGCTAGTTTAAGTCTCTCTTGATATCTCTTGTGATTCGGGTACTGTTATTGGCCGTTTCTATACTTCCTTTGAAAACCTTTTGAAAATGAGATGTTATAAAAGTCTCCTTTTTATGAAACTGATGTCATTTCTATGATCCTTGTTGAACCCTGGTCACACTGGTGTGATCAAAATTTCAAAATGATGTCTTTTGATGTGGACTCCCAAAACATCATTTTAGCCCTTTTTTGAATTTGAGTGGGTATTTGACCCCAAATGTTAATATTGATCTTATATTAGAAATCTATATTAAATTATCTTTGATTTGGTATATAGAGCTTTGCGTTTGGACGAAAACACGCGTACTGAAGGATCTCTAAAACAACATTGTGAGGTTTTAACAGAAGAATTCCTGGCTAGGTAAGAGGAGTTTATTATTTTGGAGATAGTTTAGATACCATAGTTAGGGGCCAGGGAGTCCAACTATGAATATAATTGCCTATCCCTGCTGTGTGCTGGTTTTCAAGAAAAACTATATTTTTAACTGATGGGATGCGATGTATTTATGATTGATGTGTGTTTGTTCCTGTGTGTGCTCGTGTTCAAGAAAAACTATTTTTTTAAAACTAATGGGATGCGATGAATTGGCTTGTTGATGGATAAAACTGTGATGAGGCACTATTTGTCACTATTTACTCATCTTTCTGTACTCATTTTAATCCCTAACTTGTGCTTAATTGTTTATATTTTGCACTGTTTCTCATTTAGGATTTAATTGGACCGATAATTCAGATTTTAACTAATTTGGATTTTCTAAGTTTAATTATTCCTATTTTTATTTTCAGGGCAGTTTAATAATTGAATGGG
>PYAF01000800.1:14777-28315 GCA_007407185.1 Glycine tomentella
TCAAAGCACAGTTTGAAATACTCTGTTTTATGCATTCATTGAAAAGGGGAGTTTGATTGAATATTGATTTCTGGTATCAAAAGAAGTTTTTAATGTGATAAAGATCCGTGGGTAACTCTGATTTAAATTTTTAATTGACCAAGGTTCAACCAATTCACCCCCCTCTTGGTTGTTTTGAAGTGTTCCTTTGTTTTACAAATGTGTGCATCAGTAATGATAGAAAATGATTTATACATGATAATATTAATTGGATACTGAGGGTAAGAATGATGAAACTCAATCTTACGTTCTTTTTAATTAATTAATTTCATTTATTTAGTTTTCGTTATTTCCTTAATTTTCGACGCACTATTTCAATTATTTCGTTATTTCCGCAAAACCATCAAAAACTTTGACTATACTTGTATATAAACTATTAAACTGTTACTTTTATTTAAATTAACTGAGTAGCTCAAGTCTTTGTGGAGACGATCTTTTATAAATTCTGTAACCTGCAACGACAATTGGTACGCTTGCTAAAAGACTAACAGGCAACAGGTATGCGTCCTTTGGGCATGCCTTGTTAGGATCTGTGAAATCTACGCACATGCACCACTTGCCACTGGCCTTTTTAACCATGACAACATTTGCAAGCCAAGTAAAGTATCTGACTTCTCTGATGAAATTAGCTTTATGTAATTTGTCTACCTCCTCCTTCACTGCCTTTTGTCTTTCTTCTCCCATATTCCGGTTCTTTTGAGCTATTGGCTTAGCTTGCAGACATATTGCCAACTTGTGACATGATACTAGGACCGATGCCTGGCATATCAGATGGTTGCTGAGCAAATAAGTCCACATTCTTGCAGAGAACGTCAGCTATATGCATTTGTTCATGACCAGTAAGGTCTTTACTAAGCTGTGTACATTGCCCATGTTTAGGTCCGAGTTGAAGTTTGACAAGTTCTTCAATCAGCTTAGGTCCTTTGTCAATGTTGTCATCTCGTGGATCCACATCAAAGGTATTGTCATGGTGAGTTGTATAGATAGTCAGGGTGTAGTACGTGGACCCTTTGTCTATGCTCATTACCTGACTAGTACCCCGCGAAGTGGGACTATGTCTGCCCGGCTCCCTGTCGGAAGGATACAGTGTCACTTTCAAGCTCTTTGCGTAGCACTGTCGAGCTTGCTCATGATCCGCTTTGACCGTAACAATTTCTCCTGTCATAGTGGGAAACTTCATTTTCAAGTGAGGCATATGAAAACAATAGGAATACCCACAATAACCAAGAGGGGTGAATTGGTTTAAACTTGGTCTTTTGAAATTATTTATCAAATCAAATTTAAAGGATCTTTACCACTTTGAAAACCAAGAATGTTTTTATTCAATCAACTTACTCAATTCAAGAAACTTATAGCTCAAAACAGAACTTGTTGGGTAATGATAAAACTACCAAGAACAAATGAACAAGATAACTTGAAGAGATACAGAAAAAGAGAATCAACACAAGCAATTTGTACTGGTTCACTTCCCAACAGAAGCTACATCCAGTTTCTTCTAATCAACACTAGATTAGAGTTCCACTATTATAAATTTCTGTTCTTACAAGCTTTACATCAACTTCTCTTTATCAACACTAGATAAAGAATAGAAATCTAAAACCCTATTAGACTTCTAAGAAACAAGAACCAGAGAACATTACTCTGTTCTTTCCTAGAGAACACTACTCTAGCCAAAGCTTCAAGAATCCACTTACAATAGTATCAAATAAGAGAAATTACAAAAATGGAATTACAAACAAAGATAATGGAGAGAAACAACCTGATGATCCAATAGTTATGAATGCATATGAATTACCAATTGAGGTTGAATAGCAGAAAACAGAATTTCAGAACATGCTCTCCATTAAACTCTTGAAGTTTCTTGCCCAAAAATCATTCAATAGCTCATGATGATTAAACATTGGGACAAGAAGTTAGTAAACCCAAAAATTCACTTTCAAACTCTTAGAAGGCTTGTGTATGCTCAGAAAATATGAAGTGTTCGAGTTACTAAACAAGCCAAGCCTTCCCTTTATTTATAACAGAACTTTATAACAACTAGTAATCGATTACACACGCCCAATAATCAATTAGAACACATATGTAATCAATTAAATTATCACTTAATCGATTAAAGTGTTCAAGGCACATCTGGGTTTCATGAACGAGCAAAATAATCGATTAATCCAAGCTGTAATCGATTAAAGCAGAAAATCTTATTTTAGAAAATAGCCTGAGTAATCGATTACAAGTAATGTTAATCGATTAAGGCAGCAAGGCAGGCTTTTTCAAGTATCCTATGTAATCGCAAATGATGGTTGTACACCCTAACATTTCAATAATTGCAAATGTATGTTGTATGAGTTATTCTTGTGCAATTATTAAGGTGAGTGTTAGGTTATGTGAGATTTGATTGGTTTATATTTAAAGTATTTGTGTAAAATATTAATTAGAGACATTACAAAAATAGTTGAAAGGAAATGACCATATCACCCTTCCTTTGAAGCAGAAATTACAGAAATGCCCTTAAGGTGAAAATTACACAAATACCCTTAAATATTTTAGAAATTACAATCATACCCCTAGGGTGAATGACAAATTACCATAGTACCCTTGAGGCTAGAATTACCAAGACCCCCTTAGATATTTTGTAAAAACTTGATGAAATTACAGAATATCCTTGAATGATAAATTACCAAAATACTTTGTGATAGAAAACCTCATAATAGAATTTCTATGAAATTTATAAGGTAATAACTTTGAAATTTTATTCAAGAGAATTCAAGTAGCAGAAAAATATAGAAAAATGATAAATAGAATCTGTGGAATTTTCTCTTAATTGTAGGATGTACAGACTTATTTAATAAAATGGTTTAGTAAGTTTGATGGTCAAAAGCAGAACGGACCAATCAGAATTAAGATAAGGGCAATCTTGTATGTAAGGTCTGTGTAGCACTCTGTATATTCAGTTGAGTGCAGAAAATTGAAAAGAATTTTTCATTAAAAATCAATAATAATAAGATGGTAAGTCGAGGTGTTACAATGGTAATCGATTAAATTAGTGATAACATGATTTTCAAGATAGCTTGTGTAATCGATTACAATGAATGGTAATCGATTAAAGAAGAAATGTATTATATTTGAATTACACTATGTAATCGATTACAAGAAATGCATAATCGATTAATATGTACATTACAGCTTTTCCAATTGTAAACACAAGCCATATAATCGATTAATCCGTGATGTAATCGATTAAATTGTTTATCAAAGCTTTTCCAGTTTTAAACATGAACAAAATAATCGATTAATCTTTATGGGTAATTGATTAACACAATGAAATAAAATTTTTCCAAAAGCTTTGCCCATTTAGATTTTTTTCAAAATAGCTTTGATTCTTTGATAAAAAATACTTAAGCATATAAATGATTATATGTATGCAAATGCAAGGCATGTGAAAAGCTCAAAACACTTCTAAGTCAAAGGCTTCATTCTTCTTGTTGCTCGCCCTATATCCAACAATCTCTCCCTTTTTGGCTTTGAGCATGCCAAATATTGATTGACCATGTGTTAGAGATTTATTGTGCTTTGAAGGATGAGCAAAGATAGAATTCTTGAATTTGTTTGAACTTTATCAATCTTGAAAACAAATCAACCTTTTTGGCAAGAACAAGTGTTAAGAAATCTGTTGGTTTAACCATTAATCATTTACTTGCATTAGTTGTTTCCTTAGACTTAATTTGCTCCCTTCGCTCCCCCTAAATTAGATAATTCATTAGCTTTTTGATTTGTGCTAAACTTAGCAGAAAAATAGAGCACAACAAAGGGCAAAACAGAGTTGAATTAGTTTCTTAGTTTCCAATCAAAATTTTCTCCCCCTATTTGGCTTTTCAAAGGCAAAAGATAGCACAACAAGCAAGATAAGCAAATGCAAATTCATCAATTGGAAGAAAAGAAACATTACATTAATCAGATAAAAAACATTAAAAGAAAAATAGAGCAACATTTAGAAAGTACAAGAAGCTTAGATTTAATTAGGAAAATCATCAAGCACTAGCCTAGCTTCTATGATTTCTACCCTAGATTTGATCTCCTCCAAAGCTGAGTTAGTTTCAACCCTATGCTCATGATGTAGGGACAATAAGCCATCCATCTTTTGAATCATAAGAGATTCAAATGGACTATAATATGGTTGAGCAGGGCCTCCTTTTTCAGCCTCTTCATCAGCTTCATCTTCAAATCCAGTAGCAGCACCAGGGACTTGTTGGCCAGCCATTTGCCATCCTTGAGGATTTTTGACCATCCCTAGCTTTGTGAGATGTCTCTCCTTGATGAGGCTGTTGCTTGAGTTAGTGTTATCAACAACCTCATTAGAAACATCAATTTTAAAGTAGACAATAAACTTGGAAACCAGAACAGGGTATGGAAAAAGGTAATTCATTAACCTCTTAGATTTAAGCATTATCTCCTCAAGAATAAAAATCCAATTCATCTGAATTGAATTCTTGAGACCATACACAATTGGTAGGTCATCATCAGTGGCTTGGGCATGGTTGGTTGCTTTAGGAGTTAGGATGTAGGTAATTATGTAGTGAAGGAGTTTGTCCTCATGAGTCATTAGGTCAGTTCCTAGCCTAAGCTTCAGCCTCATTTGGGGATCAAGAAGCATCTCCCTGTTGGTTTCCACCCTATTGTACCCCTCAGCCTCTTCTTCAAATTTCCTTTCACCTTCAAAGGAAATTCTAGCTACAGCTTCCCAAATCTCAGGAGTAATCTCCATGGCTGCTCCATTAACTTGAGACCTAAGGGTTCCATCCATAGAGCCCTTAGCACAGGTGTAAAACACCTTCACTAATTCAGGGTAGTAGGTACCCTTCATCTCAACGAATTTCCTTAACCCTTGGGTTTCAAGAAAAGCAGGGAATTGAAAACCTTCCATAGTGAACCAGTCAAGTTCCAGGTATTTGGGGGAACAGATTAATTTTGTGGCATTGAACTGAAGATAGGTCATATTATCTCTCTCAGCAGGAAACCAGTGGTCTAACCTATTGACAACAGGGTTAGAGGTTTCATCAGCCTTTCTTTTGGAGGTTTTGACTCTTTTAGAGGTAGACATGGCTTAAAAGGAATGAAAGACTATCTGAGCAGAGTTTCTAAACTCAGAGAGAAGAAAAACACAGCAGTGTTTAAGGAAGAAGATGAGAAAGGTGTGATTGCTTCCTTCAACAAGGGCTGTATTTATAGAGCATTTTGGGCTCCAAAGATTCAAAATTTGAAATTAGGAATAGTTAGTACGAATTAACCCACTACCATTAAGACACAGAAGATTCAAATTTGAATTAGGTGGCAGTTGGGCAGTTACAATTTCCAAGAAAAACTGATAGATTTTGTAACGCCTCAAATTACCATCTTGTATTTTGTTGATTTTTGATGAAAATTCTTTTCAACTTGCTTAAAAATACCAAACTAAATTTACTAATAACTGATATTCAAAAAGATTTCAATTACTGATTAATATTTATTACACTGATGTAATGTAAAATAAGAGTACAAACTGATTTCGATTTTTTTTGACATGATACAAATAACTAAATTATTCTATCTCAACAGAATACATCCTTAAGCATAACATTCTTCAAATAACACATCTTCAAACAAAACTTCTTGACAATCTCTTTCTCAGCTGTTCATCTGCTTGCCCGAATAAAATTGAGGTCATGGCAGGTGTCAACCACAGACACAAAATACAGGGTAAGTTCATGATAAATATAATTTAAACAATAGAATACATACAATGTACAGATAGTCATAACAACATCCTCAAAAATTATATGATACATGATTTTCTTTTTATTTTAACACGGTCTAGCCCCCGCCAGGCAAAATATCAAATTAACACGAACTAGCCCCCGCCAAGCAAAATATCAAATTAACACGGATTAACCCTCGCCAGGCAAAATATCAAAATAACACGGATTAACCCCCGCCAGGCAAATGTCAAAATAACACCACTTCTCAATTACTGTCTCATGTGCTTTACTCAGAAACTCAACATTAATCAAGTATAGAACTCAGCTTATTACTCATGTACAAAAACTTAACATATCATCCATGTACATCGATTCATAGAAACACATGAAGTTCATAGAGATTTATAAAACACTTAGCAACACACGAACTTCATAGAAATTCATAGAAACACTCAACAACATCTAAACTCCAAACATTTATTTAAACAAAACAACACTCAAAAACATTTATTTAAACAAAACAACACTCAACATTTATTTAAGCATAAACTCTCCTATACATACTTATTCAAAAAACACATGTAATACTTAAATTATCTTTACCATAAAACTTTCGCATACGTACCTTGTAATCTCTTAATAAGCTTGTCTTTTTCTTTCTTCAAAGCTTAACAAACTTTCCCTAAAGATGCTATCCTTTTCTACACGTGATCTTCAAGGAGATGTGTAGTCTTTTTCTCACTTGATTTAGGCTTTAATAAGGGAAGGATGGAAATGAAATGAAAGAGGTATGAGGGAGAGCTTCACGTGAAAGTGTGTAGGAAAATGTCTTGGGAAATGACTTGCACTTAAGGACCCCTTCACCCCTTTATATAGTGGTTGGAAAAAGATATATAATATTCATGGACATTTCTACCCTTCCTAACTATTTACTCTCATTTGGTTTCATTGTAACTAAATTTCATGTCATTCCATTTCATTTTAACTAGATTCCTTATGATTCCTTTACTTTATAAGAAAAATCTTCTAGGTTTATCATGCACCTTACAAGTGTTCTACGACTTGTCTTCATCATAAGGCTTCCTTTGACAAGTGTCCACTTAGTTGGCATGTCTTGAAGCTTCTCCAATTTTCCTCCTTGTTCACGTGAACTACCAAAGGAGACAAGAGAAGATTTTTCTTCTCATCTTGTGTACATGTGTTATGGCTTCTTCCAAGTGTCTCTTCATTTTTCATGATCTTTACAAGTGGCTTATTCACGAATCTTCTCCTTCCTTCTACACCATTCTACACGTGAACTTCAAGCTAAAGGGGAAAGGAAGACGAATTTTACTTCCTTGAATGTTACATGTATCATTTTTTGATGATGAATAAAAATCTAATTCCAATTATAGTTTTCCACATGGCATTTTCTTGTAAGAAGTCAAGTTTGATTTGAACTCTTTTACCTAATAATAGAACTCTAGAGATCTCCAAAAATTGACTTCAATGACAGTTAAAATTACTTACAAGTAGAGTGATACACAACCTTGCATACGAGATTGCTTTTATCTTAATTCTGATTGGTCGGTACTATTTTTGATCATCAAAACTACTAAACCATTTTATTAAATAAATCTGGACACCCCACAATTTAGAGAAAATTCTATAGATTCTATTTATTATTTTTCCATATTTTTCCAATGTTTGAATTCTTCTGACTAATGTTTCAATGTTGTCACCTTATAAAATTCATAGAAATTCTATTTTAGAGTTTCTTCTCATAAACTATTTTGATATTCTGCCAGTCAAGAGTATTCTGTAATTTCATCAGGTTCTCACAAAATCTCTAAGGATATCTAGTCATTTCTGGCCTGAAGGGCATTATGGTAAATTCATCATTCATCATAGGGACATAATTGTCATTTCTACCATAAAATATCTAGCAAAAAACATCTAAGGGTATTCTTGTCATTTGCAAAATATCCAGGGGCATTTATGTAATTTCCATCTTAAAATATCTCACTAAAATATTTAGATGCATTTTTGTAATTTCTGATTTAAGGAAAGGGTAATATGGTTATTTCTCTTCAAACATTTCCTTAATGTCTCTAATTGATATTTCACCTAATTAATTGAAATATAAACCAGCTAAATTTCTATAATCTAATACTTACATCAAGAATAATTTATATAATGTATATTTGCAATTATTGAAATTTCAGGGTGTTGCAGATTTTGCAGTAACTCCATGAATAATCGATTATATGCTCATGTGATTTATGCCTTCTATCTTATCCTCCTAAGACCAAGTCAAATACTTGGGATTTATTTTTTTGCCAAATGATAATCATATATCAGCCATATGTAAGCCCATAATCAGCCCTCAAACTTCTTCCTAAAATCTAGGACATGATCATGATAAGATGCTAGTTGAATTCAAATTCAAATCTAGCTCTTATTTTCTCCTTTTGATATGAAACTAACTACTATAGTTAATTCATATTTAAATTCAAAATTTAAATTATCAAATTTAAATATTAGATAATTAATTTAACTATTTAAATTAATTAATAATGTCTTGGACTATCCAAACCCATTAACTCCATTCATACGCCCCTCTCTCTTTAAGATAGGTATCAAAACTCCTTCTTGGGCCAATAACCATTATTAGGCCCAAAATCTTTAATGCTATAAAGTCATGACAATAAAATGGTAGTGTGTGACCCATTAGGCCTAACATAGCCATTGACATAAATGAGTTTGGGCCCAACAAGGCCACCACCCATTTAATGACAACACAGAGCACTAGCAATACTTTGTTGCCCCAGAACTAGTTAGGTAAATGACAAGATCATCCTATTAAATCTATTTGGTTTCCATTTGTATTTCCTTTCGTCTCGGTTACCTTTCCATAAAACCTAGGGTAAGGAAACGTATCAGCCCTTGCAGTCTAGGGAAAACTTTAATATGAAATAGGGAGTCTCCAATTTTACTGACTATAAAGGCAAATCATATCATGATTTCTTTTACTATGTATAGAATCCCGAGTCCCGTAAATGTCTCTCACAGAGATTTGACGAATTCCTTCAGCTAGTCACCCTAGAATCGTGTTCTTTCAGGACATGCCCAAAGGTATACCTATGTGTCTCCATGTTTCAGGCAGACGAGGTATACAATCAAAACATGTCTTTTAGAACACAGTCTAGGTGAAAACTTCTGGTCTAAGGAAAGACACACCCAAATAATAAGAGACTACTCTAATGATACTATCTGTGAGATTTCCACATAGAGTCTCTTTGTGGGTTCATTCAGTGCAGGCTATACCCTTATAGGTCCACCCACGACTTTAGCTAAGACATCTCTATGTCTGTAGCTCATGAGGTCTTTACCTTGTATCTGCATACAAGTAGTTAAGTCGTGCTAGTCTTAACCGAAATCACTGATCCCCATTCTCAGTGTCTCTAGACTAGGAACTTAAAATTTAGGAGTAGAAATCTGGTATCCTTGAATCCTTATGATCATGATCCAGTTACTCATATATTAATAATGATATCGAGACAGAATATGAAACAAGATAAAGAGCGCTTATAATTTATTCATGACAATATGAAAAGTAC
Organism: Glycine tomentella; assembly: GCA_007407185.1. Taxonomy (NCBI): domain Eukaryota; kingdom Viridiplantae; phylum Streptophyta; class Magnoliopsida; order Fabales; family Fabaceae; genus Glycine; species Glycine tomentella. The sequence goes on from PYAF01000800.1 coordinate 24,145, forward strand.
ATGTACGTCCTAATCTAATGAAAAGATTGTCTCTAGGACATCCATATACTAATATATCATAGGAAGACATTTTTATGCGTTTGTGAAGTGTAATCGATTACTATTCTATCATAATCTGTTAATGTAACATCCCAAAAATTTAAACATGTTACTTAAAGACAAAAATAGAAATTACAAAAATGCTTAAAGGATAATGATCATATTACTCTTTCCCTTGATATTAGAATTACCATATTACCCTTGAACTAAAAATTACAAAAATGCCCCTGGAGTAAGTGACAAATTACCAAAATGCCCTTCGATATTTTGATTAGATATTTTGAAGTAGAAATTACAATAATACCCTTGAAGTGAGTGATAAACCACCAAAATACCCTTAGATATTTTGTAGGGACTTAAGGAAATTACAGAAACACCCCTACGATGACAAATTACCAAATTACTCTTAGTAACAGATAAATATCACAAGAAAACTAAGAGTACCTAGACTGACCGAAAATTTATGATTAGGTAAGTCAGAAGATAAGTCTCTAAGATTTACTACCCAATATAATAAATGCAAGTAAATAAACCTTACAGTAAAAATTAAAGAAAATTTCATGAATATCTAAAGCTATCATGAGTTATAGTTTCAAACCATGTGATAATATGATGAGGAAAATTATCACATGAGAAATACCTGTAATGATAGTGTGATACAAGAAGGATATGATAGAAGCTAATGGATTCAAGTGACAAGTTTAGAAGTGCTTAGAATATAGTCATGATTAGACAATTTAAGAAAAGAAACAAAATTTTAGTAATGTAAAGAGATCTAGCAATGTGGGATATTGGACAAAGGATTAACACTTTAGATGAATGACATATTAGCAGCTATCATGTTAATTGGAAACCACATGAAGTACAAGCGGTATAAACACTAAAACTAGGTGCAACCACATGTGCTTGTGTACGTGAGATTTTTCAGCAAAATTGAAGTGAAAACATGTGTAGGTTAACGTGTAAGCTTTATAACTTTGTATAAAAGATAATTTTGCAACCAAGCTTAGGAAAAATCAGATTTGGCTTCTTGAAACTCCCTTCCACGTGCATAGGCCAGCCAAGATCAAAGGAATATTACTTTATTTGAAGATAACATGGCGTTAAATGAATAAGGACAAAACCTTTAGATATTTTCCTTAGGTTATAATTACTTAGCCAACTTAGGACTAAACTAACTACTAACTAAGTTTTATTCTAACTAATTCCGTTCCATCCTAACTAATTCACTTAATATAAATAGCTTATGGCACCACAAAAAATTGCACATAGAAGCTAGCATCCAAGCCATGGTGACCTATATTCCTTTGTATCCTAGACTTCTATTCCTTTCTTTTCTCTATTCTAAGACCCACATCTTTCAAAGAATTAAATTATACATCCACTACTTGGAAGAGTTGGAAGAATTGGAAGCAAACTTGTTTTAGGTAGGTGAAAGTTTAGGTTTATGTATCACTTGATTCTTGAGATTATTCGAATGATTTTAAGCTGAATTTTAGACTGTCTTTAAAATTTTATATCTCCCTCTGTACTTAACCAAATGAGATGTTTGACAATGCATTTTAAATCTTAGTATGTCTTCTATGTTGCCCTAAAAATATGGGACTAATTTGAGCAGTGAATCGTGCCCAAAATTTATTTGAACCTAAGTTGTCCAAATCTGTCCACACCAAAAACAGTCACTGCCAACCGTTCTAAAAAACTTATTTCTCTCTCATTTCTTACTCAAATAAGGTGTATGATATATGGAATTGAAGATCTAGGTGTTAACTATAACATATAAAAATTCATCTAAATCTAGATTGTGTACTTCTTTGCAGTCACGAAAACACTAAGAGATGTCAGTGTAGAATTTTGTGTTTGCTGGTAGCCTTGGAGTGTTGTTATTAAGATGATATAGCTAGAGTTTTAGAACTCCAATTGAAGCATGTGATACCTTGTTGGAAAGCTTGGGAAGTCTAGTTTAACATACTAAAAGATGGGAATTTAATGACTTGTAGATTAGCATTGATTATAGGAAGAATCGAATCATATGTAGTAAGAAATCTTGTTGTTATGATGTTCTATGTTATGATTTTCTTGAAAAGTGCTTTTGTATGATTTCAATCTTGATGTTTTGTGGCATAATTGCATGAAATAAGTTATGTAGCTTTGCATGTCATTGAGCATGTCATGTGCATTAAGAAAGATAAAAAGATACTACCTGAAGGGTAATACAGTTAAGCAGAGCACGACCCTGATGGTGCCCAAAGCGTGATACAGTTAAGTCGAGCACGACCCTAAGGGAAAGACTAAAGAAGATAATACCTGAAGGGTTATACAATTAAGTTGAGCACGACCTTGATGGTACCCAATGGTTAATATGGTTAAGCCAAGCACGACCCTGTGGGAAAGACATATTGACCCAAGGGTGATACAGTTAAGCTGAGCACGATCCTATGGGACCCCAAAGGGTGATATAGTTAAGTTGAGCACGACCCTGCGGGAGGAACCTAAGTCTAGTAATGAGCTCATTGTCTAGAAGAATGCATTATGGGCAGAGTCTTCTCTGTAATTAATACTTTTTTCAAAAATCCAATTATTACAACAACAATATCATTCACAGTTTTATCCATCAACAAGCCAATTCATCGCATCCCATTAGTTAAAAACCCAGTTTTTCTTGAAAATGAGCACACACAAAAACAAACACACATCAATCATAAATACATCACATCCCATTAGTAAAAAAAAAGTTTTTCTTGAAAATCAGTGCACAGCAGGGACAGGAAGTTATCTTCATAATTGGACTCCTTGGCCCCCAACTATGGTATCTAAACTATCGCCAAAATAATAAACTCCCCTTATCTAAACTATGGTATCAGATTTAAGGAAATGGTAACATGGTCATTTTTCTTCAAACATTTCGTTAATGTCTCTAATTGATATTTCACCCAATTAATTCAAATATAGACTAGCCAAATTTCTCATAATCTAATACTCACATCAATAGCTATGCAAGAATAATTCATATAATATTTTGACCATAGTTTTTGAATTTTCAGGGTGTTACACAAAGCAAGTGAAGTTGGTAGAGGTGTTGTTGTTATTGTCATTTTTCTTGTTGAACTTTGTGAACTTTCTATTCTTGTTCCTTCTTATGAATTTGCTGAACTTTATGACAGTTATATTCATGTTGTCATCTTCATCTTCTTCACTTGAATCTTCTTCTTTCTCAACTTTAGAGGATGCAGCTTTCAAGGCTATGCTTTTATGTTTCTTTTTTGCATCTTCTGCATTGGCTAGTTGTGACATTTCAAGTTCATATCCAAGTAGCTTACCAAACAGTGCAGCCATGGATATCTTAGATGGGTATTTGGATTCCTTGATTGCTATAACTTTTGGTTGCCAAGGTCATGTTAGACACTTTAGTATTTTGATGTTTAATTCTTCAGCATCAAATGTCTTTCCAAGACCAAGAAGATGATTGACAATATGTGTGAATTTTGTTTGCAGCTGAGATATGTTTCCAGTATTGCTCATCTTGAACATCTCATATTCATGACTCAAGGCATGCTTCCTTGATCTCCTTACTTCATCTATTCCTTCATGAGTTACCTCCAACATCTCCCACATTTCTTTTGCACTTATGCATCTCACAGTTCTAAAAAATTCATCAGAAGACAAAGCAGATGTAATCATGATTTTAGCTTTAAAATCATATAGCACAACTCTTTTTTCAACATTTGTCATCTCATCCCATTTTTTGGGAGTCAATTTATTATCAATAGTTTTCATTTGAACTAAAGGACCTTTCTCAATGGCATTCCAAGCTCCAGGATCATTGGATTGAATAAAGATCTGCATGCAATTTTTCCAAAAACTAACATGCTCACCCTCAAACATCGGGGGACGATTGAGAGAAGCTTAATCTCTAAAAGTTATTTGATTTGTATTCATTTTCTTTGAAAAGAAAGTGATCTTGAGTAACTTTCAAGAACCAGCTCTTGATACCAATTGAAAATATAACGAACACTCTTCATATAAACCAAGAGGGGGGTGAATTGGTTTAAACCACGAATTTAAAATTTTACTTAAAACAATTTGCGGTATTTGTAATCTGGATAGTATAACTTAAAGTCCCTTTTCAAAC
>PYAF01000801.1:0-10199 GCA_007407185.1 Glycine tomentella
ATAATAATTATTTTTAACGTATATATATATTATGTTAATTATTTTAAAATTATAACAAAAACTTTCAAAAGCAACAGATAAAAATACAAGAAAACATAACAAATATTACTTTAAAAATCTGTTAGCCATATTCCAAGTCAGTTATCAATAAAACCGACTTTGGATATAATCTCAACAACGACGGTCATCAATAAAAACCTACGTTGGATGAAAATTAAATTGATTTTTTGTTTTAAAAAAATTTGAATAAAGATTCGAAGTCGGTGGTAACAAAAACCGACTTTGTATAAGCTTTAACAACGACGGTGCCAAACTACCCGACGTTGAATTTTCAACACAATTCATATATTTTACGGAATTGCCACTAGCTTTGCTATAAGGTCGGCTTTGTTACACCCGACGTGAATTGCACGACGTTAAAAACCTATGTTGTAGTAGTGAAATATGTATAAATTGGAATAATAATTCCTCTTTCATTCATTCACTCCATTCTCTTCTATATTTTCCCTCAACATGAGGTTCTTATATAAGAGAGAGAAATTCAACAAAGTGTTAATAATACGGGATAATAAAAAATTGAACAAACTATAACAACCTAACAAATCCTAACAATAATTTGAAATTTAAATTATACAATTCAACAGGGCATGACCGATATTCATGCACCAACTTGAGGGGGAGTGTTGAATTGTATAATTTAAATTTCAAATTATTGTTAGGATTTGTTAGGTTGTTATAGTTTATTCAGTTTGTTATTATCCCGTATTATTAGCATTTTGTTGAATTTCTCTCTCTTATATAAGAACCTCATGTTGAGAGAAAATACAGAAGAGAATGGAGGAATGAATGAAATGAATGAGGAATTATTATTCAAATTTATCCATATTTATTTTTTAACAGCTCTATATACCAAATTGAAGATAATTTAGTATAGATTTAAAAAGCAAGGTCAAAATTAACATTTGGGGTCAAATACCTACTCAAATCGAAAAGGGGCAAAACGGTGTTTTGAGAGTTCACATCAAAAGACATCATTTTGAAATTCTGATTAAACCAATGTGATCAAGGTTCAACAAGGATAACATAAATGACATCAGTTTCATAAAAAGGAGACTTTTACAACTTCTCATTTTCAAAGGGTTTTCAAAGGAAGTATAAAACTCCCAACAGCAGTACCCAAAACACGCGAGACACTAAGAGAAGCTTAAACTAGCTAGAAGAAGACAAAAGAGAGCTAAGATTACCTCAAGGAAATCAAGAAGGAAGGATTTGGAAGCTCTGTTCTCTATCAAAACTTCGAGAAGAGTTTCGAAGATTCTGCTCTGATTAAAGTGTTCCTCTCCGTGACAGGGTCTCGTGGCAAGTAACAGCGATTCGTGGTGGTCACCGGTGGTCTTGGGTGGTGGAGGATAATGGTGGGAGGTGGGGTGGCTGTTGGGAGGAAGAAGGAGGCCAATTTTCATGATTTTGGATGCTGCTGCACTATTTAATGCCAACTTGGCTCGTCCAAGCGAGCCAAAAAGCCTTCCCAAATTCCCCTGGGAGAGTTGACCTAATTTAAAATTTCTGCTTCAGCGAAAAATTAATTTCTGACCTTTAAAATTTGAAGGCGATCCAACGATTAACCAATCTAGAATGGTGATTTTACTAAAATAGGTTTCGGGTCAAAATCGGAATCACTCAATTACAAGTTACAACCCATCTCAAGCAAACTCAACATAATTTGACATCTACACGAAGCAATTGCACATGGATATTTCACATAACATTTCAAATAATCTAAACTAATCAAATAATCAAATAACACAAGCAATACATCAAACATATATTTTCAGTTATCGAAATTTCAGGGTGTTACAGTTGTGATGTAACAACATTGGTTTTTAGTAAAAATCGATATTGTTGCATATGCTCAGCAACATCTGTTTTCTATAAAAACTGATGTTGTTACATAAATCAACATCGGTTTTTAGTAAAAATCGATGTTGTTACATAAATTAACATCGATTTTTAGTAAAAATCGATGTTTTTTGGGTTTTTTTTATATGCTTTCTGTTTTATTCATTTAACCCAATTTTAACTTGCAAATTTTAAAAATAGACCCAGACAGTTTCAAATTTCAGTACAAAATAACATCATATGTGAATAATATCAATATTCAATAGTGTCAATATACATAAAATGATTGTAACTTTAAACCATACAATTGTTTTACTAAAAATTCCCCTAATCAGCTAATGTTTCATTCCTAACTCTAAGATAAAATGTAGCCCACTGAAGTCGGATTACCTTCAGTCTCTCTGGCTCCAGTGGTCTCTAATCAACAAAATATTGCATCGCATAATAAAACATAATTTAATAAGTATAATTAAAAACAAGTATAACAAATTACAAATAGTTTTGAATTGGACAATTACCATGTCCCAGTTATTCCTGAAGCCTCCTTGTACTATCGTTGACATCCAATGCATGACATAATAGCCAAACTCAGTGTTTCCTTTTTGCTTATTACACTAAATTCAATAACATAGTCAAATTTAAACGGAAATTAGTGTAAGTAGTAATAAAAGTTATTTTGAAGACATAAAGCATTATTTAAATGACTTTCTTTAACCGCAATCCATTTAGTAGTAGCCTTTGATTTATTTCCCTGAGTATCATGGACTCCCTTCAAAGCACTGCTTAAGATAAACATGGAGACATATTATACAATTGACATATTCATGTCTTAGAAATAATAAAGTAAAGGTGGTACAAATCACAACCTACCTATTAATAATCCCTTTCAAGTAGTTATCAGGCTTATTGTGCAACGAACAGAACCACACAACAACGTTGTCCTTAGGACATATAACGACCAGTTGTCAATGTGCACTGCATTGGAGAACATTAAATTATTATACTTCATAGATTATTTTGATTCAATTGTATAATTTTACTTACCCATTCAAGTACGCTCCAAAGTAGACATGTTTCTATGAACTCTGCATCCATTTCTTAAGATAGTCTTCGGATTTAAATTGTGATTGGCCAGATCTCTGTATGGACTATGGCTCAATGAATCCATAGACAGACGCAATATCTGATTGCAGACATAACTCATTCATATTCCTATTGTTTTGAAAATAAAGTCAATTATGCATGAATATAAAACAATTAGTCATGTAATGGTAGACAATGTAAAGTGACTTACAGAATCCACAGCTATAAAATGGAGATGTTCAAACATTGACCACCGTGGATTATTTCAGAAATATCCTCAAGTCGTGGTTACAGATTTCGCCGGTCCCTGAGGTCCCTGAGGTCCCTGTCTATCCTACACAGTTAACAAACATAAGTCAATGATTGTGTTCACTTTAAATGACACTGACAATTTTTAAAATGATAATAAACACACACAAAATGAAATACCTTGTTCAAAATAGGTTGTACAAGATGTGTCGCCCAAGCAAGGAAGGTGTTACGGGTCTGCCCCATTAACTGAACCTCTTCAATGGGTACAGGGACGCGAGCCTCAACATCTCAAACTTCCTCAACACCCACCTTGACTTGATCATTGGCCAGAGGAACATTGTGTACGGTTGTCGACCCCTCATAAACTCTTCCAAGGGCAACTGGGCGGGGAGGAACGTCATCGACATACAACCCACACCTGTCAGATGCACCTGTGTCTGGGTCCTGCCCCAAGAGATCGACACAGCTTCCCTTCGTGCTGACACAGGCACCATTAGGAAAAACCTGAACCTCTAGAGGCGGCATAAGACCCTGAGATTATATTTGAGACTGCATATGGGACTATATCTGGCTGAAGGGCATCATGAGTTGTTGCGTCATTTTTTTCAGTAATCAAATGCTCCTACTCTTCCCTGATGTTCTACTTCAGCCGATCCAAGTCTTCAGGGTTCATTGACTTAGAATTGTGAGAGGTTGATGAAGCCGGTCTGAAGTAGTGTTTGATGGTCACACTAACGACTCCAGCAACACGGACATGACTTGGGTGCTCTGGTTGTCTAATGACACCAGTCAGTACATTCTGACGTCCACTGGCGACAAAGCTACCCTATGTCGATTGCTCTTCCAGGGTATCTTGCAATCAACATAATGTATTACATGAGTTTTGTAATTTGTTATTGTCTTTCTAATCAATGAACAATGAAACCATTACTTGACTTACAATCCTCTTTGCAGTCTCTCGTGCCGCCTCAGATGTCATATGCCCTGTTTTCTTTGTGCTAGTCAGCTTCCACTTGATGTGCCGTCTAACAGGAGACAGAGGATGAAGGATTATCTCTGTGCTTTCGACTTGGCCTGCTTCCTCCAATCTTTTCTTTTGTTTCTCCTCCATCAATTTATATTTCAGTACATCATAACCCCCACGAGACAACATGTGAAGGGTAGTGTTTAGCTTCTGGATGGCCTGCGCCTGCTTTCTAACATCCTGTAAGAATTACACAAATAGTTGTCAACAAAATGCGGTTAAAAATACTGCATAATTGTCTAATTCTAAAACAATACTAACCTCCCAGGATGTAGCTCTACGACTCTCACAAAATTGGTGCCACTTGTCTTTGTTGATTCCATATTTTTCACAAACGGTGTCATTGTCATCGCCCTTCCTTTGTTCCAAAACCCACTTGGAGGTCAAATCAGACTTGAACTGCCTCCATCACTCTCCTGCGGTCTAAAGAGTTTTCTTTTTCGTCCGTTGGTCGGATGCTTCAGGTATATCAAATTTAGCCTGTTACACAAAAAACTGCAGAAATGTTGTACACTTAACTTTCATACTTGAATGTCCTCCCAAATCAACTCCTTTTCAGCTGCAGGAATATCCTTCCAGTTACTAATGGTGACATCCACCTTGTCTCGAGCCACGATCCCTATATACATCCTCAATTTCTTCTTATGGGGACCATCAACCTTCCCAATGGCAGGATCCACGTGCACTATTGGTCTGTCAACACCACTGGTCCCAGATCACGAATCATATTCTATAATCTATCTCCATTATCTACATCAAGCGGTTCAATATGCAAGCCCCTCTTCATTTCTGTCAATTCATCATGCCATATCCATGTGGTATAACTCTTCTTAATCCCATCACACAGAAGATGTTCACGTATGTCATCTAGTGCTTGGCGTCACCCATTCAAACAATTTATACAAGGACAAAAATATTTTCTATCCCCATACGGTCGACTTCTTTCAGAGGCAAATTGCAAGAAATGTTCAACGCCTTCCTCATACTCAACCGTCATGCGACTTGCATTCATCGAACTTTGATCCATCTAATTAATAACTCTGTGATACTGACAAAGTTATTCCATGCATAAAAACCTCACTTTTTTCATTAAAGGTGTGACCCTATCCCATTTAGGAAGACATTTTTTTATAGTATATTCATATGTATAGGTTAAGTTTCTTTACTAAAATTTGACGAAATTTCGGCAGCATTTCGCTTGGATCTCCAAGTACACGACATGAAAGCAGTGACATGAGTTCCACCACAGTCAAGAATGTACCCGGAGAACAAAGTGAAATGCATTGTACCAAAATTTCATCAAATTTAAGAAAAGAAACTCAACCTATACATATGAATATACTATAAAAAAATGAGTCTTCTCAAACTGTCCAAACGAACAATTCAAGAATCAATACAATGATTAATCAAAAATGTTCGGAAGAATCCCTGTAATGAATCTCAAATGGGAAACTAAGGTTCACTCATAATGAACATTAACTGTATAGAAAAGGCAACATGCATCAATGACATACAAAAAATTATAAAAGTAGACGTAAGAATAATTGTACAATGAAATTTGAAAGACATTCGTACCTGTCATGATGATCTATGTGAAATTTCCAACAATGAATGTCGTGACAATGAGGCAAATGGGAAAAAGAATCGCTTTCCTACAACCTACTATGAACATAGAACATTAGACTATATACCTTATTTTTTGCAAAACTTGGTTTAAAACAGCACAAACGAAAGATCACACACCATAGCCTATCAAAGTCTGTCAAGCTTCAAACACATGTAGCCTATTATACTACTACAAAAGCGCCTTTCAAAGACAGTTATATACCCCATACAAAGACGGTTGTACGATCGTCGTTGTATCGAGCATCGTCAAAATTCTAAACTTTCAAAGACAGTTATAAAACCGTCTTGGTAGGACTCACTTTCTAAGATAGTTCTAAGTAAAACCATCTTAGAATGGTCACATTCTAAGACGGTTCTCCTAAGAACCGTCTTAGAAATGAGTTTTTTAAATAAAAAAATTGTAAGAAAATCCTTTCTAAGACAGTTCTGAGAAAAACCGTCTTAGAATGTCACATTCTAAGACGATTTTCCTATAACCGTCTTAGAATGTTGAGATATTAAGATGGTTTTCCTAAAAATCGTCTTAAAATGTATCATTCTAAAATGGTTTTTCCAACAACCGTCTTAGAATATGCTTGTTTTTTTTTTAAAATAAACATCTTTCTAAGACGGTTTTATTTAGAACCATCTTAGTTTAAGGTTTTTTTAAAAAAAAAATTAAATGGAGATTGCTTATTAATTTAGCAACTAAAGAACTAAACTAATGAATATTCAATAGTTGAAGAAATTACTTATATAATTTTATTACTTTTGAGATTAAATAAGAGATTGTTGTTTTAATTTAATGATCACTTGCAAACAAAGATCCATGTACTCCCTAAAATTAAGCATGTACTAAGTGCGTGATCTATATGTGACTTTCCATTGAAATATAGCCAAAGATTAAATGTAAAGGAGGAATATGTTATACATCTTGACATACTACACATCATAATGACTCAATATAGATGACGCACTAGATTCAATATATGAAATATAAACAATTTACAAGATTAAAAAAATGAAAGGAACTTATGAAGAACCTTCTCAACTGTTGCACTGTGTTACCAAAGTTAGCCACTTGCTCATTCAATGATGTATGAGCCCCCTGCAAACAATTATATAAGAAAATCAGAGGAGGTGTCACTCAGGAATTATTGTGCCTCAGAACGATATAATTTGACCATTTAAATTTGTATAAGAACCAATTTATAATTAAAGATAGAATCAGGGTTCAAGTCCATATCATCCCAGAAACCGAGTCAAGAAGAAGATGAATAAAAGGAATTAGAACCTTAGACAGTCACAAACCTAGCATGACAAGTTTTAACTTAGAAAAAACTATTCATTTATTTTATGTAGAGAAAAAAAAATCCATTCATTTATCTTAATCTACCAAAGACATAGTTTTTTCTAAAATACATAATTTTAACAACTCTACTTGAGAGACTTGGTCAGGTATAATCCCACATGATTCAATCATTAAAAGTTGGAAATTTTAAAAAATAATTTAAAAAATTTGTGATATCATGTTCCATAATGTTCTCTAGAAGAAATAGGTGTTCATAATTTTCACAAAGATTCAATACCAAATTTACATAGTTTTAGTATCCATACCTGGATCAAATGCCATACACACTGCCAAGACTTCTTAGAAAACACTAGTGCCATCATTTCCAACCAACTGCAAAACAAGTTCTTTCCATATTAAAATTATGAATCCCATTTAATAGGACAAATTATCAGCTGCAAAACAAATGGCCAGCTTTCTTGAATAGATAACATGTTTGACAATAGTGAAGAGTGACTTGTGACACCCCAACGATTTAAATTTCTATGAAGTCTGATACTTCAAGGGGGGAAAAGCAGAACATGACATTATAGAGAAAGGAAACGAAAATAAAAGTAAAATTAAACTTGTATCTCTTTTTCATGTTGTTTAAGAATATTTGCTGCACCAAGAAGCATAGTGACATGACCATCATGACCACAGGCATGCATCTTTCCAGATTTAAGTACAGGGTAACATACATTATTGACCAATTGCCAAACTATACTTAACCAAATCATATCAGGAGAGAAAGTGAAAAATGAGACCAAGCAACTATGCGTTGATGTTAAAGATTAAATTTAAATCAAATATAACTTTTTAACTCCAGATTCATTAACTTGTTAGATTCAGATTTTTTTTTTTTTATAAAATTCTATCAACCTCCCCCAACCAAAAAAAAAAAACAATTGAACATAAAACATAATAATCCCAAGATGCAATCAAATAAAATAGTGCAAATAACCATTTATCTTGCCTAAATAATCTTAGGTATATCACATCAAATCAGTTAGGGGTATTAATATCTCATAAATGTAATTTAAAAGAAAAGGGGAATGAATAAGGGACACACGGGTAACTGAAATCTTACAAATCCATCCTCTGAGATGTCAATGAGCTGGTAGTCACAAATTTGCTTGAGATCACCTGAAATAAAAAGACATTTCAATGAGAATTCTGCATTTTAACTTGGAACATGTTCCTTTGTGTTCCTCTATGCATTTTAAAGGAGAGGTTTTTTTTTTTTTTTATTCAGAGGAGGGCTTAAAAGCCCAACAAAACAAACTAATTAACTAGGAAATAACTGCTGGGAACAAAAAGACCCAAGGAATTACAAAGACACATTAAGGCCACAATAGGCCGGGCTGAGGTTTGCTAAAATCAATGCACAATATAAGTTTCATGCCCCAGAATGTAAATCAAGTTTTGAAGGGAGGCCAAGGAAAATAGTTGGGAACATGGATTAGTCATGTTGCATGATTTACAAAAGTTGAGATCATCGATTCAAAGAACTTTGGATTACTCATACCTTAATATATTTTCTTACTAAATGGCCATAACTCTTCCAATGCTTCGTGGCCATTAAATCTGTTATGGTCTCTTTCTTTACACCAGAAGCAGCAAGCTTCAACAAATTTCTTAGTAGTCCATCCATTTCACTTAAGTACAGTCAACATTATTACTAAGCAAACTACACAAAACCAAAACCAATATTTTTATGATATCCAAATATTAAGGATTTACTAAAAGAGGGGATAATTAAGATTCTAGAAAAAAAATAGTTATTTTTTTATTATGAGTAGTGGTTAAGTAATTTATTCAAATTGTTTGTATAAAGAGGGGATAATTAATATTCTAGAAAATTTTGCAGTTTTTAATATTAAGTAAAACAAAAATGTATAGACATCACTATGAAGAAATATTTCAAATGGGACTTACAAAGAAGATGTGATTCCAATTCATTTGGAGTAGCAAGGTTGCCAACACCGGAGGCCACGGTTACATCAATATCACCTAGACTAGCCAGGATAGCTCCACCCAGCAGGTTTGAATGAAGAGCAAGAACACTAAGCTTCTTCAAATCACCAAGCTGTGTAGATATGCTTCCAGTTAACTGATTATAGCAAAGCTGCAAAACTGTAAAGCAAGTAAAAAAAACGCAAATCATCACACTCCCAGATTTGAACCACCAATCAAAACATTAATTTTTTATGAAAAACCAAAGAAAACAGTAGGAAAAAAAAATCAAATTTTGGGTTACAACTTCAGTTCTAAGAACAAATACTAATACATGGAAAAAAGGCAGTACCAGACACTAAAGTTCAAAGTGGTTGTTGTCAACAGTAATATGTTCAGGTTTTTTTTATGAAAAATTATAAAGTGCTGGAATTTAAAAGACATTCATTGAATTAAATCTGTTGAAAGTTAAAACTTGATTTGGGTTATTAGTTATTAAGCCCAAAAATTGTAGTGGCCCAAAATCTAGAAAGCATAGGAAGTGAGCACAAATTCTAGAAAGATTCCACTCTAGATATTTCCCAAGGAAAATCTTGTATCTAGAAAATTACTTTAGAAATATCTAGGCTAGAAAATTCTAGAGGATGACTTCTAGCCATTAGATTAAAGTTGTGTTGGCACAATTCTAGCCATTGGTTAAGGAGGTGCTACTAGTATAAATAGGTGAGGTTTCTACCATTGGTATCAAGCCAAAGTGAGTAAGAATTGAGTTGTAATAAAGAGTTCTCATCCTCCAAATTTCTCTAAACCTTTCCCTTCTCAAATATCCTCCTTCCAACAAAGTGGTATCAAGAACCTTAAGATCCTTTCTAGAGAGATGGCAAGTAGCAACATGGTTCCTTTCCAAGTCCCTATGCTCACCAAGAGCAACTATGATAATTGGAGCATCAAGATGAAGGCCCTCCTTGGATCACAAGATGTGTGGGAGATGGTAGAGAAAGGTTATGATGAGCCACAAGAAGGGGCTACCCTATCCCAAGCTCAAAGGGA
>PYAF01000801.1:13156-55897 GCA_007407185.1 Glycine tomentella
AAGTAATGAAGAAAGAGTTTGAGATGACAGACATTGGGCAAATGGCATACTATCTGGGCATTGAAATCAAGCAGAAAGAAGAAGGCATTTTCATCACTCAAGAAGGGTATGCAAGAGAGATATTGAAGAAATTCAAGATGGAGGATTGCAAGCCTATCAACACCCCAATAGAATGTGGAGTCAAGCTTTCCAAGTATGGGGAAGGAGAATATGCTGATCCTACTTTGTTCAAAAGCTTAGTTGGGAGTTTACGCTACCTGACATGCACTAGACCAGACATCCTCTATGTTGTTGGATTCATTAGTCGCTTCATAGAGTCTCCAACTACTACACACTTGAAAGCAGCAAAGAGAATTCTTCGCTACATTAAAGGTACTATCGACCTTGGCGTGTTATATTCATCTTCTAAAGAATATAAACTTGCTGGGTATAGTGATAGTGATTGGGCTGGAGACACAGACGATAGAAAAAGCACCACTGGATTTGTGTTCTTCATGGGAGATACTGCTTTCACATGGATGTCGAAGAAACAACCTATTGTCACTCTGTCTACTTGTGAAGTAGAGTATGTTGCAGCTACATCATGTGTCTACCATGCTATTTGGCTGAGGAACTTGCTTAAGGAGCTGAATATGCAACAAGAGGAGCCAACCAATATTTATGTTGACAATAAATCTGCAATAGCATGAGCAAAGAATCCAGTCTTCCATGACAGAAGCAAGCACATTGACACACGCTACCATTACATAAGGGAGTGCATTGTAAGGAAGGAAGTGCACATAAAGTATGTGAAGTCTCAAGAGCAAGCAGCAGATATCTTCACCAAACCACTCAAGAATGAAGACTTTGTCAAGATGAGAAGATTGCTTGGAGTTACAAAATCAAGTTTAAGGGAGGGTGTTGAAAGTTAAAACTTGATTTGGGTTATTAGTTATTAAGCCCAAAAATTGTAGTGGCCCAAAATCTAGAAAGCATAGGAAGTGAGCACAAATTCTAGAAAGATTCCACTCTAGATATTTCCCTAGGAAAATCTTGTATCTAGAAAATTACTTTAGAAATATCTAGGCTAGAGAATTCTAGAGGATGATTTCTAGCCATTAGATTAAAGTTGTGTTGGCACAATCCTAGCCATTGGTTAAGGAGGTGCTACTATTATAAATAGGTGATGTTTCTACCATTTGTATCAAGCCAAAGTGAGTAAGAATTGAGTTGTAATAAAGAGTTCTCTTCCTCCAAATTTCTCTAAACCTTTCCTTTCTCAAATATCCTCCTTCCAACAAAATCCTTCATTTATCCAGGAAAAAGTAAGAAATTTCAACAAGACAAAACAAGCATTAAATAGATTTCAAAAACTAGGACAAAAGGTTAATAATATCGTTCCTCTTTCATTGCCTTGTTCATAGTTCACACTACCTCTTGTAATGAAACCAAAAGAAATCAGTTTGTTCAAAATGGTCTTTACAATAGCATAAAGCATCTTCTAAATGAGATTTCTCTAACAACATGTCCATAACCATAAAGTTAAAAAGCATTCAAAGCTATCATCCTTCTCCTTCACGTGAATTAACTATTTTAGAATATCACGGTGCAATAGAACCAACCATTAAAGGGAAAAAAAACAAGGAGAAAAGAATTCTATCAAAGAAAAAATAAACTTAATGACAAAGCAAATAAACAAAACCAAGCTCAAATCTTTCAGTAAAATCCACAACAACCCAACATTAAAATGAACACAAAAAGCGCCAAATCAAGTTGCAGACAGTGAAAGTTTCAATCTTTCCACAGAAAATAGAATCATCTAACCTAAAGGTTTGAGAGGACTACCGAGGGGGACTGTGAGTTGAAGTGGTTGCCGGCGAGGCCCATCAACCACGAGAAAGAGCTCTCCCATGTTGCGTTGATGGAGCCTCCTATGCAAGGTGAATCGATGGAGAATGAGACCCAAGGTTGGACTCATTTTGCCCCCTTTAGAACCCCAGCTCGGCGTCGCGCTCCACTCCTTCTCCCAGATCTCCCATCGACGGTGCCTCCCACTGCCCCTGCCGCAACGAGCTCGACTGCAATGGAGACGAGGGAGGGGAGGAGAAGGGGTTTGGAGTTTGGGTATGTGAGGACCATTTGAGAAGAAGGGGTGCGAGAGAGAGAATGAACAATTTGCGAAAGGGCGTGGAATATCACGAAAAATAAATAAGCACTCACCTGGAAGACGCGTTCAGTCCCTATTTTAAGCACGATTTTGATAACCACCGTATTTGAAACACATTTTTAAAGACGGTTTTTACATAACCGGCTTTAAAATGTTTTAATTATTTACAAAAATGACACCGCTTTCTAAACAATGACGGGTGTCTCATAACCGTCTTAAAATAGGCGTATTAGAAAATCCTTTTTTTAGTAGTATTACATACTCCTATACTCTCTAACTTTTTCATAATAGAATAAGTCAAAATCAATTACTACTAGTGTATAATATAGTAATAAAATGATCATGGCCGGCGTTCATGATCATGCATGAGTTTTGCAGGTCGAAGGTGGCCATGGAGGAGCTGAGGGGGGAGTTAGAGAGAAGAGGGTGAAGGTCTCAGGGAGTGGAGTGGGAGAGTGAGGTTGCTAATAGAGAGAACATATTTAATTGGTTTACATTTATGTTTAACACAAGGCTTACCTTTGGTGAAGGAGCAGAGGCTGGCTATGGCTTGGGTTCTATTGATGGTGGCGATGTAACTGGGGTTGCAAGCTCACTTGGTTGTTCTTCTTACAAAGAAATAAAAAACAAGAACAATGGTTACCTATGATTGTTCCTAGATGTTTGAGGGAACATACCTAGTGATATTTCAACATGTAACAAAAATATTATGCATGTATTATGAGAACTGAAATTTGTGTTGTGATACACTACTTCAGCCATGGACCTAACTCTTAGGCCAACATTCCTTCTCATGAGCAATGCAGGAACACCAAATTGGCTCACCCTAGACCTGCTGGAAATGCTGATCATAGGGTTTGCTAGGATTGATTGTATAGCATAAGATGAGGCAGCCATAGATGGATAGAATAGATATTTAGTGGCACAATTCTAAAATGAACACAATATGTACCAATGTTACTAAGGTTAGACACTTATCTTGCCACCTAAATATTGTGTATTTATGAGGATAACTTAGTGTATCTCACTTCGCTGCTTTCACAACCCGTGATGAGCTGATGAGTTGATGTGGTAGATGAAGTGTTGCAGAGGTTTACCTATATAGAATTAGAGGGCGCATTGTGGTGGATATTTTGGTTCCACGTTATGCGTATATAGGTCCTAAAGGTCATTGGTTCACGTGGATTCACTTGTCCACACATGGTAAAATTAGGAGACGTGGCTTTCATGAGGACCAAGGGAACCCTTCGGTGAGTTTGAGGTTTTAAAATGGTTGGAAACTTTAATTTTTGTTACTGCTTCTTAGATTGGTAAGGACTAGAACATTCTAGACATCCAGAAACAGGTTGGAAATGTGAACTGTCAAGTTCCAGAAATGTAGTAGGGTATACTTTTGTTTGGAGATGTAATAACAACGCAAACAGTAGCAGCACAAACTAAGCAAGCTACAAGAGATACTCTATGTTTAACATCCTTTCATACTATAACCAGAATATATTTTCCTTAAAGCATAATATTGAATGAGTTAGGAATTACGCAGAGATCACAACATTGCGTCACTATTGACATTCAATAAAATCACGTTGCGGCAAAACTGCCACTATTAAACAGTAGCAAACTGCATTTACATATGGACCACAGAATTTAACCCTAAAAAATAAATGTTTAAAAACTGTTCAGAACCTATATAAGATCCAAAGCAAAAACAGAATTTATGCATGTCTGCAGTAACAAGCATTTATTGGAAGATAAATTTGCTACTAGATTTAGGGAAACAAATATGCTACATGTAACATTTATATTCTTGGTGCAGCATGTGTATATATATTATGAAATTTAAAATAAATCAAACTTATTCACCTGCAAAGTTGTTACGCTCCTTTCGAGTTCAGAAATGTATTGTAGCTTTCTTACTCTTGACCTCTGAGATAAAAGCCTGTTAGCCACAATATTGGAAAAGAAGGGCTTAGGACTTTAGAGAAAAGAAGCACTCTATAAAGAGTCATATTTTTACATGTTATGTGCATCATTGCTAGTCAAAAGCTGCTTTTTAACTTGCTGCACTACAAAAATTGATATAAATTGTAGGGATATCAAAATTGGATGATTCCAAAACCTTTTTAAAGCTAACAACTAATTCTTTAAGAGATAAAAAGAACTTTAACAAACTCACTATTGGTTGTTTATATAATAACTTTGAATAAATATATGTTATAAGGCGGATTTCAGCACCAATACCCAACTTATCCCCTTCTCACATTCCAATTTTCATATGTACAACTTCAAGTATCTTAAGGATAATTTTAAATTCACCTAGGATAGGTCACAAAGATGCAGTCACCAAAGCAAAATCTTCAAGTATCTTCAACTATCCCCTTCACAAAATCTTTTTTAATGACTCTCAATCACGATTTATTTTATATTTTTCAACAAACTTCAATCAATAATAGATTAGAGACTATGTTGCATAACTTAATTGAATACTTAACTTGTCTCTCTATACTCTTGACACAGTCACCCATTTCTTTAGTTATGACTTCAAATTTTAGAAAGATGCAGTCACCAAAGCAACTACTAGTATGCATATTACCACATTATTTAATGATTTTCTCTTAACCTATATCATGTTTACTATATGCTTCCATTTAAACAAATGCCTTCATAGTTGATGTGATTCAACTTGTTATTCTGGCTAAGGGCTAAAAAGAAGCAAATATCTTCAGTTCATGTATGTAACCAATACATAACAGCATTGCTATTGAACTAAAAACCAAAATCAACAAATTTACCCAAACATATAATCCAGTGCAAGAATACTACTAACCTGGGGACGGGGATGTGTGGAGCGACACTTATAGAGCGACAGTCAACTGCGACCAAGAGTGACACTGAACTTCAACCACCGCAGCGATAGTGACAGAGACTGAGAGAGCGAGAGTGACACATCATGAACAATGTGAGGGACGGCGACACCAAACTCGAACCACTGCTGCAAGAGTGAGAGTGAGAGAGTGAGATAGACTGAGAGTGCGAGAGTGAGATACATTGAGAGCGAGAGTGAGAAGGTCAGACACAGAGAGGAGAGTGAAGGGCTTGGGTGCCATGAATTATTTTATAAATAACCCAACATCATTTTTAACAAAAACTGATGTTACTCACGCCTAACTCAACATCGGTTTTCGAAAATCGATGTTAACGAACTTATGTTAACATCAGTTTTTCTTAAAACTGATGTTAACATAAGTTCGTATAAATTCATTAGCATTGGTTTTTATAAAAACCGGTGTTAACGTATTGATGTTAACATTGGTTTTTATGAAAACCGATGTTAACGAAGTCACCTTATTTACAAAAATGTCACGGCGTGTTTGTTAACATCGGTTGTACAAAAAATCGTTGTTAACGTAGCGATGTTAAAACTATATTTTCTAGTAGTGGTGGGTCTCCCTACTCCAACTATCTCTCAACCGCAAATCCATCATAGCTTACATCTTCCTTTAGTATACTGCCAAAATTCCATTTCTCCCTCCTCAATGTCAATTGCAACATCTCATCTTTTCCTTCAACAACAACCACCACCTCGACATTGACGTCGACGACAAAGATAAAAGACAACACCGGTTGCAACAATGTGATGTTAACTGTTGACAATTTTATTTATCTTTTTCCCATTATCAATACTAGAAATCCTGACCCAAAATTTATATATGAAGTATGCAAAACATGATATATAAAATAGATAAGAAATCAACAAGAATGCTTGTTCAAAATGTCAATTAATTAAAAAGACAAATTCAACTTTCAAATTGTGCATCCATTAAATGGGGAAAATAAAAAAAGGAATTGAAATCTGCATGTACAATCCAACCTTGCAACTAGTTAACAACCAAGCAACCATCAAGTACGTGCATCAACTAGCGTGGGTTGTTCCAACTTAATCAGAGGTAATGGATTCATGTCTTGAGTACGCAACTATTAGGGATTTTCATGTTTTCAAGTGGTAACCAAGTTTTGAAGTAGTAATTGGATTGTGTATTACAGATTAAAAACCGAAGTTTGTAAAAAGTATTTATCAATTGGTTGTGTTGAATGTGTAAAATATAAAGACATGAGAATAAATCAAGTAAAGGCGTTGAGACATAAATGATTGCAGTAGTGTTGTGAAATGTAATGGTTTGGATAGCTAGGTTTGGACTTGGCTTTCCTCTTATCAATGCAATCATCCCCAAATAAGTTAGTTAATCATGTGTTTTATCTCTGATCCATAGTTGTATTCTAACCCTAATGTCTTAGGTGAAAGAATCTAGGTTATTTGGATTAATTCCCAATGTCTAGGAAATCCAATCCAAATACGTTTGACACAACAAGGAGCCTAATTGGTATTGACCTATGTCTACAATCAATCCCAATTAGGTACTCCTCGTCAATTATGGAATCAAAGAGGTGTCTATCGATTACGCTTACAATTCCTAAGATCAAATTATAGGTGATCAATCTAAAATAAGCATTAAGAAAAGAAGAAGAATAATAGAAACTGAATAACCAAATTAATTGGAGAATATTACATGAATTCAGATTCAGCCTATCTAACCCCGGCAGACGAGGTGATTAGCTACTCATAGCTTGATTACAATTCCAAGAATCCAACATAAAAACCACATAATGAATCAAAGCTAAAGCCCTAGAAAGTAATAGCTATATCTTTCAAATGTTTGTTGTCAAAAACACACTAAGTGCCTCCTTTATCGCACCTCATGTCTATTGTATTCTGATATGGACTTGGGCCTGATGCAACTACCTCGCTTAAGCATGAGTAACATCTTACTCAAGCAAGGCCTTCTAATCTCTGTCAAGGCATCTTTTGACACTCCTCGCTTAAGCGCACAAAATTTTTCTCTTAAGCGAGGTCTTCGTGCTTTTTCTTTACTCTATTCACCTCACTCAAACCCTATGGTCTTTTCTAGTTCTGACTTAGCTCACTTAAGCGCACAACATGTCACACTTAAGAGAGAAATCTCAATTTCTTTTATTGACTTAAATTCCTGTAAAAACTCCACAAAAAACATCAAAAAGTCCTAAAAACTTTAAATCCTAAGGTTCCCATTAATTATTCACACTTGAACTTATTTTTAAGGTAAAACAAGGCTAAATATATCATAAATGCTAGATAATCACCTCAAATCATATGTGTAAATTAACGTTTATTTAGTGATTATCAACAAACATGTTAAATATTTGGAGGGAAAGTTTTGTTGTCCATAGTGATCATACTTAACTCAAGCGAAGAATGCATGTGATTTAGACCAAAAAAAAGTTAACAACCAAGCAACATAAAATAAAGTCTTATATTTCTAAGACAATATTTATAAAGGTAATTGAATTAATTATTATAAGAACTATCTTTATTAATAATAATCAAATTACTTTATGATATTAGTTTATATCCTAATTAATTTGATTATAATTAAAAAGAGTAATTTATGTAATCATTAATTCAAATTTAAGAAAAAGAGTAAAACATGTTTCTATTGAGAAAAAAAAAATCATAAAAAATAAGAAAACCAAATCATATTTCCGTTTTGTAAAAGGATCTGCAAAAATAGAAACATAATTTTATTGACAAAATATATACTTATATAGACATATATATAATATTTTATTTATTTTTATTGGAAGTACACACTAATTAATAGATCTGATAAGAATAATATCTTTATAACTTTACATCAATTGTTATTATTATTACCTATATTAACTACATTTATCTATCTATATATCAAATTATTAACATTAATTATTATTTATATTATATTACAAATACTCCATAAAAAGCAATATAATATAACATACTTATATTTGATGGTTTCCTAGATTTGTCTCTGCTGGTAGGAATGGTATTTGACTTAGATCAGCCAACTTCATTCCCCTGTTAGATGCATGCCAAATATTTTTGGTTTCCACTGTATTTTATTCATTTGATCGGATATTTACCATTGATTTATTATTTCATTTTAGCATGCTAGTGTTGATGTTATTGTATCTTCATTCATGCACAAGAATACACATATTAGGTTTTTCTTATCCAACTAACTCAATTAATAATTTTATCTACCCAACTATCCCTCCCCCAAATTATTAGCATAATTAACCCCCTTTCTACTCACAGTGTGTGAATCTGGATCCCACAGTCCCGAATTCAAACCCAGTTTTTTTTTTTTTTTACTTTTTGCTTACCCCATTTAGAATTTGGGACCCCAAACCCAAATTCTAAATGGGGTTTTATGTTTTTTTATTGTTTTTATTTTGTAAATTTTATTAATAATACTGATAAAATAATTATTAGCAATATATTTAATTATTATATTTCAATAATATAATTCATTATTATAATTTTAATATATGATGTAAATAATTGTAAGAATAATTATTAATAATTACTAATATTTAAAAAAAATATCACAACAGAGAGCTAAATAATATTATGAGTAGACACAAATACTCACAGAATAAATAATTAGCATTTGTCATAATTCGTAGACACAAACAATGACAACATAAGTTATCAAACATTTCAACAATTTAATGGGTATGTTGGCGACTTTGACTGGTGCTTTCCTAATTATTTGAATATTTGTTCTTGGAATGATCAACGATTTTGCACAATGAACAACGCTTTGGTTGTCCCTTTTCTTTTTGGTATATTTTAGTGCCTATATAGGTTGATCTTGGGCGTTCCTTTTTTTCCTCCGTATTTCTGGATCATGACGCATAGTTGACCCTTCATATTTTGGCCAATATGACGCGTTCAATTGACCAAATGATCCGTTGTAAACATTGAACACATAATTGAGCTTGTAAACATCATTGATTAACTATGTGAACATGATATGTGTAGTTTTTGTAATTAACCATAATAACACCACCGTTTAGAAATGCTTACAGCAAATTTTTCTGAGACGTTGTTGTCTTCGATTTAAGGATTCTTCCACACTAAGAAAAAAGTACTTAATCAATCAAACTCAATTACACATATGAAGTTAGCCTTTTTTTTCTTCAGACTCGATGATCTTGTCACCATTTTCTGCCAATTCTTTACTTGATGCCATCATTGCAATGGCTCCATGCCCCTTTTGACGAAGTATTTGTTGCATCTTTCATAAGTACAATTGACCAATGCAAAGAGTAGGAGACTCCTTGTTCCTTTCAACACTGAATTCATGACCTTGGCAAGATTTGTTGTCATGTGAGCCCATCGTCGCCCGTTGTCCCAAGCAATAGTCCATTTTTCTTTTGAGATCTTCTCTAGCCATTCAACTTCTTGCTTATTTTCTTTCATTACATTGTTGAAGTAATATGCAAATTTGTGCTCAATCATGGCATACCCTAACATTTGATCAACAAAATATTTGTCCATATCATTAAAAGTTTAGTGAAAAATAATAATTCTTTGGTTATGGAACGTACCTATGCTAATGATCTCTTTCCTTATACCTAACTTGTTGAAATGTCTCATGAAGTTTTGTGCAATGTATCTAATGCAATACCTATGTAAGGAGTTGTTTGGTGTCTACCCACTACCATATTGCTTGTAAGCACTAGTTATTGAAATGTGTTTGTCTAACATTTGGCAAAATTTGTGTTGCTTTGCCACATGCCTTTTAAAATTTTGGAGGAAAAAAGTATCAGGCTTCCGTAGTCTCACCCTCAACAAGGGAAAAAGACAATCAGAAGGACGTGGTTGGCCGCATCTTGTGCAACTTCCACTAACAATGTTCCTTTGTACTTCCCATAAAGAAAAGCACCATCAACCTAAAATATTGGTTTGCAGTATGCAAACCCATCAACAAGTTCCTTAAATGTCCAAAAAAGTCAATGTGTGTTGCACAACAAGGAAATAGCTCTCGTTGTTCATTATAAGTTGGCTTCAAATCTTGCTAAACGATGATTATGGGCACAAATGTTTGAAGCGCTAAGAGAAATTTGGATAAATCCTTATAGGATTGATCCCAGTTGCCACACGCCTATTCGATTGCCCATTGTTTTGCTAGCCAAGCATTTCCATATGTGGTTCTGTACTTGTGCAATTGGTTGATGTGGGCTAGGAAGGTTGGTACTGACACAGTTGCATCATTCTTTACCATTGCTATGATGTTTGCACCGATCACATCGTACCTAAGTTTTATGTGATCTTGTGAAATCATTGTCAATACATAAGTATAGGGTTCTTTTAGTATTTTTTTTATCTCTCATTGATATTGAGTACATACCCCTACTGATGCTCTTAGCATGTTGGAAGAAATCACATATTAGTGCTTTTAAATATTAAAATTACGCATAAGTCAATCGCTACATTTATTGAATGTAGCTTAAAATAATTAACCACCATTCACATGTGTTTGTTGATACATTTCAAAATCCATAAGTCAGTCCCTGACTTTGTGATCTTGTAAGATCTGTTTTTCTTTATATAGTAAATAATTATTGCATATTTGACATCAGCTTTGCTTGGAAACCACATTCCATTAAATAGCATTCTCGGTTCATAGACAGATTCTTTTGGGCGGTCCATTAAGTGACCAAACTCATGATCTTCCTAAGGTTCATTGTTGCTTATGTCATGCATGTGTGCTAGCGTACTATAGGCAAGCTTGATACCTAATGGTGGCTCGATATTTAGGTTTTGGTTTTCATCCTCATCTACGTCATCTTCGTTGTCGATGTTCAAATTTATTTATTCGTCATCTTCACTAAATGGACCAACTTCTTCAACAGGTGCACCATCCTTTACGTACTGAGGTTGAGATTGTTGTGCCGTGAGCAGAGGATCAACAACTGAGGCACTCCATGATGCATGTTGTATACTCCCTAAATCATAAGGAATAGATTATTCATACCCATAAAATGTAAGTGACTGAATTAGTTGGGAATATGTTAGGTCAATCAACAATTATGTGTATGACACAAGGTTGGTATCCCATTCATACTCTTGACTTGGGTGTGGTTGAGATAAAATGTTGGTTGGTACTATTGATAATTGGTTGCTGGGATGTTTCAAAATATGTTTGCTAGTATGGTTGGTAGTTCAGTTGAGGAATTGGGATAGGTGTATCAGGATCAACGTTTGTGACAAACACTCAAACCCAGAAAGACATGTGTGTTGGTTGAAACCTTAAACAAACTATCTATGTCCAAGTTGTAACATCCCCGTATGTATCTGGTGTATTAACAATTACTTAATCAGATTAATGCAGTAATTAATTTAAAATCAATAAATTAAAACCAACGGAAGCGTTTAAAAGAAAAACATGACGTCATAATCATTTCCTTTCAAAACCATATTCCTGATTCATTATGTATGGTACGCATTCCCAATTACATATACGAATGCCACATCACAACAGAAGCCTCTACGATCCAGATAACATAAAGCACGACAGATAAAGACATAAGGTCCATACAGATATCACAGGAGAATCATAGGCCACATGTATCTATATATACATCAACAAAACAGTCACTGTGGCTATACAAAAAAATAGACATACAATGCCATAATCTCTCAGATCATATCCTCACAAGAAGGTACAAAATATTCAACGTCTGTACATAAAAATCCATACAGAATCCAAAATATATGTGCACGCACATCTTCCCTCGCCGGGGTACAAAATACATCATAAACATAAACAGTGAGCCATAGTGCTCTCAAAATATTGCCAAGCAGCTACACAGAGTTGGACCCTACTGGGCCTTCCGCCCTAGGACCCATCATTTCTGCCAGATGCATCACCTGTAAAATAAGATCCCCACACACGGGATAAGATACAATCTCAGTAAGCTTAGGGTTTTTGGAGGATTCTCCTCCCCCTGGCTCACTTCCATGATACATAACATCAAAGGCATCACAACACCAGGCCTCCTGGCCCTCACAATAACACATAGACATTCTCTAGCTCTAATGTGTATCTGCGCTACTACGCCCGCCCAAGATGCATCATCATCAGCATCGGGACTCTCAGTCCCTAGTGTTAGGCCAAAACTCACACCCGTGCCATCCATCGGGAGCTACCCCTTTACACATGAATGCATGTATATGGCACCTCCAAGAATAAGCTTCAACCGTGACTGGACCACTTATCTCTGGTGTTTAAGGGATCATACACCCTTTACGTGAGCAAACCGACTAGGAGTTGCGCTTTACTCCTAAGGAGGTCCATATATATCTAACTGGCCAGAAGATCTATCTGAAAGGCAACCATACACAAAGGACAGCAACAAGCATACATATTATCATGAGAAAAGGTGTAACATCCAATTCAATGCATATGAATCATGTATGCAACCATCACTCCCTCGGAGTATGGTGGAACTCAGGCAATGGAAAACACTCTTAAGAACAAAGAACTTACCTGGCAAAGCAGTGCTCTGCTGTTCAATCCCTGAACTGTGGTCTCCGCCACTGACACCCTTGGTGTCACGCCCTATACAAAGGCACAAAGTAATCAATGACGGTCCTTAACTGTTAGAATGAAAAGAAAAGCTATTCTATTTCACTATAACCCCTTATTACGCTATTTTCAAGTTATAAGGACTAGTCACACAACTGGTGACTTACAGACCCCCAACAGGATCTATCTCAACCTAATCAAGGCACTAGAGTCTCCCTAAGACTCTGCATAAGTCAATTCAAAGAGTTCAATACTCTAACCAAGCCAAATCTCAATGATCATCAATATGGCCAAAACGGTTACTTCAACACAATTTCACCGTTTACATAGCCCCCTAAACACATTTTGTAAAAGCACCAAGGCTCATGCATATCATAATATCACCAATTTAACCAACATTTTTCCTACTAATACATTATTCAGAGCTAAATTCCAAAGTCCATAAAAATTCTATTTCAAGGCTAAACCTTCATCACAACAACCTCCTAAGCATACTTTTCCAAAGGACCCAAGCCTAATTTCAGCTCTAACTCAAATGGGTCACTATTCACCTCAAGAACAAATTCTTAAATAATCGATAAAAATTGTGTTTCTTACCTCTAAATCGAGAAGGAAGGCTAGAGAACAACTTTTCCAAGCTTGAATCCTTAGAATGCCTCCTTTCCCCTCAAAATTGAAATTTTGTGAAGTTCCCTAAAGAATGTGATCTATCTGTTTGATAGTTTTCAGAGAAAAGTGATGTTGAAATCTAGCTCATTGAGTAGTTCCCTTCAACTTTCATGTTGGAAGTCCTTCAACTTTCATGTTGGAAGTGAAGTGTTTTGGTCAATGGTTGAGTGGGTATGGAGCTTTTCCTCTTTAACAATGGTGGAAAAGTTCAAGGGAAGAAGAAGAGCAGGGTTTTGGCCCAAAAATCGTGATAATGACCTTTTATAGTGACTCTGCCCGCGTTCCTACGCTAATCGCGCCACTCTGGTGCTAACGCGCCAGATTTCAGAGAAAAATGACTTTCTAGTGCACCTCTAGCCCTAATGGCGCTAATTCTGGTGCTACTGGCGTCGAATCTGGCATTATTCGCGCCGGATATAGAGGCCACCATAATTATTTTTTTTTGGCCTTAGTTATTATACAAGTCATCCTCAAGATTTATGGACGTGTACGTTAGTAACCTTTGACCTGTTGCCAAAGGGTATCTATAAACCACATCCTTAATTTGTTGGGATTGTTTGAGTTTTATTCCTTGGTGTATGTCTCTACTCAATGCTTCTAATGTGAGGTCTCTTATGACTTGTAATATTGCACGTTTTTGGAATTGAACTTCACTCCTTTAGCGAAATCACCCATTTCCCCATCGTAATAGATAATAGCCTGAACGGTTTGCTTTCGAGTAGACATTATTTTGGGACAGGCTAATGACTCTGAGATTGTATTTTGGTGATATTTGTAGATACACCAGTAGACTTATAATAGATATAGTTGAATAACAATAGTATAGACCACTCAATTATGAAACAACTTTGGACAGTGTGAAATTGACACAACATTTCCTAAAGCTTCACATGATGCTTGTCATCGATCAGTACTCTAAAGGCGGTTGTGCTTTGTCGCTTTCCTCCTCACTCCAAATGTTATTTGAATATTACATTGCACAATGTTATCAAGGTAATGTTTTAGCATTTTAGGATACCAATAAATTTGGTATTCACAAATTTGCATTGTATGCTCATGTGTTGTTAATATGTGACACAGGTGTTTCCGAAGGAGAATTTACCTCATGTTAAGAAGTATGTATTTCGTGTGTGAAACATATCATCAAGTGTGATAAATAATGTTCCAACAATATATTTAAGCAATAGTTTTCCCGTTTATGTATGTTTTATTTGGTCCTAATTATGTTTGTTTTTCATGTGTAATTTTTTATTGTAGAACAATAGAAATAGTACAGTTGAATTTATCAACATGAAAATCATAAAATATTTTATAACTTTAATTATTTTTTAAAAAATTTACGACTTTAATTAATATTATTATAAAAAATTATGACTTTAAAGTCACAGAAATTTTTTTCGTTTTTTTACTTTTACGATTTTAAAGTTTTGAGATTTAACTTATTTTAAAAAATTTATAGATGTCAAACAAATTTACGACGTCTATTTTTTAATTTAGTATATTTTTCTAGGAGTATATTTATTTTCGTATAATTTTTTTACAAAAATTGTAAATTATTTTTAATTTAATCATTTAATAAATAAATGTATTTTTACATTTTTTAGTTTTATTTAATATTTTGTATATGATTTTATTTAATATTTTTGTATAATTTGAATATTCTTTTATTTAATATATTTTTCATATGGTTTTAAAAAAAAATCATGATTAGTAAAAAAAAAAAAAAAAACTTAAGCGACTGTGATGTAGTGAAAGAAAAAAAAAAGCTAACAAATTTGAAGTCGTGAAATAAATAAAAAATAAAACTAGCGACTTTGAATAGTGAAATAAGAAGAAAAAAAACTAACGACTTTGAAGTCATAAAAAAACACTATTTTGAAGTCATAAAAAAAATTCTACAACTTTAAAGTCGTAAATTAAAAAAATTAACTAAGTCGTAAAATATTTTATGATTTCAATTAAAAGAAAATATTCCTACTACTTTAAAGTTGTAATGTTTTCTAAAAAAACCTGAAGTCGTAATATATTTTACGACTTTAGATAAAAAGAAATTTAAAAAAATAGAAATCGTAACATCGATTACGACTTTCAATTCAAAAGTCGTAATAGATATTATGATTCATCCTTTTTTCGTAACAATTCAAAACCGACCCCAAATGATAATTAACGAAAAAAATAACCCCAATTGATCATTTCCCCCTATGGGGTTACTACTTGCTTGTTTTCATCTTATGCTCCGTTTTGTTATGAGGTAGACTTAGTGTCTGTTTGGATACAAGTTACAAGTGCTTTTGAGAGCTTTTCTACTAGAAAATATAAAGTTTTTTCAATAGAGAAGCTCTCAAAAACACTTCTAACCTTTTATGCAAACATGTTCTTAATTAAAGACTACTACTATCTAGAATCTACGTTCCATTTATTATTGAGTAAAAAATCATTCTCGGAAAATATATATTATTATATGTTTTTGTATAAGAAGTCTATATTTGATTTGGAAGAGTACGACTTTTCATTTAGCATTTTGCCTGCACGAAGTTGATTAAGTTTTCAAACCTCCGTTATTATATATCCAAACTTTTCCAATACTTTATACTTGAAGCATCTACGTTATACTTGACAAGTAATTTGTCTATAGAACCAATATACGGAAACAAAGCTCTAATCCTGAAAAAATCTCGCAGGTACATACAAGAGAGAGGTGTTTTCGAGTAGACATTATTTTGAGATATACTAATGATTATGAGATTGTATTTTGGTGATATGTGTAGATACACCAGTAGACATAATATAATAGATATAGTTGAGCAACAATAATATAGACTAGTCAATTATGAAACAACTTTGGACGGTATGAAATTGACACAACACTGCCTAAAGTTTCACATGATGTTTGTCATCGATCAATACTTGCGGTTGTGTTTTATCATTTTCCTCATCACTCCAAATGTTATTTGAATATTATACTGCCCAATGCATTTTAGATTACCAACAAGTTTGGTATTCACAAATTTGCATGTGTTGTTAATATGTGACACATGTGTTTCTGAAGGAGAATTGACCTCATGTTAAGAAGTATGTATTTCGCATGTGAAAACATATCATCAAGTATGATAAATAACGCCCTAACAATATATTTGAGTAATACTTTTCCAGTTGTGTTTGTTTTATTTGGTCTTGATTATGTTTACTTTCCATGTTTACTTTTCATGTGTAATCTTCTTTTTATTGTAGAATAATAAAATTAATACACTTTGAATTCATCAACATGAAAAAAGTAGGATTGAACGATTGTTCATATCAAATAACCTCATTTTCATAAGAAAAACAATACAGATGATGCATTGTTCCTATGAAATAGCTTCATATTCATAAGCTAAAATATTTATAAAAAACATCAGGAAACTATCCAAGTGCAAAAAATGATTTTTTGCATTTTCAGACACATTTTTAAAGAATTTTTTAACCGAGTCAATATACAAGACTTATATCATTAGATTTATTTACATGAAAACTATCCAACTTAACTATTTTTTAAACCACAAAACATCATAAATATTTTAAAAAAATACAATAGCCACCCCACAAATAATTATTCTTACAATTAGTTACATTATATACTAAAAATTATAATAATTAAATATAATATTGAAATATAAGAATTAAGTATATTACTAATTATTATTTTATTAATTAGTATAATAAAAAAATCAAAACAAAAAAAACAAACGAAAAATACTCGTTTATAATTCGGATTTGAGAGTTCCAAATTTTAAACGAGAGTCTACAAAAAGTAAAAAGAAAACTAAGTGTTAATTCGAGACTGGTGACGTGAATTCACACTATGAATAGTAAAAGAGATAATTATATTAGTAATTTATGAAGAGGAATAGTTGGGTAGATAAAAATATTAAGGGTTACTTGGATAAAAAAAAAAAAAAAAGAAACACATATTTTCATGGGTATGGATTCTCTCTTATCTGAAAAATTCCAATAGGAGGGAAAAAGACTCAATGAGTATGTGAGATCCACACCAAGGTGTTGTATACTTGTACCCTATGCATAGTTATGCTTCGATCATCAGTTGTAGCATAAAAAGGGCATCCAAATTTGATGATAATAAATGACCAATCTTGTCACTTTGTCGATATCTAAGGGGTTACTACTTGCTTGTTTTCATCTTATGCTCCGTTTTGTTGTGACGTAGACTTAGTTAAATACTACTATCTAGAATCTACGTTCCATTTATTATTGAGGAAAAAATCATTCTCGGAAAATATATATTATTATATTTTTTGTATAAAAAGTATATATTTGATCTGGAAGAGTACGAGTCATTGAGCATTTTGCCTGCACGAAGTTGATTAAGTTTTCAAACCTCCATTATTATAATTCCAAACTTTTCCAATACGTTATACTTGAAGCATCTACGTTATAATTGACAAGTAATTTGTCTATAGCACCAATATACGGAAACAAGGTTCTAATCCTGAAAAAATCTCGCAGGTACATACAAGACAGGGACATTTGTTTGTCTTTGAGATTTGAGTTGAAAACTAAGAGACTAATTTAGAATTCAACGTTAACATGCCTATATAAATACAACAAATAATCATCAATAGCACGGCACAGCACATCTTTCACACATTTCACTAACAAGCCTGAACTAGTTGTTCCAATTATTGTAGCACTACACTACACTACACTAGCTAGTGGCTACCATAGTTGCCAAAAATCAATTCTATCATATTTCATTGGCATTGCTTTTCTGTTTGGGATTCTGGGCCTTTCAAGTCACATCTCGCACTCTCCAAGATGCATCCATGTATGAGAGGCACGAAGAATGGATGACTCGCTATGCCAAAGTGTATAAAGACCCAGAGGAAAGGGAAAAGCGTTTCAAGATATTCAAGGAAAATGTGAATTACATTGAATCCTTAAACAATGCTGCCAACAAACCTTACAAGCTAGGCATTAATAAATTTGCAGACCTCACCAATGAAGAGTTCATTGCACCAAGAAATAGATTCAAGGGGCACATGTGTTCCTCAATCACAAGAACAACCACTTTTAAGTATGAAAATGTGACTGCATTACCATCCACAGTGGATTGGAGGCAAAAGGGTGCAGTGACACCCATCAAGGACCAAGGCCAATGTGGTAAGTGCTTGATAATTTGTTTCAGAAATCAAATTCAATTGAAAGGTTATCTAATAACTTTTAATTGGCCTTGTAGGATGTTGTTGGGCGTTTTCTGCTGTTGCAGCAACCGAAGGAATTCATGCACTGAGTTCTGGAAAATTGATCTCGTTGTCCGAACAAGAAGTAGTTGATTGTGACACAAAGGGTGAGGACCAAGGTTGTGCGGGTGGTTTTATGGATGGTGCTTTCAAATTCATCATCCAAAACCATGGACTCAACACTGAAGTCAATTACCCCTACAAGGCTGTTGATGGAAAATGCAATGCAAATGAAACAGCAAACCAGGCTGCTACCATCAATGGCTATGAAGATGTCCCTGTTAACAATGAGAAGGCACTGCAAAAGGCTGTGGCCAATCAACCAGTTTCTGTAGCCATTGATGCCAGTGGCTCTGACTTTCAATTTTACAA
This sequence comes from Glycine tomentella, assembly GCA_007407185.1. Taxonomy (NCBI): domain Eukaryota; kingdom Viridiplantae; phylum Streptophyta; class Magnoliopsida; order Fabales; family Fabaceae; genus Glycine; species Glycine tomentella. Next base: position 32,029 of record PYAF01000801.1, read on the forward strand.
GACTGGTGTTTTCACAGGTTCATGTGGAACCCAGTTGGATCACGGTGTCACTGCCGTGGGATACGGTGTTAGCGCTGATGGAACTCAGTATTGGTTGGTTAAGAACTCGTGGGGAACCGAATGGGGCGAAGAAGGCTACATTAGGATGCAGAGGGGTGTCCAAGCTCCGGAAGGACTCTGTGGTATAGCTATGATGGCATCTTACCCCACTGCATAATTATCAAATTTGGACACCACCGTTCCTAAACTATATGCACTCCTAAATATCCTTTTAAGTCTCAATTTCTTCTCTAAAGTTGTGTACATAACAGTGTATCCTCTGGATGAATCATTATACCTATCAATTATTATGAAATGAAAAATTAGTCATGTTCATTATGACTTATGATATAAACAGTTTTACACGCATAACGAGTTTGATTTTTAATTTATATAGTGAACATATAAACTTCTAATGATTTTATGGAGGTACATACTTTATGTACTCGTATTTATTTTTATTTAATTAATATAATTAACAAGTGCGCGTAGTGCCAAAGTGATCCCTTAAGAACTACTGAACTAACGAGAGTCTAGTAGCGGTATAAAAGGTGGCATTTCCGGTTTCTCTCACTCTTTTTGTTTTGAATTACAATGGCGGAAGAATTATCAACGGTGATTGTTCCGCAATCGCAAGCTAGCTCCACGAAGAAACGTGCTTCGAAGAACGAAAAGTCGGGCCTCAAGGACTACCTCCATCTCATTCACTCTCGCCAAACGCTTCATCTCACCATCAATCATCCAATCAGGTTCCGTAATTCTGTTTGTTCTATACTATTTTCAATTCTCATTCTCAAAAATTTTCCGATCGTTTTGTCTGAACACTCTGCAATTCGTTTTCCTTCTTCCTTCTCCCACAGGTCATCCACATTCACGGCTTCAAGAAAATCCACCACGCTTCTAAGGTTTTGTTCTCTCTCCCGCTAATTTTTTGCTCCATTCCGCTGCTGCGCTAATTTCGTGCTATTCTCACTGTTTTATCCTTAGGTTTTATTTAATTCAACGCTAATTAAGTAACATTAGAAGACATACGTTGAAGTAATAGTCTAGAATCTGATTTTGCGCCCCGTGAATCTTCGAAGAACAATAGAATGTTCTTGAATAGGTTTTTGTTTCGAGGAAACTGCTAAAGCATTTGTGGATTTTGTGCGTTTAGAAGGTGCTGGTAGACGCGGTGGAGTCACTGGATCTGGTGGATCCGCAGCGGTTGATAGTGCAAGAGAGCGTGTCGGCGTTCGCGGCGATGGCACTGGAGGACGTGGTGGCGGATCTTGGTGAGTTGAACTGGCAGGAGTGCTGCGTCACCTCAGTCGAGAATATCAGCTTCTCCGACGGCCAGAGCGTCTTCCCTGGTTGCTCCGATCAGAGCCTCTGCTTCGTGAGCCACTCGCAGTCGCAGGCTCAGAAAGAGAATAGGGTTGACGAAACCCGTGACCTAATCCCTGAGGCTTTCACGAGAAGCCGAAACAAACGAAGATGGTGCCAAAGCGGAAGAGGAGCAACGCTCGCGACTTGTTGCCTCTAATGTGGATTCTGCTTCTCTCGCTTCGTGCTTAATGAATGATTTAGTGTTTCCACTGCATTATACAAATTAAACTGGAATTTGATTATGTATGACTATAGTAAATATTGGATAGGAGACTGGATATGATCCTTCATATCAATGTTATAGGTTCAGTGATTTCATATTCTCAAGGATTTTTCGTGTTTTTACATTTGTCATTGTGACCGAAATGTGTCTCTCAAAATGGCAAGTGATTTTCCATTGAATTATTTTCCTTAGATATGGATTGTTCTGTTCCGTTTATTAGCCTCCCAGTTTTTCTACTTTTGCTAACTGGTCTCTTATTTCCTATCTTGCACATTTTATAGCAACATAACTTGTAAGGATATTGGAATAATTTGAAATTCAAAATAATATGTAAGTATTAGCTGAGAATTATAGCAGTGTCTTCATATGAAGTTGCATAAAGTGTAGTTTTTTTTTCTCCTAGGGGGACTGTAGCCAATCAACAGGAAACAATAGCAATGCAAACCTATATCTAACTAATGCAAATCAGTCATCAGCTCTATGTTTCATTCCCAAAAACATGCATTTGCATCAAATATATTTTCAATTAAAATAATTGCATTTTTAATTTAAATATTTACAAGTAAATATATTTTCAATTTTTTAGTTTGATTTAATATTTCGTATATATTTTTTATATGTTTTTATTTAATATTTTCTATATTTTTTAGTATTTCTTTATTTAATACTATTAAGGTATTTGGTATATTTAATTATGACTATATTATTTTATTTTATATATTTTATATTTTTTGTACTAATGTTAAGATTTTTATTTAAAAATAATTAAATTTAAATGAAAATATTAAAATGTTTTGTTTTTAATATTAACTTATAATATATCAAATAATATTTAATTATTTTATATTTTGTTAATTATTTTTTCAATTATTATTAAGGAAATTAAAAATTTGGTTTAGTAATATTAATTTATTTTATTTTAACAATTATTTTAATATTATCAACAAATTATAATTTAGTAATAAAAGTAGTTGTTAAAATAAAATAATATTTATAAATTATATAAAATGAACAATACAAATTAAATAAAAAGCATAAAAATTATAAATAATATTAGTCATCAACTTTCTTGTATATACAGTTACAACGATTATTTCTTTCAATTTTACACAATGAGCATTTCTTAGGCCTATTTGAAATTGTTCCATCCATCTCATTATGTATATGAGCAATGATTGGTCTTCTCAATGTCTCTCGTCATTTTGAAGGGTTAGGCATAAAATATGGATTCAAATATTAAGATCATTGATCTTTGCTTCGAAGGGAATGAAGGTGATGTTGATAAACTTTGTAAATGTTTTTCAACTTATATACAGGGTCAACAAAGTCATCGTAATTTAAATTGCAAGAAGCATACGCTGCAATTGCATGCAAGCAAGGAATTCAAATGGCTTGAAATTGTCCACAATCCCACGACCATTCGTTCAATTTGACAGTGTATGTCATTGTTTGTCGCCTAAGTCGTGCATTAGTAATTTCCTGAACCTCAAACTCCCCTGTTTCCCGAACGTACATTCAAACATAATGGGAGGTTGCAATTGTTGATTCAAAAGGAGTCACTTGAAGATGAACAAAGAATCAAGCTCAAATGTTTTGTGCTTTCAACATGCCTTGAAGCCTTGGAAATCAATTTGTGATTGTTGTAAACGGAAGAAGCTATCTCTGATGATCCAGTGTGCATATCATTCATATCATTCACTTAGAATTGTTAGATTGTGTGTTAATACAAAAGCAATTGATAATTAAGGCAAGTTTAAAACCAAGTTTTTGGAAAAACAAGGTTATATTGTTTTAATCGATTACAGATAGATAGGAATCGATTATTTTGTTCTTTGCGCATTCTGGAAAACTTTCTAAGAATAATGTAATCGATTACATATCAGATTAATCGATTACCTAGGCTAAAATTAAGATATTAAACTCTCTGTCTTAATCGATTATAGAAGGTTGTAATCGATTATATACTATGCTTGTGTCAAACATGCTTTGTTGATTTAATCGATTACCAGAAATAGTAATCGATTACATAGTGCATTTGAAAATAAAAAACTTCCTGTTTTAATCGATTACGTGACAGGATAATCGATTATTATATTCATAGCTCAAACCCAGAACAAATTTTAAACATTTTAATCGATTACATTCTTGAATTAATCGATTACATATGCTAAATAATCGATTATAGAAGCGTATATAATCGATTATTTTCAGTTAGAAGTCTGTTATAAATAGAACCCTTTGCTCTGCTGAGTGAAGAACTTGAGAAATTTGAATTCTGAGCTTTCATAAGCGTTCTATTAGTGATTTTTCTGGGTTCACAAAGTTCTTGCCTTCACCAAAAGTCATATGGGTTATTGATTGATTGAGTGAAGCAAAATTTGTTTTCAAAGCTTGAGAAAAGGGATGTTCTAAGTCTGTAAATCTTTCTTCAACCTGGTGAATCATTCATATTCATATTGTTCATTGGATCATCAGGTGACATCTTTCCTTAATCTTTGAAGTTGTAAATCTGTTTTTAATTTTTGTAGTGATTTGTCTATTGTAAATGGGTTTCTTGCTTGTTAGCTAGAGATAGAGTTTCTCTGGGGCTTTACTGAATAGTGTTCTCAGTGGGTTGTCTTTAAAAATCTAATAGTGTTTTAGATTTCTGAACTTTATCTAGGGTTGATAAAGAGAGGCTTTGTAATAACTTGTAAGAACAGATATTTGCAATAGTTTTTGCATAGTAAACCAGTATAAATTGTGACTGATCTTTATTCTCTTCTCATCATCTCAATATTGCTTTGAATTGTGAATCATATTTTTTGCATAGTAAGCTTTTCATTTGTCTATTGATTTTCTTGACAGAGGAATTTGATTGAATATAAAGATTCTTGATTTCAAAAGTTTTTTTTAAGTAATAAAGATCCTGTGAAAACTCTGATAGTAAAATTTTTTAAATACCATGGTTCAACCAATTCACCCCTCCTCTTGGTTGTATTGAAGTATTCCTATCATTTTCAGCAATATGTCGGTTTTCTTGCATCATGACAGATACCTCTTCTAAGTACCTATATCCTGCCTTTATCATAGTCATGATTTTCATGCCATTAGTATATATTTGATTTGGAAGAATACGACTTTTTTGCCTGCACGAAGTTGATTAAGTTTTCAAACCTCCATTAATATAATTCCAAACTTTTCCAATACGTTATACATGAAGCATCTACATTATATTGTACTTTGGCACGGTATATTGAAGCATCTACATTATACTTGACAAGTAATTTGTCTATAGCACCAATATACGGAAACAAGGCTCTAATCCTGAAAAAATCTCGCAGCTACATACAAGAGAGAGGTGCTTTGAGATTTGAGTTGAAAACCAAAAGACTAATTTAGAATTCAACGTTAACATGCCTATATAAAGACCACAAATAATCATGAATAGCACGGCACAACACATCTTTCACACATTTCACTAACAGGCCTGAACTAGTTGTTCCAATTATTGTCACACTACACTACACTAGCTAGTAGCTACCGTGGTTGCCAAAAACCAATTCTATCATATTTCATTGGTATTGCTTTTCTGTTTAGGATTCTGGGCCTTTCAAGTCACATCTCGCACTCTCCAAGATGCATCCATGTATGAGAGGCACGAAGAATGGATGGCTCGCTATGCCAAAGTGTATAAAGACCCAGACGAAAGGGAAAAGCGTTTCAAGATATTCAAGGAAAATGTGAATTACATTGAATCCTTAAACAATGCTGCCAACAAACCTTACAAGCTAGGCATTAAAAATTTGCAGACCTCACCAACGAAGAGTTCATTGCACCAAGAAATAGATTCAAGGGGCACATGTGTTCCTCAATCACAAGAACAACCACTTTTAAGTATGAAAATGTGACTAGTCAAGGACCAAGGCAAAAGGGTGCAGTGACACCCATCAAGGACCAAGGCCAATTTGGTAAGTGCTTGATAATTTGTTTCAGAAATCAAATTCAATTGAAAGGTCATCTAATAACTTTTAATTGGCCTTGTAGGATGTTGTTGGGCGTTTTCTGCTGTTGCAGCAACCGAAGGAATTCATGCACTGAGTTCTGGAAAATTGATCTCGTTGTCCGAACAAGAAGTAGTTGATTGTGACACAAAGGGTGAGGACCAAGGTTGTGCGGGTGGTTTCATGGATGGTGCTTTCAAATTCATCATCCAAAACCATGGACTCAACACTGAAGTCAATTACCCCTACAAGGCTGTTGATGGAAAATGCAATGCAAATGAAACAGCAAACCACGCTGCTACCATCACTGGCTATGAAGATGTCCCTGTTAACAATGAGAAGGCACTGCAAAAGGCTGTGGCCAATCAACCAGTTTCTGTAGCCATTGATGCCAGTGGCTCTGACTTTCAATTTTACAAGACTGGTGTTTTCACAGGTTCATGTGGAACCCAGTTGGATCAATAGAATGTTCTCGAATTGGTTTTCGTTTCGAGGAAACTGCTAAAGCGTTTGTGGATTTTGTGCGTTCAGAAGGTGCTGGTAGACGCGGTGGAGTCACTGGATCTGGTGGATCCGCAGCGGTTGATAGTGCAAGAGAGCGTGTCGGTGTTCGCGGCGATGTCGCTGGAGGACGTGGTGGCGGATCTCGGCGAGTTGAACTGGCAGGAGTGCTGCATCACCTCCGTCGAGAATATCAGCTTATCCGACAGCCAGAGCGTCTTCCCTAGTTGCTCCAATCAGAGCCTCCGCATCGTGAGCCACTCGCAGTCGTAGGCTCAGAAAGAGAACAGGGTCGACGAAACCCGTGACCTAATCCCTGAGGCTTTCACGAGAAGCCGAAAGAAATGAAGATGGTGCCAAAGCGAAAGAGGAGCAACGCTCGCGACTTGTGGCCTCTAATGTGGATTTTGCTTCTCTCGCTTCGTGCTTAATGAATGATATAGTGTTTCCACTGCATTATACAAATTAAACTAGAATTTGACTATATATGACTATAGTAAATATTAGATAGGAGACTGGATATGATCCTTCATATCAATGTTATAGGTTCAGTAATTTCGTATTCTCAAGGATTTTTCGTGTTTTTACATTAGTCATTGTGACCGAAATGTGTTTCTCAAAATGGCAAGTGATTTTCCATTGAATTATTTTCCTTAGATATGGATTGTTCTGTTCCGTTTATTACCAACGGTGTCTTTTGAGTAAACCGAATCAGTATAGCTATCCTTCTTCTAACAGAGCAATGAAATTCCTTTATGGATCAGTCGTGGTTTTACAAGCTCTACCAATGGTATGGACGGACCGATTGCTTCATAGAAATGTGTAAAAAATAGAGTCGCTCTTATCACACGTTCTCCAGGTCCGAAGGGATCCAGTGCCCAACTACCGACTCCTTCTATGGGCCAAATCACTCTCCTCGCTCGTTAAACTCGCACCTTGACTACACCCTTCTCGGCAATGCAAATCAGTCATCAGCTCTATGTTTCATTCCCAAAAACATGCATTTGCATCAAATGCCATGGTGCCAAGTACCAGCCTCAGTAAAAATGTAATGAATGGATAAATTAAAGCAGAGAAAAAACAGCAACATTAGAGTTGCATAAATAAAGCAATAGAGGCACATAATTCTCATTAGGAGTGGACATGGATTGAATTTTTAAGAATTCTATCTATATCTATTTAAATGGATCGGATTTTAAATCTATATCCATATTTTTTAAAACCAATTTGGATTCAAGATCCAATCCATTTAAATTGATATGGATTTGATCATATCCAATTTATATCCACTTAAATGTTATAAAGATTTTTTTTACAAATTTTAGTTATTAAATGTTAAAAAGTGAAAACTTAGTACTTGTCTATTTAAGAGCTATTTTCAATCGACCTTGGTTAAGACTATTTTCGATCGATCTTGGTTAGTGTATTTTTGGCCTACCTCAACCAGGACAATTTCAACAGATATCGGTCCAGATATTTTTAGACCAACATCAACCAGGACTATTTTTTGACTGACATCAGTCAATGCATTTTCGGTTAACATTGGTCAAGGATGTTTTTGGTCGATCGTAGGTAGGGTTACTTTTTGGTTGAGGTTAGCTAGGATTTTTAGTCAATGTTGGTCAGTGATATTTTTTGGTCGATATCGACTAGGGGTTTTTCGATCATCGATCGTGACTAGATTTTGGCCGACGTTGGTTAGGGTTTTTTGGCTAATATCGAAAAGTTTTTTTTTGCCGATGTCGATCGTTGAAATTTTTTGGCCAACATTTGTCATAACTATTTTTTGGTCAACGTTAGCTAGATTTTTTTGCTAATACTTGTTGAAACTATATTTTTGTTGACAACAATTAGGATTTGTTGACCAACATTAACCATGATTATTTCTTTTGGCTGGTGTTAGCTAAGAATATTTTTTGTTGACATCAACTAGGATTTTTCGATCGACGTCAATTAGGGGAATATTTTTGCCCACATCAACTAAGTTTTTTTTACCGATGTCGGTTGATGATGTTTTACACTTTTTTGTCCCAAACACACTCTTTTACTAAAAACAAAAATATTTTTTGTACAATAAAAGTGAGTAATTTTTTTTGTCTCTATTCACCAAAAACCTTTTGTTATATCTTTTTATTTTAAAATAATTTATTTTATTATATATTTATCTTACATTTCTTTCACGTTTACCTTTTCCTTCTTTGTATTTCTTCATCTTTCATCACATCTTTCACTTTTCTCTCTTTCTTTTTTTCTTTTATTTCTATCTCATTTTTTACAGAATTTTCTCTCTTCTTTCTTCCTATTCTTTTCACATCTTAATTATCATGTGATGTGAAAACAATCACTTTTATTTTAAGAAAATACTTCAAAATAAATGAGTTTAATGAATATGTATCATTAATGTAAAAAAATTTACATTCTCAATCAATTAAAAAGTTATATTTTGCATGATTTTATATGATAGTTATTATCAAAATCGATAAAAAAATACATATGATTGAATAATAATGTAAAAGCAATTTAAGGAAAAATATATATCATTTTCTCAAAAAGTGTATAATAAAAAGTTTAAAAGTGAAAAATAGAAAAGTTAAATGCAATATCTATTATTTAATGCCAAACAAAAAATAAGAGGGGACCATCCCATTCTTTGCCCTAACATTGTTATAGTCTCATAGTGTTTATAGTATCAACCATTTTTTTACATGATATATAATTAAGTTTTTAATTAACGAAAAAGAATGGATAATACTGAAGTATCTCACATGCAAATATTAGTTTAAACCATGATAACTAGGGACAAAAGCTAAAACCGAAGCTCAGTCTCAATGCAACTAAGTTGAAGATGCAATAGCATACTGTCTAAGTACTCTGACCGTTAAAGTTGGTGTTTCTTTTTAAGTAAAATTGGTGTTATTTTATGTATCTAGATAGATGTAGAGAATCATGAAGTTTATGTATTTTGAAATGGGTATAACAAATTCTAACATGGTAACTCAACTCCATGTCAAAAATACTCTCTACACTACGAATGCAAAACACAAAATTTCCTAGCTAATACATTATTCACAGTGAGAAATCCTAGATTCAATGCTACTGTTCCTCAAAACTTTTTTCTTTCCACTGCTTTTTCTTCACACTCCCCACCAAACTTTCACTCCCCTTTCCACCTTCATCCATTTCATCTCCCACAGAACACGACCTCACAATAAGATCCTCCCCCACCCCATCCCTAACCTTACAAGTGGGACCCACTCCCTCCTTTCCCCTTACCCTCTTCACCTTCTCATACTCAAAAACTAATCTCAACGCATCATTCAACGAACAAGGCTTCTGCATGAGAACCCGTTCACGTAACTCCTCCCTCAACCCATCAACAAATTAACACACTCCCTTAAGCACATCATCGCCCAATGCCCCAAATCATGCTCCGGTCACCTCTTCAGAATCCACTGCAGGCCTGCAGCCTAAGAAAATAAGACCTAACACCTTCCATCTGACCCTGATGTATCCCACAAGCTCCGATCTTAACTTTTCGACGAGCCCCACATAGTTGCATGCTTCAAAAACGACAACTTTGTCTCCTCCCACGAGAGAGAGCCGTAGTAGGGCTCCACGTTGAGGTCGTACCAGAGCGCAGCCTGTTAGTTATCTGCTTTTTGGACTGTAACTGTTTTTATTTTTTTATATTATAAATGTAATTGTTGCTGAAGAATAAACGTACCCCTTAAATTATTTTTAGCATATCTTCATTTTCTCCTTCAATATATTTTTGTTCTCTCCAAGCAAATATTGTTTTTATTTCCTCTTGAAAATTTCCAACAATTGGTATCAAAGCTTATTTCTTACGGGACCTGTGAAAATGGATTATGAAACAAGTTTTTCCTAAATAGCTCTTCCAATTTTCAATGGGGAAAACTATGATCTTTGGGCCGTCAAAATGGAGGCTTACCTAGAGGCTTTGGTTCTTTGGGAAGCTGTAGAAGAGGATTATGAAGTCCTTCCACTACCAGACAATCCCACAATGGCCCAGATCAAGAATCATAAGGAGAAAAAAAGCCGAAAAGCAAAGGCAAAATCATGCCTTTTTGCTGGTATCTCTACAACCATCTTTACTAGGGTTATGACTCTCAAATCGGCAAAAACTATTTGGGACTATCTAAAGGTGAAATATGCTGGAGATGAAAGAATTAGAAGCATGCAAGTGCTTAACTTAATGAGGGAATTTGAGCTTCAAAGGATAAAAGAGTCTGACACAATCAAGGAATACTCAGACAAATTGTTGGGCATTGCCAACAAGATAAAGTTACTGGGTGGTAATTTTGCAGATTCCAGAATTGTTGAGAAAATTTTGGTAACAGTACCAGAGAGGTACGAAGCATCTATTGCTTCGTTGGAGAACACAAAAGATCTGTCTAAAATTACTTTTGCAGAAGTGCTACATGCCCTCCAAGCCCAAGAGCAGAGAAGATTGATGAGGGAAGATCATGCTGTTGAAGGTGCTCTTCTAGCCAAGAGCCAACAAGCTAAAATCTATAAGAAGAATCATCCAGGCAATAGTCAAAGCAGTGCAACTAATTACAACAAAGGAAAGGGTGAAAAGAAAAGTTACCCACCTTGTCAGCATTGTGGCAAAATGGGTCACCCTCCATTCAGATGTTGGCAAAGACCTGATGCTAAATGCATCAAGTGCAATCAAATGGGGCATGAAGCAATCATATGCAAGAGCAAAAATCAGCATCAAGAGGAAGAAGCTAAGGTCGTTGATCAAAAGGAGGAGGAGGATCAACTCTTTGTGGCCAGGTGTTTTGCAAGCAGCGAAGAGAGTAAAAGTTGGCTGATTGACAGTCGTTGCACAAATCATATGACCAACGACATGGAGCTTTTCAAAGATTTAAAGCCAACCAACATCACCAAAGTCAAAATAGGCAATGGTGATTATATTTCAGTCAAAGGAAAGGGGACTATTGCAATAACAAATAGCTCAGGTACAAAGTTTATTCCTGATGTCCTTTTTGTACCCGAAATTCAACAAAATATGTTGAGTGTTGACCAATTGATTGAAAGAGGCTTCAAAGTTACTTTTGAAGACAATTTTTGTTTGATTAGAGATGCAGCTAATCAGGATATCTTTAAAGTAAAAATGAAAGGGAAAAATTTTGCTCTAAATCCGTTGGAGGAAGAGCAAGTTGTTTTTCCAATAAAAAAAAAGACATCACAGAAGTTTGGCAAAAAAGGCCCGGGCATTATCACCACCAAGGGTTGTTGCAATTGAATTCCAAGAGAATGGAAGCTGATTTTCCAGAACTTGATGATCACATACCAACATGCAAGGCTTGTCTATTTGGAAAGAAAAAAAAAGAAGCCATTTATGAGGACAGCAAAAGGAGTCACTCTTAAGCTGCAGTTAGTACACACAGATATATCTGGATCTAAAAAAACTCCTTCATTAGCAAATAATCGATATTATGGAGCGTTTTGGAAGTTCAAAAAAGAAATAGTAGAAAATCAAAGTGGCAAGCAAATTCAGATTCTAAGATCTGATAATGGCAAGGAGTACACCTCAAAAAATTCAACCAGTTTTGTGAGAAAGCTGGCATTGAGTATCAGAAGATCAAGTAGCGGATTTGTTTACAAAATCACTTATATTAGCAAGTTTAGATTGGAGTTTAAAGCAATGAGGAGTGTTAGTTATCGGCTTTTTGGACTGTAACTATTTTTTATTTTTTATATTATAAATGTAATTGTTGCTGAAGAATAAACATACCTCTTCAATTATTTTTAGCATATCTTCATTTTCTCCTTCCATATATTTTTGTTCTCCAAGCAAATATTGTTTTTATTTCCTCTTGAAAATTTCCAACACAGCCTCGTCTTCGAGCGTAACGGGGAAGATCCACATCAGCTTGTCCATGGAGGAAGCGTTGTTCGCTCTGCACACTTTGTTGAAACGACTCAAGTGGGTGACCCGGAGACTCGCTCGACGTGCCACGAAAGACGGGTAACGGAGCGATCTTCCCATAGGAAGAAGAATTTAGTGAAGGGTTGCGAAGATCAGAATCGGAGATTGAAGCGGTGGTTTCAGGAACGTTGGGTGTTGTAACATTATTGGACACGGATTCGGAAGTACCGTTAACGTTGTTGTCATCTTCATCAATGTCTTGTTCTGGTTCCTCTTCCTCAAATTCGTACTCGTCTTCCTGAGAATACTCAGAAGTGTATGCATCATCATCAACGTTGTAATATTCTTCTTCTTTTGATACTACTTTTTCTTTTTTTGAGTTGGAGTTATTCTACGATGATGCGTTGGACCAGTGACGGAAAAATATGAAGCAGATTCTGATGGTGATTGATGGTGTCTACGAGTCATGTTGGATTTGGATTTGATTTTGTCAATTTTATTACTATTAAGGAGTATTTTCTTGGGTTATTATCGTGGTGTGAATTTTAAATTTTTACTCAAAAAGAGATAAAAGAGATAAAGTAGTTTAAATAGTAAAACTGAAATAGTAAAAGAGTTTATATTTTTAAATTTTTTAATATAGGATTTTAAAATAGTAAACTAAAATCGTAATAATTTTTAGAACTTCAAATTATTTTTTTTAACACCTTACCACTTTGAAGTCTTAATTACTTTTCTTTTATCATATGACTTTAAAGTATATGCTAAACTATAAGGACTCTGTGGTATAGCTATGATGGCATCTTACCCCACTGCATAATTATCAAATTTGGACACCACCGTTCCTAAACTATATGCACTCCTAAATATCCTTTTAAGTCTCAATTTCTTCTCTAAAGTTGTGTATATAACAGTGTATCCTCAGGATGAATCATTATACCTATCAATTATTATGAAATGAAAAATTAGTCATGGTCATTATGACTTATGATATAAACAGTTTTACACGCATAACGAGTTTGATTTTTAATTTATGATGTGAAAAACTTCTAATGATTTTATGGAGGTGCATATATAACAGAGTTTATAACGGTTCTGTATAATTGCATATTAATGGATTTCAAATAAAGGCTAATGTTTTCTTACTATGTAGAACTAGAATGTCATTGATTTGCTGGACTGATTTGTGACATTTAAATGCACTTTAATCCTTCAACCGTTCTCCATTGTTGGTGGCACAAGTATGGGGATTTTCCTAGCACTATCTCTCCATTTCCTTTCTTTCATAATTATCATAATAGTTGTCCATAGACAACTGGTTATTATTAATACCCTCACTCAAACGAGGCCGAGGTTGAAAGCAGAGTTTGGTCCAAAAATGCATGAGAATAGCCTTGGGCACAGGCTTAGTAAATAGATCAGCAACTTGATCAGTGGTAGGAATGTGGTGAGTGACAAGATTGACAAGTGCAACTCATTCGCAAACAAAATGACAATCCAATTCAATGTGTTTGTTGTAGGCTTGAAAAACTGGATTGATGGTCTTGTGAAGAGCACCAATATTGTCACATAATAATAATGGAGTGCAGGCAAGTGAAATGCAAAGGTCTTTCAAGAGAAAAGTCAATTCAGCTACAGTGTTTTCCATGACCCCATATTTAGCTCCAGTGCTGGAGTGAGAAACTTTTGGTTGTTTCTTTGCACTCCATGAGATAGGATTTCTGTCAAGAAAGATACAATAGTCAGTGGTAGAATGCTTTCACTGACAGGGAAGTGCACCGTTCGTTTCAAGTGCACCGTTCGTCTCAAGCAAACAAAAACTTGTTGCGAAACAGCAAGTGCACCGTTCGTTTCAAGTAATAAAGTGAGTAAGTAGAGTATCGTCTCCACAAGGATTGAATTCCAAATTTTATCGTTACTCACTGTCTTAGAAATTGGAAGAAAAATAATATATTTGAAGAGAATAGTGTTGTGTTTTAGGAATTACGCAAGTTAAAGAAACGAGAGAAATAACAAGAAATTAAAAGTAAGTTTAAATTGATTGTGATGCAGTTATGAGAAATAATTGTAGTCAAAACACAGTCCCCTTTGAACCCTACCTCTTTCACTTGAATTGGTTATTAAATTCAATTACTTCTGATTACTCAGAGGATGTATCTTTACTTAATTAGTTAAATCCTAATCCCTTAGCAATTTAACCCTTTAACCCAATTAGAAATTCTAATTCCTTAGCAATTTCTATCAAGCTAAGCATTAAAAGAATACATCATAGAAATTCCGCAATCATACATCCCTATCCCTAGGCAATGTAAAAAATGTTATTTTACTCCTGTCAGAAATTAGAATCTCAATATCCCTATTGCAAACTCTAACCCTAAGAACTTTAATATAATGGTCAACTCTAATAAAGAATAATACAATGAAGAACAGAGTAAAACAAAGCAATCATAATAATCTCATATTAATACCAATCAAATTACAGAGGAGTTCACATTGGTTCTTGACCCTAACCACAATACAAAGAATTAGCCAGACATATTCAGAACTAATCTTAATCTCATAACCAACATGTTTCTAAAGAAGGATTACAAAGGAAAATAGAAGAATTACAACTGAATCTTCGTTCTTCAACTTCTCTCTGCATTCCAATCTCTGTTTTTCTGTCAAAAGTCCCCTTCTTCAGTCCAGAAGCCTTCTATTTATTTCCCACACGTTCATACATTAATTGGGGTAACAAACCCCTTTTTTCCAAGCTAATTCAGTGTCAAATCTTTTAAAACAGGAAACAGCGTAACTGTGACGCTGATCGCGTGGGATCTCACGCTGATCGCATGAGATGTTCAAACTGGATGTTCTTTTCAGACTTTTTGGCGCTACTAGCGCGGAGTGTGGTGCGGATAGCGTGAAGTGGTCGAAGAGCCAGATTACTCCTTTTTGCTTCTTTCCTCTCTTGTTGTTTCCTAATTAACAAAAATAATCATAAATTAGATAATAACATATGCTAGCAGCATATCAAATAATTCCCAGATTTAGACATTGTTGTCCTCAGCAATAAACAGAATCTCAAGATGGGAAGCAAGGATCAACAATCAAACATAACATCACATTTAACAATCTTAGAATCACAATGCTGAGTATAATCAAGTTTCACATCAAAGTCTCAACAACACTTTTCAATTCCATTAACTGTAAGAGTTAGACTTGAGTGCTTCTCACAAAGATATATCTATTTCACTCAACACTCAAGTGTATAAGGGTTATTATAATCACTCAATCCAACATAGTCATAGCACTACCATTAGCTTGATCATATTCTCAAGTTCCATAAGATAAGAAACATAAATGCATGCGCAACTGATCAAAAGGTCTTTATAAGATTGTAACTTGGCTTGGCTCAAAGGTAGGAAAAATTTTGGATAGTGGCTAAAATTGAGATTGGATAATATTAGAATTAGTCAAGTCCACTTAGACAGTCTATCACTCTTATTCTCATGACTATCTTTGTACATCTGATCTTTCTTTTGTCTTTGTTTCTTCTATCTTCTTTTTTCTTTTATTTTTTTCCTTTTTCAAACGCTGTAACAGAGAGAAATAGAATAATGAGAAAATATATTTAGATTCACCAGCTGGTATTTCAGACTTGTTATTTCCCAACTGGATTCTTCACTAGATTTGTTTTTGCCATATTTGTTCTGTTGGCATCTCAACATTAAACTAGAATTGTCTTCTTGGGCAACTTTGTCTTTCCTCTTACCCTTTTCTTTCCTTTCCTATTTCCAATATCTAGTGGTCTTGGTTCTAATTCTTTCTTCCTCCAATCTCAAGTAGGGTAAGTCAAAGAATATGGTTTAAATGTTAGGTATATGAATGAAAAGGCTTAGGCTCAAAGGGGGTAGCAATGAAAAAATTGAGGGTGAGTCAATTTGGCTCTAGCTTAAAAGAATAAACTGCCTTAATCATGTCAGAATATACATGCATCCAGAGAACAAATGAAGTTCTAGAGTACTATCAAAGTGAGGTCTCTCTGAAACAAATAATACTGTATGGGTTCAATCCTCACAAACTACAGTCTCAAGCTAGACTCTGTTAACTTCATATCAAGCATCATTTCCTACTTCAACATGAGCATCAACATACTAACAATCACAATTCCAATCATGTTTCATGCAATCCATGCCATATTTCATTTCACTCATGTTTCCTAACAGAGACATCCAATTCATCACTGATTCCACAATTCTAATTCTGAGATAAATAAGATATACTTTTAACCTTTATTGAAACAATTAACTAAAAATTTAAAACTAATGACTAAAATTTAAAACTACTAAAACTTAACAATTAAAGACACTAAAAAAAATTCTGTTAGACATCCTTTGTCTCTTGAATGTGATTCTTCAAATAATGCATATGTGCCCATTCCCATATTTAGAAAATTGTTGTCCCCAGCAATAACTAAAAAGGATTATGCGCTACTAAATACTCAATCATGTATGCATTATTTGAGAAATCATAGCCAGAATGAAACATTAATTCAAATAGAACACACTCACAAAAATTTATTAATAAAACAACTAACATAAAGCATTCAAATGTTCAAATTGCAGTAATGTAAAGGTACTGAAATTTAAAAACAAGAAAAGTAAAATTAAAACAAGAAAACTAAATGGTCCTGGTCTGTCACTCCTCACTCCTCTCCCTTCCTCAGCAGTCTGAGATGTATCAGGATGGGCTGTTGCTGGCTCTGTAGGGTCGGTGGGTAGGAACTGCTGGTATGTTGTGGTCTCGATAATCAGCAAAATCAGATCAAGTAAATACGGAAAACCACCGCAAAATCACAATAATAATTCCCAGACTTAATTCCATTCATATTGCTAAAAGACACAACTAGACCAAGTTAATCAAGAAACTACAACAAAATCTGCATCTTTCATGAATGTACATAGATAAGTATTCCCAGATTTAATCTTAAACCATACCCTCAAAATCATTATCAATTTAAACTAGTGCAGACCTGCAAGTCTCGACAAGTGATTGTGCTCATATTAACCACACCTATACCATGCATGCTCATCACACTAAAGAACATAATACGGGCAAAAGCAAACATAAGTGTTTTCTCTTTTGAACCTGTGGCGCGGTTAGCATGAGAAGGCTCAGATGGGCATTCAAGTTCGAACCATTCGCGCTAGTGGCGCGGTTAGCCACGCGATCAGCGTGGGAATCAATTAAATAGCACCTGGATTTGAACATCTGGCCCTATCAACACCATTTTCCACACGATCAGCATTGGAATTGAAATTATGGACCTTGGTTCAAATATGTGGCGCGAGTAGCGCCATGGCCCACCCGACCAACGTGGTCAATTCGAATCTGTTGGGAAATTTTTAGCATCTGGCGCGAGTAATGCCATCATCCACACGGTTAGTGTGGCAGATTCAAATGTTCAACCACCTCTTTCAATGCTCTTTATCTATTTCTATCCTAAGTTAAACTAAATATATACATTGATAACCTATAATAGAAGAAATAAAAATTAACAATGAAAATAAATAAGTTAACTAACTAAAAAGAAACTAAGCATAAAACCATTACTTAAATTAAAAAAAACTGCAGGAATTTAAAGCAACGAATGAAAAATCTTGGATTGCCTTCCAAGTAGCGTTTGTTTAACGTCACGAGCTTAACGTGCCACTTTTCAAACATCAAGTGAATTTAGTGGAATAGAAACTGCATTCCTATCCACTTGCCCTCCAAAATAGGGTTTCAATCTGCATCCATTCACTTTAAAAGACCTGTCATTATCTAAAGGAGAGATTTCCACTGTTCCATAAAGATAAACCTTTTGCACTAAAAATGGACCACACCAACGGGATTTTAACTTACCTGAAAACAGCTTCAGGCGAGAATTATAAATCAATACCTGTTGTCCCGGTTCAAATTCTTTTAGACGAATCTTATTATTATACCACTTCTTGGTCTTCTCCTTATAAATCTTAGCATTCTCATGTGCAGCTAACCTGAACTCGTCAAGCTCATTTAATTGCAACAGTATTTTATCATTAGCTTTAGAGAGTTCAAAATTTAAAAATTTAGTAGCCCTTATAGCCTTATGTTCTAATTTAACAGGAAGATGATAGGACTTACCATACACCAGTTGGAATGCATCGTTAATCTTCCTTGCCCAATTTTTCCTAGAATTTCTTACTGTTTTCTCTAGGATTCTCTTCTTCTCTCGAGCTTTTATCTCCTCTTTAAGCTCTTGATCAAGGGATTTCTCTGTATGCACTACTGCTTCTAGGACATCAAGTCTGAAGCAGTCATTCTTGTCAGATGAGTTTTTCATAACATTAAAAACATTAAAAGTGATTGACTCATCATCCATTCTGAGCTCCAGCTTCCCTTTTTCTACATCAATCAAAGCTCGAGCTGTGGCCAAGAACGGTCTACCCAAAAGAAGGGGTATCTCACTCTCATCCTCCATATCTAAGACTACGAAATCAGCTGGGAAGATGAACTTGTCAACCTTAACAAGAACATCCTCAATGACTCCAGTAGCCTTCCTTAAAGATCGATCTGTGAGTTGGAGAGAAACTGTTGTTGGCTTAAGTTCAGATATCTCCAATGATTTGCATAATGACAAGGGCATCAGATTGATGCTAGCCCCAAGGTCACACAATGCTCTGCCCACATTAACATTACCAATTGAAATTGGAATGTTGAAACTTCCTGGATCTCGAAGCTTCGGTGGAAGCTTTCTTTGTATTATAGCACTGCACTCTTCAATAAGTGCGATAGTCTCAAATTCCTGCAACTTATACTTCTAGACAAAAAATCTTTCATGAATTTAGCATAGTTAGGCATGTTAGATAAAGCTTCAACAAAAGGAATATTAATATGCAACTTTTTAAACATTTCTAAAAATTTATCATATTGCTTCTTTTGGGCTTGTTGCTTAAGCTTCATGGGATATGGTGGCTTCATAAAGCGAGAGAAGTCCATTACCTTTTTAGGAATTGTAGCAATTGTACTTTTATCATTACCTGCTTGTGTCTCCACTGCTACCTCTTGCTCAACAGTTTTAGTGGTCCCATCTTCAGTCTTTTCTTGCATCACTATAGGCTTCTCTTGAGGCATGATTACAGTTCTGCTCCTTGTAGTGATTTCATTGACATGCTCCCTTGGATTTACTATGGTGTCACTAGGGAACTGTCCTTGAGGCCTTTCAGCAAGTTGCTTTGCCAATTCACCAATCTGGTTCTCAAGATTCCGGATGGAAGCATCTTGATTTCTATGATGAGCTCTAGTCTCATTGATGAATGCATTGGTGGCCTGAATATGATCATTAGTAATCCTTGTTAGTTGCATCATGGCTTTCTCCAATTCAGATGGCTCTTTAGGTGGAGGTTGTAGATAATGATTAGACTTGTAATCTAAACCTCCTCCCTGAATCCTGCTCTGATAATTATTTCCCACATTTCCCATGACATTATTTGGATTTCTCTGAAAATTCTGATGGGGTCTTTGATCATTCCAAATACCATTTACCTGAACTAGATCAGCTCCTACCAGTATAGGACACTCATTAGACTCGTGCTCACCTTGGCAATACTCACAAATAACAGGCTGCATTCTGCTGGATGAAACTTGAGCTGCAGAGACTTGAAGTTTGTCAATTTTCTCATTTAATTTGGCTAACTGTTGAGCCAAAATTTTCTACTCAACTAGCATGGCATGACTACTTTCCAATTGAATGACTTCTCTTTTGGGCTGAACTGTAATGCTTTCATTCTCATTATGGGCTAAAGAGTTAATTAACTCATAAGTCTGAGTTGTTGTCTTTGATCTTATTGAGCCACCAACTGCAACATTAACAATCATTCGTGATTCAACAATCATTCCATTAAAGAAAATACGTACCTGCTTACCCACAGGCATGTCATATTGTGGACATCTCCTAATTAGCTCCTAAAATTTGTTCCAAGCTTCACATAGAGTCTCTCTTCCATTCTGAGTGAAATTGGTGATTTCATTCACCAACCTATTATACTTCTCCATGGAAAAGTATTGAGAGAAAAATCTTTCAACCAGTTCTTCCCACTTAGTGATACTATTCGAGGTTTGTCTGTCTAACCATCTGAGTGCTTTTCCCTTAACAGCAAAAGGGAATAATCTCAATCTAATAGCATCATCTGACACCCGTTGATGTCTAATGGTATCACGGATTCTCAGAAATCTATCAATGAAGTCATGGGGGTCTTCATATCTTCCCCACCAAACTGACTACATTCCACCAATGTGATCAATGACGGATGAATGTCAAAATTGTTTGCTTGGATTGGTGGTCTGACAATGCTGGAGTTTGGCCTAGTGAACAATGGAGCCAGAATATCCTCCATCAGTTCATCTTCTGGTCTTGGATGATTATTTTCTCCCTTAGCCATTTCTAATTCTAATTCAGATTCAGGAATTGAATCAAAATCAAAATTTTCTGCTTCTCTTCTTCTTTGTCTGGCTAGTTTCCTGTTCCTTTTAGCAGTGTTTTCTATTTTAGGATCGTACTGTAGATGATAAGGATTAACTATACCTCGCATATAACTCAGAAAAGAAATTTAGTAACAAAAGAAATTCCAATCGCAAAGATTAAAGTTAATATAAAATTAGTTATTTCAATCCCCGGCAACGGCGCCAAAAACTTGTTGCGAAACGGCAAGTGCACCGTTCGTTTCAAGTAATAAAGTGAGTAAGTAGAGTATCGTCTCCACAGAGATTGAATTCCAAATTTTATCGTAACTCACTGTCTTAGAAATTGGAAGAAAAATAATATATTTGAAGAGAATAGTGTTGTGTTTTAGGAATTATGCAAGTTAAACAAACGACAAAAATAACAAGAAATTAAAAGCAAGTTTAAATTGATTGTGATGCAGTTATGAGAAATAATTGTGGTTAGAACACAATCCCCTTTGATTCCTACCTCTTTCACTTGAATTGATTATTAAATTCAATTACTTCTGATTACTGAGAGGATGTATCTTTACTTAATTAGTTAAATCCTAATCCCTTAGCAATTTAACCCTTTAACCCAATTAGAAATCCTAATTCCTTAGCAATTCCTATCAAGCTAAGCATTAAAAGAATACATCATAGAAATTCCGCAATCATACATCCCTATCCCTAGGCAATGTAAAAATTGTTATTTTACTCTTGTCAGAAATTAGAATCCCAATATCCCTATTGCAAACTTTAACCCTAATAACTTTAATAGAATGGCCAACTCTAACAAAGAATAATACAATGAAGAACTGAGTAAAACAAAGCAATCATAATAATCTCATATTAATACCAATCAAATTACAGAGGAGTTCACATTGGTTCTTGACCCTAACCACAATACAAAGAATTAGCCAGACGTATTCAGAACTAACCTTAATCTCATAACCAACATGTTTCTAAAGAAGGATTACAAAGGAAAATAGAAGAATTACAACTGAATCTTCGTTCTTCAATCTTCTCTCTGCATTCCAATCTCTGTTTTTCTGTCAAAAGTCCCCTTCTTCAGTTCAGAAGCCTTCTATTTATTTCCCACACGTTCATACATTAATTGGGGTAACAAACCCCTTTTTTCCAAGCTAATTCAGTGTCAAATCTTTTAAAACAGGAAACTGCGTAATTGTGACGCTGATCGCGTGGGATCTCACGCTGATCGCATGAGATGTTCAAACTGGATGTTCTTTTCAGACTTTTTGGCGCTACTAGCGCGGAGTGTGGTGCGGATAGCATGAAGTGGTCGAAGAGCCAGATTACTCCTTTTTGCTTCTTTCCTCTCTTGTTGTTTCCTAATTAACAAAAATAATAATAAATTAGATAATAAATAATAAAGAAACTTACCTAGTTCTAACCTATATTACTAATTATTGATTGAATTATTGATCTATTAACCCTAGAAAATAACATATGCTAGCAGCATATCAATTGCCAAGTGGTAGGACAACTTGCCCAATCTGCATCAAAAAAGGCAAAAAGATCAAGTGTAGCGTTTGAAGTAAAGTGGTAACCTACAATAGTTTCTTAGACATATTGTAAGATATGATGAACCATTTCTATATGCATAATAGTAAAAGAATGCAAAAATCGAGACACGTAATTACCACTATATGAAATATCAGGGTGAGTAAGAATGAGGTATTGTATAGCACCAACAAACCCACAAAAGTAACTTCGATCATCAAGGGGAGTGTTATTGGACGTCATCTTGGTCAAAGCTTCAAGTGGTGTGCTCATTGGCTTACAATCAACCATGTTAGTTTGTTAAAGGATGGTAAGAGCCTAGTGTGTCTGGGATAGATGAAGGTCATCAATTTTCGAGAGTATCTCAATGCCATGGAAGTGATGATCAAAGATCCCAAGTCCTTCATGACAAATTCAAATTGCAGAATTTGAATAAAGCTAGAAACCAAAGTGGTAGTGGATCTTGTGAGAAGTATATCATCTACATAAAGGAGAAGAATTAGCGATCCAATATCAGTGTGCCTAATAAATAAAGATGGGAGAGTCATACTACAAAAGAAACCATATTTAAGAAGAAAAGAACTAAAGTGATCAAACTAGGCATGGGGTGCTTGCTTAAGGTCATATAGAGCCTTTTGGAGTTTGCAAACATGTTTTGGGAATTGAGGGCCAGTCATTCTAGGAGATAGCTCCATGTATATTTTTTCATAAAGCATACCACACAAAAACACATTTTTTTAGTCAAGTTGTCGAATGGACCATTTCTGAACAGGGGCTATAGTGATTATTAGTCGAATGGTGCCTGGCTTGATTACAGGAGAGAAGGTTTCAGTATAATTCACTCCATTGACTAGGTGGTATCCCTTTTTAACAAGGTGAGCTTTGAGATGATCCAAGGACCCATCAGGTTTGAGTTTTGAAAACCCATTTAGAGCCAATAACATGCAAGTTAACGGTGCGAGGGACAAGTTCCCAAGTTTGATACTTATGTAGAGCCTCAAGTTCTTCACACATGGCAGCCTTCCATCCATGTGCTAATGCAAAGCAAATGTTATGTGAGTTGCGTGGGATGTCTTCACACGGCATGGCGATTAAGGCAAACTTAGGATTAGGCTTTACAATTTGTACTTGAATAGTGTTGAATGTTACTCAACATACTAGCTTTACTTATCATGTGATTAGAGGCTCCATTGTCGGAGGTCCATTTTGTTTCAACAATTGTGTTGTCTAAGGTGATAGAATGTTACTCAACATACTAACTGGTCAAAGTGACCCGACTCAAGGTTGAAGATGATGAAAAATTAAAAAAAAAATAGACCATTTTGCATGGTATAGGTGTCGAACCTGCGTCCAACCTTTTAGTAAAACTTATGTGGACCACTAAACTATTTAAGATTAATTGATAGTTTCTCGTTTTTCTATCTCTTATATGCTTATGTGTTTCTGTTTATTTTTGCATTTTATAAAGTTTTAATTTATTTTATGCATGAATATAGTTTAGAAAAGTTTATTCTATGCATATATATATATATATATATATATTAAATCGAATACATGAAGAGTATAAATTATTTTAGTTATGAGTTATGTATTTAAATTATTTATTTAGTTTAATTGTATGTTTATGATATATGTTTAAGCATACAATATTATGTTAAATAATTTATGCACATTTATGTTAATGAGCTTACTAAATAATTATATGCATATATTATTTATTTACTTCTTAAATTTTTGTGTATAATTTTGTGATTATTATACATATGACGTTATAATAAATATTTTTTCTATGCAACGTTATTTCAATTTATTTGCATTATTGAGGATGTTATGCAAATATTTAGC
>PYAF01000801.1:55997-72057 GCA_007407185.1 Glycine tomentella
CACAACATCTTTAATTGATTAGGCTTATATATTAAGTGTTAAAATCACATTTAAAACATTAATTGTGATTAATCATATGTAATGTAATAAAATTTATCCACAGGAATTTTATTATATTTGTATGACTAATTAGGATAAAATATTAGGTTATATTTCTTAATTTACCCACATGAATTAAGAAGAATAATAATTATAATTTGATAGTTTTATCATAAGTTTGAATATAATTGAGTAGGACTTTAACGCACAGACAAGTTTTATGTCACTAGGTTCATAAACTAATATAAGTTTTACATTGGTAAAAATATAATATTTATTTAGTCTCAAATTATGAATAATGAGAATGTATGTTTGAACTTTCAGTTAATCAATCTGCAAATATTTTCAATATTAAGTGTGAAATTCCTGAATTGAAAGGGGACAATTATAAGGTTTGGAGGGAGAGAATTCTCCTTCATTTAGGCTGGATGGATATTGACTATGCTATTAGGAAAACTGAACCATCAGGTATTAATGAAACTAGCACTCCAGATGCTATTGATCTTTATGAAAAATGGGAGAGATCTAATTGTCTCTCTGTGATGTTCATAAAGAATAATATATTTGCTAGTATCCTTAGTTCTGTTGATCATAATGGAAAGGTCAAGGATCTTTTGTAGGCCATTGATGATCAATTTTTACTTCTAAAAAGACCCTTGCCAACACCCTTATAATGCAGTTTTCATCCTTAAAGCTCCATGGGATAAAAGGAATGCGCGATCACATCAAGCGCATGAGGGATATAGTGACTCAGTTGAAAGGTTTGGAAGCTACCATGTCAAATTTTTTCCTAGTACACTACATTTTATGTACTTTACCTATGTAGTATGCCCCTTTCAAAATCTCCTACAACACATAAGGATAAGTGGTCAATTAATGAGCTATTGACTATGTGTGTTCAAGAAGAAGAAAGGTTGATAATTGAAGAGGGTGACAAGGTATACATGACTACTTAGGGAAAGAAGAAAGGGGATCAAGCCAAGAACAAGGGCATGATTCATGCTCAGCCAGTCATTAAGAAAGAGTCAAAGTGTTTCTTCTGTATGAAGAAGGGGCACATGAAGAACGCTTGCTCAAAGTTTAAGAACTGGCTTGACAAGAAAGGTACTCCATTTACTTTTGTTTGTTATGAATCTAATATGGTTAATGTTAATCATAACACATGATGGATTGATTCTGGTTCTACAATCCACTACTACAGCCCATACATATTAAGTCGGTTGTTTTACACATACTAAGTCAGTTCACGAACCGACCTTATAACCTGACGTCTTGAAAAAGGAACCTTTACATTTTGGACAGACCGACTTTGTATTATATATTTTTTTTTTGTAACTCATACTTTTTAAGTCGGTTATTTCAAATAACCGACTTAGAACACCTAGATATAAAGTGGGTTTTCTTAAAAACCTGACTTAGAAAGGGTTGAAACAAAGTCGGTTTTTTGAAAAGACCGACTTAGAAATCCAAGAAACAAAGTCAGTTTTTTGAAAAGACCGACTTAGAAATCCATGAAACAAAGTCGATTTTTTGAAAAGACCGACTTAGAAAGCCATGAAACAAAGTCGATTTTTTGAAAAGACCGACTTAGAAAGCCAGGAAACAAAGTCGGTTTTTTGAAAAGACCGACTTAGAAAGCCAGGAAACAAAGTCAGTTTTTTGAAAACAACTACTTAGAAAATGTCAAAACAAAGTCGGTTTTTCTAAAAAACCGACTTAAAAAGATAGATACAAAGTCGGTTTATTGTAATAACCGACTTAAATTTTTCCAACTATTTGTTTTAAATTTTCCAAATATTTTTTTTAAATGCTGTTCTTTTTTTTCGATTTTCCCATTACAAATTGAAATCTGGAAATCAGACTAGCAATGAAGCTTGAAAAGATCTCATTACAAATTCATAATACTTGTTGAATTACATTTTAGCTGTAAAGGATATATCATTAAGATTAATATGAGTATAAAAAACACCTAATAAAATTAATTTAATTCATGATCCAATCATTACAACAACACTAGGAGCTACAGTGTTAGTCAATTCTGAATATCGAAGGCATGGTCTTCATGCCCTTTGAGGGCCTTCATGAACATTTAAGCTCCTTGAATGGTCGTGGTTATTCTTTAGATCACAATAACCGACGAGCAATCTGAAATGATACAGGAAAAACAATGTAATCACTCATGGATGACTTTTAAGTACATATGTAGAACAATGCATTTGGAATTGCACCATCAGCAAGCATCTGCAAATAAATTGGCTGAGCAATTCCGAAAGCAATGAGATTGAACTCATCAGTCAATATACAAAGAAAAGTAGTGCATATAGGCAATTTATTTCTTTAGGGAATATGTTAACTAATAAATCCTAGTCATTTAATGATGTAGTGCTGGACCTATAGGTTAAACCCAACACTGTTTGGAATTTGCGCGCTTCTGATAGTTTGACTGTGATGAGTGCTCACAGGGCACTTATGGCTACTTCATTCTCATTAAAAAATACATTACATTTTAGATAATAGCTTACACAGCATCACCAAACAAGGTGCACAGTCAAAGACAAAAGTTACATGAGTTAATTGAGACAGCATATAACCTAATTGAAATATGTCAAACTGATTTGTGAGTATATGGATCCATTTGTGACATCATTCTCACTGATCGGTTCAGAAAGCTCAATAGAAGTCAAGTTGGTATAGGAAGAGAGGAAGTGAAGAAAAGAAAGGAATTTAGAGGTGCATTTGGATTGTGCAAAACAGCATTGAGACCACCAAATATGTTGTATGGAAACATCTTTCTCAAACTACAATAGGCAAACCAAATGAATTCTATGACAAAGTTTCTTTAAAGACTGTAAAAATGAAAGCCCACAAAACCTTTGCTTAGTGAATAGAAATAGAGAAAAATAATGCAATTTATTGCATGTTTTTTCAATTGTAGAGCCGGTTTATTTACCTTCCATATTTCATCATCAGAGTACAGGCATAGAGGGTCCAAGTTCTTTCGAATGCTGCCCTTGAAAAGAGTTGGTTCTTGAGGAATGATGGTTGGCTTTGTTCTCAAATCTTTTAGCCCTATTGAGCATATATTAATCCCATCTATAAGAATGTCACCTCTGGTAGGCTCCACTAAGCGAAACAAAGCACTTATAAGTGTAGTTTTTCCACTTTCAGTCCTTCCCACAATTCCCACTCTACTCCCTTCTTTAAACCTACAAGAGATGCCCTTAAGAACTAATGGAGCATTTGGACGATATCTAATCTGAAATCGTTCTACAAAGAATCAGACTTGAATTCATTTGTCATGAACATGGATAAAGGTGGAAAAGATAGGCAATCACATAAGTATACATTTGGTTATTAGTTTGTTACCTCTAGAGATTGGAGATCTATTCTACCCTTGGATGGCCAAGAAGGTGGTGGTCTATTATCCTCTACAATTGCACTTGGCTCTTGTGGTATGTGAATGAATTGCTTGATTCTTTCAGCGGAGATCACATAGTTTCATAAGTTACAAAACATTCGAGTCAGATAAACTACGGTTGCTGTTAATGAAAAAGCATAAGACAGAGAAAGTCCCACAAGGCCTGTAACCAGACAAGCCCAAAGAATTTCTAGAAATTATCAGCATAAAAAAAAATTCAAATATATGAACATAACATGAGAATGTAATATACGCTAATTTTTTTAAGTAATGAATAACAATACCAGGGGCCACATATCCCTTTGGAAGCAGAACAAGCAGCAAAGCTGCAGTGAAGAGTGTCAAATTTTGAAGTAATTCAATCCTTAGAATTAACCATTCAATGGCAGCATTGGAATGAAAAAACATTGTGGCATCTGTGTCAACAAGGTTAAGGTAGTTTTTGAAAAATCTGTCAGCCATGTTGAAAGCTCTTATAGTAACTGCAACAAGTGATGTCTCAGCTATAAAATTCATAAGAGGAGCTTTTGTAGTTCCATTGATCCGTATAATTTCTCTAGCAGAGGCTTTATAGTAGCCCTTCATCCAAAAAAAGAAAGCACAGGTAAAATAACAAAACAATCATTACTTGTTTCCCTACATATCAGCAGGGCTAGGAAAAAAATTACCTGAACATATTTTGAGGCCACCATGGCAAGAACTGCAACAATGAGCACTTGCCATGTGACCGAAACCATTATCCCAATCATTGTCAGAAGTTCAGCTATTTCAGATGCTACAAAGATGGTGGCAAAAGGGATATCAAAATCTAAAATACTCAAATATGATGAAGCCTACAAGTTACAGACATATTGGGTCAAAGAACAATCACAAGAATAGAGATCAGTCTTTCAAATTTCAATACAGTAAGAAATAAAGGAACCTTACTCGGGTCAAAATCCTCCCTACAGGGGTTGAATCAAAGAACAACATAGGAGCATTAAAGATAGCATCAGTGAAGGCAGAGAAATAAGCTTTAGAAGCCTTTATGGGTGACAAAGTAAAGGAAAACAATAGAAAGTGAGAAAGTTCTGAAAGCAAATTCTGAATTTATCTGGTGGAATGGCTGGTAGCTTGATTTCAACCTTTACCATAATGTTAGTTATGTCCGGCACTTTAATATCGTGGGGTCATTAGATGATTAATTCAAAATACATGATGATTCAAATTAATGTTCATGACATTGAAAATGCTTTTAGTATCCTGAAGCTTTGTGCAGTCAAATTAACACCATATTTTGTGGAGGTACAAAAGGTTGGAAAATGGTACCTTGACTGCTGAAAAGGTGTGGTCACCTTAATCCACCAAACGGATGTGGGGAGTGTGCCCTTGACATTGCCTAGGATGGGTGTTGGTTGACGTAAAAGATGGCATGAGGATACCATTACCATATTAACAAATTACACACTAGTCCAAACACAATCTTCCATCGAAAATGACTTGGTAGTTGGTAGTAAACAAGACTGTTCTAGGCAGGGTGTGCACCCACCATGGATATGAAACCTGCTCTAAATGCTTCCATTTGACGCATGATTCCGGTCTTAACAGTTGCCTCAACCACCATGGATATGTACTCTCCTCTAGATTATTGATGTCAACCTAAAAGTTTGACAGTAATTTGAAAGCAATTTTCATAACAGACAAAATCAGAAACAAAACAAAAACCACGTAATAGAAACAGACTTAAGTCTTGCAAAGTTTTCCTAAGCTCCGCATCAATGAAAAGAATGTCATGCAAATCAAGCTCCTGCAATATAGCAAAGGCTAAATATATACATAATAAAAATCAACCTTAAGATGCACATCAAATCAGATAAGACATCAACATATCATAACTTACTTGACCCAGATTTGCAACATTTTGCAGCATTAGAAGTTGAACCTCCAGGGGGAGTCCTATCAGTCTGGTTCTCTGCCCTCTGATAAGTTATAGTATAAATATCACCCCACAACCTGCTTCCATCACTAGATACATAGTCACTACTGCCACCAAATCTCTCATCATCATCACTGAACCATGAAATTTATACAAGCCACAAAAAGCAGTAACTGATAATCTGAAACAAGAACATTTTTCTGCTAGGAATACCAAAGGTATCTTAGAAGTAAAACAATTCAATTATGTTTAACTTCAGATCATTCACATTTACAATAAATTTCTTAAACGTAAAAGATCAACGGAAAACCCAGGTGATTCGCTGGATCATTCAAAAGCAAAACAGCTAGAACATCTTCCAGGTTGAATCACAAAAATAACCATGGCCCAAACTACCATTAATGGTAAACCTGTCAATATGCCAACATCTGACAAATACTTAGTAAAATACAAAGCGCTTAGTTTTACATTCATCCCCAAGTTCTGCCAAGAATTGACATTTTCACCTTATCAATTTCATACTTTAAAAGGTCTACAACAATAGAGTAAATTACATCCTACAAACACACCATAACATTCAGATGTTGTTGCAAGAAACGGGGAAGCATAACAACAATACTATATGCCATCACAAGCTAACACCACAAATTCATCTTCATCACAAAGCTCAACCTATAAAAAATATCAAATCAACAAATTTTTCAGTTATAATAGCTGAATAGTTTAAAGCAGGTTGCTGAATTGAATTACAGTAACCAACTTACACCAAGTTTAAGTCAGTATTGGCAGTTACAATTTGTTTTTCAGCAGACAGAAACTTATTCTGCTTAAATTCCATGTCACCTGTAGTAAATTGAAACATATTTAAGAATTGCAACCAGTTTTATCCATTTCTGTCACACAACATGATACTATATTTGAATGTTTATCCAATGAAATTTAGATGACCAAAACCTGATAATTAGCAGATAGCCTCATAGCCAAAACCATGCGAAATCACAAACATGTAACAATTACTTGTTGATATTGTAAGTTTTTACCAATAATATACATATAATATACAATAGGCTACTAGTTTGTGCTATAAGCACTAATGTTGTCTCAGCATCTTCCTTTTAACTTCTAACAAATACGCCGCCCATTTGTTCCGAATTGTTGTTATGGACGCCATGTCTAACGGTGTCGCATCGAGAAACCACTGCATCAAACACAACCAACAGCAACATAACACAATTATACATAATTAATGATGTTTTCTTTTAATACTTTTAAAAAGTTGAAACACACTGCATACAAAATTTAATATACCTTGTTCCATTCACTCTTGACACTCCCACTGACAATGTTCCACATCCAATGCATGACATAATAGCCACATTCATATCCTCCTGTTTGAAAATGGCTCTAACAACAGACAACAAATATTATACGTGAATTTTCGCCATATCAAACATGAACACCTACAATAATAACTGTCCATAACATAATGATAAAATTTCTAACCTTTACTTCAATCCATTTAGGCATCACATTAGACGTTTTAACACGAAATGTTGGCTTCAATGTCTTCATTGCCCTAAATTTGCATAAAAAAACATGAATATTAGGCTATTACATAGATAATTTTTTATAATCAAATACTTCAACTTACTTGTTAATTGCGCTTTTGATGTGAACATCAGGCTTCCTATGTAATGAACAAAACCAAACAACCTCATAAGACCAAGGACATAGCACAACAAGTTGCCAATGGGCCCTGCAATGAATATAATTGTTAGTTATTATCATCCATATATAAGCAAGCATTTCCAAACATTTCTTTAGCTTACTCATTGAAGTAAGCTCCCAGGTACAATTGTCGTTGTGATTCCTTGACCCATGTTTCGATGTATTTTTCACACTCTTCACTTCTTTCCTTTGCGTTGTGTATCGATTGAGGCTCAAGAAATCCATAGACCGATCCATGCCCTAAGCTTGTAGTTTGTTCTTCCATAAACCTAATTTTAACACATAACATCTCAAAGTGTAACATCAATCCAATGTTAAATGGTGTATCAATTGTACTTTGTAGTGCACATGGTGAAACTTAATGTACTTACATCATCCACAATTGAAGGTTAGAAATGTTCAAACATTTGTCGCCTGAAACACTTTCGGTCACATCAGCAAAGGTGATGAAGAATGATGTCACTGCATTGTGGACCCCAAATTTAGCTCCATCCCACACCAACTCCACCGGGTTCTTGTAAAAATCAAATAGGTTCTGAATAAGGTTGCCTAATGGGTCATCTCCACAGTCAGTGCACGACCTTTGAACTATTTCATTGGATTTTTTTTTACACAACTCTAAATCCTATCAATGTATATAACCGCATCATGTTAATTAAATATTGAATACGCAACATAATCAACAAGGTATATTAAAATTCAAACAACTTGTAATATAAACGAAAAACTGGATTCATGAATACCTGGGGAGGCATACGTCTCACAAGATATGTGGGTCACACAACAAAAGTGCCAAGGGTGTAACACCCCGGACGTGTTATCATTAATAATATCATAGGCGCACTATCAACGTTAGCCATACGCGGTGCGGAAGCGATAGAATCATTTTTCTCGATTATATTATGCATGGAATATGAAACCACATAACAAAGAACATAAAACAAGCCCCTGCTGATCCAGATAAAACATAAACAACTATATAGGCAGATACATAAAACTAAACAAAGATAATCAGGAGGAAACATACTTCCATACAACATCAACATCTGTACATATACATGTTCAAAAACAAGACCACAGCTGGGTCATACAACAAATATGTACAGTACGAATGGGTGTACACATACCCTACAACTATACAGAGATCTAAGACCAGCTCCAACTCTTGAAGCTCTGCTTTGGTCTTCTACTGCAGCCTCCCATCTAGCCTATTTGGTCCACTAGGGCCTCCTGCCCTGAGGTCGCTCCTCTCCTCAAGAAGCACCTGAAAACCCCCACACAGGGTGAGACAAACGTCTCAGTAAACTCAGGGTTCTGGGAAATCCTCCCTAACCCTGGTTCACCTCCAAGCACAAGCAAAACATAAAACAGAGCCAAGGATATCATCCTCGCTCACACATACAAAGCCTAGGACATCATCCTAGCTTTCACACATCCCAGCCATCTGGGTCCATCACAGGATGCTCTCAGCATCAGAGGTATTCCACCTCATCCTGGCTCTCACAGCCATCCATAACTGGATGCTCTCAGCATCAGAGGTATTTCACCTCATCCTGGCTCCCTATGCCATCTCACAGAGATCAAAGCCATAACCATGGCACCAGTAACTCATATTGGCTCTCATAGCCTGTCTCACAGAGGTACCTATCATAAGTGTCATCCCCTGGACACTTCTCAACACAAGAGAGGCACCGCCTCTATATCATATAAACATTGCCTGAGGAGATCCCTCAACTCAGGACTCTGACCATACAAACATTGCCTGAGGAGATCCCTCAACTCAGGATTCTGAGAAAACAAACACTAGCCTGGGAATAGCCCTCCAAGACTTCCATAATCACTTGCCTGGGGATAGCCGTCCAGGACTTTCATAACACATGCCTGGGAACAGCCGTCCAGGACATCACAATCACTTGCCTGAGGTAACCACTCAGGACTTCCAACATCACTGCCTAAGGAGGAACCTCCATACAGGACAATCCATCCTTAGGACTTTGGTGGAGAGCAGTGGCACCTCCCAAGGAATCTCAGCTATTCCAGGGAGTCCTCAAACTCTACCTCTGGCTAGGGAACCTCAACTAGCCTGATACTCATCCAGTATCCTCTAGGTTCCATCACAGACCATCTCAGGATCTGCATTCCCTCAGAGGCCCATGACCTCACACCTATCATATCAGGTGTCTCATTACCCTTACACTGTATCAGTGTCTATCCTAGGGTTCATCATTACAGCCCAGCACACACTAGGCCATCACATATTCCAAATATCCAGAACGGTCTGAGATTCCCTCAAAGTACCGTTCATCAGCCTCTCAGGCTCAGAACACATGCACAAATATATACGTATATATATCATACATCACCCATTCGGGTGGCAAACCAGAGTAAGGGGAAAACCCTAGAACAATGAGCTTACCTGACTAGCCGTGCCTCACAGCTCTAGCCTCCACTGATGGTCTGCTTCTCTGACACCCACTGTGTCAAGCCCTACCAAGGCATACAAACACATATCACAGACCATTCAAGCATATAATCATGCATAAGCTCATAAAGCAGTACTCAACTGCCCCTGGGAAGGAACCACAGTCCTTTCCCTCAACCCGAGTCATCTACTCTAGGGTTCATCAGGCTCATCCTCTACAAGCCTTCCATAGACCCTCAGTGGTCTATCTCAGATCCATCCATGGCCTCAGAGTCATTCCAGACTCAAACCAAGCCATCATCAGTGAGCTCAAAAGCTCTAAAAACCCAAGTCCTCTGGGTTTCTCAGGGCTTGAACGGTTCACATCACAGTACACCGTTACCATGGCCCTCTTAGGCACGACAAGCCCATCTGTAAGGCTCTGGCATGTCTCATATCAAGTGACTCAATCCAAGTCACACATGCCCTCTCCTAGAGCCAAAACCAACAGTCACCAAAACACAAACTGAAAGCTAATTCTTCCTCCTCACATCATTCTAAACACTTCTCCCAACTGGACCCAGAGCTAATTTTAGCCCTATCACAGATGGGTCACTATTCACAAGAAACCCCCCAAATCCAAATCAAACGGAGAAACTCGAGTTTCTTACCTCAGAACTGCTGAGGAAGACCTCTGGGCTGCTCTCCCGAGCCTTGGTGCCACTGGGCCACCGCTGTTCCTCGCCAAACTCGAGCTTTCATCCACCTCTCTGGAGGTTCCTCAGAATATGGAGGTTTTGGTGAAATGGAGGAAGGATTCTCGCTCTCTCTTGGTTTCTAGGAGGATTAAAGGGTTCAGGAAGCGTTTAGGGTCATCAGGCAAGGTCATGGGAGCTTGGGAAGCTCTCCCATGGCTGTTGGAGGCTTGGAGGAAGAAGAAATGGTTTTTCTCTCCTCCCAAAACGCGACCCCCTTTAAACTGTGGCACCATCAGCGCCACCCTGGCGCTCCCAGCGCCAGCTTCCAGAGACCCTGGCGCCTTCAGCGCCAATCCCATGCCATCAGCGCCAGAAACTCGAGACATTGGCGCTACCAGCGTCATCCTGGCGCCCTTGGCGCCACATTCCAGAGTGCATGGCGTTGTCCGCGCCAACCCTGGCGCCATCCGCGCCAGACCTCAGACATAGTTTTCCTGTTCCTCTTCTGGCGCTAACCGCGCCACACATGGCGCCAACCGCGCCAGTCTTGAGGGTCCTTACAAAGGGTCTCTCTCATATATTTGATTTCAGATGACGGGATAGGGACTTCAGCATCCCCATCAATAATTTCTTTGACAGAAACTCTCACGACATCATCTGCATACGGCACATTGTGTATGGTGGATACCCCGTGCTCAACTATTCCCCTGGCAACCAACTTCGTAGATTGATCACACACCACAAGTAGTTCCATGGTAGGTACCACTTTGGTGACATGGTTGCCACCAGATGCATTCGCTGCTTTATCAGCACAACTCTCCTTTGTGCTGACACGTGCAACTACTTGATGACAATCCAAGTCACCCGGAGGGGACGGTGGTGATGCGATTTGGCACAACTCCATTTTGATTACCTCCTTCAACTCTTCTTTCATTATGTCCTTCACCTCTTGTAGTTTTTTCTCAATTGCTTTTTCGGTTGCTTGTTCTTGTTGTCTTGTCCATTCTTCTTTCATATTTTTAATCAGTTCCGACAAATCAGCTTGACTGATGGATGTCAAAGAACTAGTAGAACCACGGGAGGCCTGTCCAAAATATTGTCGTATGGTGACACCAGTCCCTGCTACGCGAACACGACCAGGGTGCTCTGGTCTTCCTAGTGCAGTGTTTAGAATATCATTTCGACCATGGGGAATAAAGCTCCCCTGTATTGTTTGTTCTTCTAACGAGTCCTGCATTACAAAGTACATAACAACCACAAAATTAAGTCGTTTACCAAAGTAGACAATAAACACAAATATATCAAATTATCTCACTATTCTATCTGCTATTTCTTGGCTCGCTGTAGATGTCATTCTTCCAAACTTTTTCATTCGAGCCATCTTCCACTTAACATGCCTTGCAATTGGAGAAGGTGGTTCATCGACCAATGTTGGGTTCTTAGTGTATTGGGCATCCTGTTGTCGTTTCTCGATCTTTTCTTCCATCAGTCGTTTTTCCAGCAACTCATAACCCCCTCGAGATAGAACGTGTGGGCAATCATTGAACTTCTGAATTTCCTGGGCCTTTTTTCTAACCCCCTGTGTATACCATCAAATATGACAGCAGTTAAACATTTTAGTAGATGAAAATGAATAAAGTATGATAAATACTTCTATCACTTTTGTAAATAAGTTACGTAACCTGCCAATTAGGATTTTCCCAGATTGCTACAAATGACTCCCAAGTTTCCGGATCCAGTGCATACTTAAGAACAGCGAGGGCTTTATCTTTACCCTGTTTATCACCATATATGTATCTACAAGTCAGCGAAGACTTAAATTGCCTCCATCTGGTGGCCACAGATGACATCACCTTCTTCCTAACTTGAAGTGGTTCAGGGATGTCAAATTTTCCCTGCGCCAACAACAACATCTCACATTAAGTATATGACATAACAGCTCACAATTAATTGACATAACCTAACAAGAAACAGACAATTTTTTTTGAAATACCATTATGTCATCCCATATTAGCTGCTTAAGATTTTCCGGCACATCTTTCCATGTTTCGTGGATGATTGGGATTTTTTCTCGAGCTACAACTCCTAGGTAGCTGTGGAACTTGTTTCTGTGGGGACCAGAGCCTCTTCTAGTTTGAGGATTTACTTGAACGGTTGGTCTACGCTGGTCCAAGTTCCGTGATGTCAAGCTTCTTAGGCGAGTTGCTTGCCTGGTCTTTCTCGACTTACACTCAGAAGGCTCAGCTGCAGGAGGAGGGGACCCTGGTGGTGTTGCCATTTTTTGTCTGCAAAAACAATATAAAAGCAATTAAGTTGTCATCAATTAACAAGAAACCTAAATATATATGAACGTTAAACAATTCAATAATACCTTTAACGCAAGGCCAAAATGGGAAAATATAAAGAACACAAAATGTTTGACATTGCTAACTTAAGCTTTGTTGTTTTCCCATAATCCTTCTTCATGATCCGTACGATTTGCATGCTCATCGTCCACCATATGTTCGTCACCAATGGGAGATATTTGCATAAACAATGACGGTACGTCATGTTTGTCTTGTGGAGGTTGTTGAGTTTCATCGACTATGCCATTTGTTCTTCCTTGAATGACCACGGACAACCTTGAATTTGAAGGATCCTGCACATAAAAGACTTGTCTAGCTTGTGCAGCCATGATGAAAGGCTCGTCCTTGTAACCTAGTTTATGAAAATCAACTAACGTAAAACCAAATTGGTCTACATGGACACCAGTGTTTCCATTAACCCAGTTACACTTAAAGACCGGCACTCTGAATTCATTATAATCAACTTCCCATATTTCTTCAATTATACCAAAGTAAGGCATCGAAGCTCGAATGGGATTTTTATCTGATGCACTAGACAAGTGTTCCAAAAAGCCTCAACACTCACACCACTGTTTTGTACAGAACTTTTATCATCCAGTGATTTTGTGTAAAAGGAGTAGTTGTTGATATTTATCCCTTCCAAGTAGGGACATTAAGGTTTGGGCCCAACGCAAGTAGAGTTAACTTTCTTGACGCATTTTCATCAGCAAGGATTTTTTCTCGTAACCACTTAATGAATGTCTTGTTATGCTCTTGCAGTGCCTTCATGATGTTCATCTTTGGGTGTAGATCTTTGATGTGTTGTTTGTGCATGTCTATGTAAGGCAAAACCTGTGGTGTGTTATTCAGAATATACAAATGTGCTTGTTCAACCTACTGTCAGCTCATAGTGACGACATTGAAGCCTCGTGTACCGTAACCAACCCCGGTTAAGTCATCACGGGTCTACGGAATACCAATCGATTTAAGTGCATCGACGTACTCCGAACAAAACTCAATACATTCTTCAGCAACATACCGTTCAACAATTGAAGCTTCTGGTCGGTAATGATTTTTGGTGTAACCTTTGAAGACCTTCATGTACCTCTCAACAGGATACATCCATCGTAAAAAAATCGGACCACATAACCTTATCTCCCTAACAAGATGGACAATTAAATGCACCATTATGTCAAAAAAGAAAGGGGGAAAAAACATTTCCAATTCACTAAGCACAATGGCAGCCTCGTTTTCCAGGTCATCCAGCTGTTTAGGGTCAATAACTTTGCTACAAATTGCGTTAAAGAAACAACATAGACGAGTAATGGAAACCCTTACTTTTTCAGGCAAGGTTCCTCGAATGGCGACGGCCAACAATTGTTGCATTAAAATGTGGCTATCGTGAGATTTCAACCCTACCAATTTAAGCTCCTTCGTGGACACAAGGCTCTTGATATTTGAAGAGTATCCTTGTGGGACTTTCAAAGTTCGCAAACAATGACAAAGACTTTTTTTCTCCTTTGTTGACATGGTGTGACATGCTGGTGGCAAATACACTCGACGACCCTCTGATATGGTATGCAATTGTTGACGTATACCCAATTCAACTAGATCTTGTCGACTTTTCAAACCATCCTTAGTTTTTCCTTTTATGTTCAGTAAGGTCCCAATTAAGCTGTCGCAAACATTTTTCTCAACATGCATCACGTCTATACAATGTCGGACTTCTAGATCGGACCAGTACGGAAGATCAAAGAAAATTGACCTTTTCTTCCAGGGATTCTTTTGTGTGGCTTCCCTATTTTGAGTCTTCCCATAAATAGTGATAATGTCCTTGACCCGGTCATAAACTTGCTTCCCATTTAACTGTTTAGGTGCAATTTCAGTCTCATGGAACCCATTAAAAGCTTTCTTCAATCGCCGATAAGGGTGGTAAGGCTTGAGAAATCTACGATGTCTAGTATACACTGTTTTCTTTCCATGTTTTAGTTGCAGGTAGCTTGTTTGTGTCTCGCAGATAAGACATGCATGATGCCCCTTCACACTATAACCACTCAAATTCCCATATGCAAGAAAATCGTTAATTGTGTAGAAAATCATTGCACGCAACAAGAAACTTTGTTTCGCATTTGCATCAAAGACTTCAACGCCGTCACCCATAATTCCCACAAGTCTTCAATCAACGGACTCAGATAGACATCAATATCATTGTCTGGTTGTCTTGGACCAGATATCATCATAGCCAGCAACATGTATTTTCGCTTCATGCATAACCAGTGAGAAAGGTTGTAAATCATCAACAAAATTGGCCATGAACTGTGATTGGTACTTAAGCTACCAAAAGGATTCATGCCATCTAATGCAAGAGCAAGCCTTAAGTTTCTAGGGTCTGATCCAAATTGTGGGTATAAAGAATCAATCATCTTCCACTGGGGAGAATCAGCAGGATGCTGCAGGAACCCATCAGCTACTCGTCCTTCGGCATGCCAAGTCAAATGTTTGGCATCATTTTCATTAGAGAACAGCCGCTTAAATCTTGGAATAATAGGAAGATACCAACAAACTTTTGCTGGGCACCAGTTCAGTGGTGTGGCCTCATGACCACTTTGATCATCCTTCACTTTGTATCGGGAAACCCCACATGTGGGGCAGTTGCGCAGTGTAGCAAAGTCACCCCTATACAAGATGCAATCGTTTGGGCAGGCATGTATTTTCTGGTACTCCAAACCCACTGGACATAATATCTTCTTGGCATCATAGTGATTTTTCGGGAGAACATTGTCTTCTGGAAGCATATTTCTCAACAATTGTAGCAATGCGGTGAAACTTTTGTCACTCCAGCCAAATCTTGCCTTCAAGTTGACCAAAGCTAACACAGCTGACATCCTTGTGAATGTTGTGCACCCCGCATACAATGGCTTATTTGAATCGCTTTGTAATTGGTCATAGTAAGGAGCCTGTGCCTGACGAAAACCCTCTTGGCCAATATCACGAATCATTTCTTCCAACCGACACCCGAGTACGTCGTCATGACATACATTTTCAAACATTGATGGCACGTCTGACAATTCTCCATGCCAAATCCATTTAGTATAACTTTGGATTATGCCTTCACATATAAGATGTGACCTAATCTCATTCAATGACTGTCGTCTTTCATTTGCACATTTAACACAAGGGCAGAAGAATATACCACCCAATGATGGTGCATTAAGTTCAGCAAAATGCAAAAAGTATTCAACCCCATTCTCATACTCGACACTGATACGTGGTTTGTTCATCCAACTGCGATCCATGTTTACTCTCCTGGTATACTAACAAGGTTATCCATCATGAAAAAACATTTCACCTACTTCATTCAAGGTGTGGCCCTATCCCATTCAGGAAGATAAAATTTTTGTACCTATTTCATGTGTCGAGGTGAACTATGGGTTGTCCAGTTTGACAAAATTTTGGCAGCATTTCGCCTCCATCTCCAAGTACACCAAGTGAAACTAGTGACATTAAGTCACCACATCTCATATGTGCACCCAGAGA
>PYAF01000802.1:9745-23053 GCA_007407185.1 Glycine tomentella
AAAGAATTTCTGTTGTAATTAGTTTCTTGCAAGCAAAGAGATAGAGTTTCTCTAGGATTCACCTGGGTAGGGTTCTCAGGGTGAAGGGTTTGTCTCTAAGAATCTAATAGGGTTTTAGATTTCTGAATTTCTTCTAGGGTTGAAGGAAAGAGACTTGTAATATTGCTTGTAAAGATTTTATTGCAATAGTGGAACTCCTATCTAGTGTTGAGTTGGAGAACTGGATGTAGCCTCATAGTGGTTGAGGTGAACCAATATAAAAATCTGTGTGTTCTCTTTATTCTTTTAGTTCAATTTCGTATTACTTTGTTTGTGAATCAATATCATTGCTCAGATTTGTAATACTCTGTTTTCTGTTGCTCATAAAAAGGGAAGATTGATTGAAAACTGATTTTGATATTAAGATTTTTTTTATCTTTGAAGATTGGTTTAAATGTGATAAAGATCCTGTGGTTTATAACTCTGATGTAAAATTTTAATTGGACAAGTTTTCAACCAATTCACCCCCCCCCCCTTGGTTGTTTGAAGTGTTCCTTTGTTTTTCAACTAATATATTAGTGACTTTAGTGAAACTTGGACAACACTTTACAATTCAATAAACAAGTTTTATATTTCTTTCTTTAGTTTTAAGAATCAAAAGATTGTTCTTCATTTTCTCTCAAGTGTTCTTCATTGTTCTTCATCTTCTTCATTTCCATTTTGCTATTCTTCCATTTTTCTGCATTCACTTCATAGGGCTTTCCTTGGTGATCATCATGGAAGGCTAAATCATTAATCAATCCAAGGATCTAACTCAAGCAAGAGAAGAATTGGAGTTCCGGTTCGGTATTTCGAATTCTACTTGAATGTTCACCTTCTTCTTCAATTTCTATTATGTTTTCATGATTGTGAATGCATTTAGGATTGAAAGTGAATTAGGATTATGGATTCATGTCTTAATTTCAAATGATAATCACAAGATTAATTGAATGATAGTTCAGTTAGGGTTGTGGTTTCAATCAATTTAGAAGTATAATCGATTGAACTGCTTCTATTGAGATTGAATGAATGTTCATGTTAGAATCAACTTATGGGAATGATGATGATTCAAATAGCTTGGATTAGTGAATTGGATTGATGCTTTCTAAATTGTTTTACTTTACTCCTTGATAATCTTGTTAGTTTTTGCATTGTTCTTTAATTTAGTTTGTGTTCTTGCATGATTTACTTTACGCATACCAACTGTTTGACAAAATCCCCCCTTATTATTACCAATGATTTGAAGCTAGAACCATATTGATCGTGTCTCTGAGTCAACCTAGGTTAGCTCTGTGCTACAGAATTAGCTTAGTAAAATTGTTTTTGATGAGTCTCGACAAATCAATATCAATGAGACATGGTTATGGCATAGAAGAACATCTCATATTAACATGCATCATCTCAACAAGTTAGTAAGAAAGGACTTAGTAATTGGTCTACCTAAGCTTAAGTTTGAGAAGGATAAAATTTGTGAAGCATGTCAAAGAGGAAAGCAAACTAAAAATTATTTCCAAATTAAAAACATGGTTTCTACTTCTAGACC
Organism: Glycine tomentella; assembly: GCA_007407185.1. Taxonomy (NCBI): domain Eukaryota; kingdom Viridiplantae; phylum Streptophyta; class Magnoliopsida; order Fabales; family Fabaceae; genus Glycine; species Glycine tomentella. The sequence continues at coordinate 11,307 of PYAF01000802.1, forward strand.
TCTTGAATTGCTTCACATGGACTTATTTGGTCCTTCAAGAACTGTGAGCATAGGAGGAAATTATTATGGTCTTGTTATTGTAGATGACTATTCTAGATACACTTGGACATTGTTCATTAGATCTAAAAGGCAAGCATTCACAGCTTTTAAGAAACTAGCCAAATTAATTCAAAATGAAAAGGGTTGTAATATTGTTTCAATTAGAAGTGACCATGGTGGTGAATTCCAAAATGAACATTTTGAAAAGTTTTGTGAAGATTTTGGAATTAATCACAATTTTTCAACTCCAAGAACACCTCAACAAAATGGTGTTGTGGAGAGAAAAAACATATCACTTGAAGAAGGAGCAAGGACTCTTCTAAATGAAACAAAATTACCTAAGCATTTTTGGGCCGATGCAGTGAGCACTGTTTGCTACACCTTGAATAGAATTTAGCTATAAAGGAAGGAAACCAAACATTTCTCGCTTTAAAGCATTTAGCTATAAATGTTTTGTTTTAAACAATGGTAAAGATAATCTTGGCAAGTTTGATTCAAAAGTTGATGAAGCCATCTTTCTTGGATATTCCTTGCAAAGTAAGGCCTATAGAATCTTTAATAAGAGAACCTTGTGTGTTGATGAATTAGTACATATTGTATGTGATGAGTCTAACCCTTCTTTAGAAGAAGTTTTAAGTTATAATGATGCAGAAACTAAAGAGGAAAAACAACATCCTATTGAAGTTAGTAAACAAGAAGAAGATGAAGCACAACTAGAGTCCAATCAAGAAGCTGCCACACCTAAACACAAAGATTGGAGGATCACAAGAGATTTATCATTAGACAACATAATTGGTGAAGTATCTAAGGGAGTATCTACTAGAGCTTCTCTAAGAAATCTTTGTTGTACTATGGCTTTTGTATCACAAATTGAAGCAAATAATATTGTACAAGCCTTACTAGATGAACATTGGTTAATTGCTATGCATGATGAGTTAAATCAATTTAAAAGGAATAATGTTTGGGAACTTGTCCCTAGACCTTCCACTCACACACCTATTGGCACCAAGTGGGTTTTTAGGAACAAGCTAGATGAAAGTGGCATCATAATAAGAAACAAAGCTAGATTGGTTGCAAAGGGTTACAACCAAGAGGAAGGCATTAATTATGATGAAACTTATGCTCCAGTTGCTAGATTAGAGGCCATAAGGTTACTTCTTGCATATGCATGTATGTTGAATTTTAAATTGTTTTAAATTGATGTGAAAAGTGCATTTCTTATGGTTATATTGATGAAGAGATATATGTGGACCAGCCTCCTGGTTTTGTAGATCATCAATATCCTAATCATGTTTACAGATTGAGAAAAGTTTTATATGGTTTGAAACAGGCTCCAAGGTCTTGGTATGAGAGGTTGAGCAAGTTCTTGCTTGATCAATCATTCACAAGAAGAGACAAAGACATACTCTTGGTACAAATTTATGTTGATGAAATTATTTTTGGTTCCACTAATCATTCTTTGTGTAAAGAATTCGCAACTAGCATGCAGAAAGAGTTTGAAACGTCTATGATGGGAGAGCTCACATTCTTCCTAGGACTACAAGTTAAGCAAATGAAGAAAGGAACTTTCCTTAGCCAATCAAAATATTGCATGGAAATGATAAAGAAGTTTGACATGGAAAATTGCAAAGCTGCAGCAACACCAATGGCAACTTCTACCTATCTAGATTCAGATGAAAAAGGGAAAATAGTTTATGAGTCAAGATATAATGTGCAGCCTTGTCAATAGCCAATCTAGGATTCTCTGACTCTGATTTTGCAGGATGCAAATTGGATAGAAAGAGCACAAGTGGTACTTGTGATCTATTGGGGAGCTCTTTAATCCCTTGGCATTGTAAAAAGTAATAATGTGTAGCCTTGTCAATAGTTGAAGCCCAGTTATCAAACCCTGTAGTTAGCAGACTTGATCATTGGTTCTCCAATGAAGCTGACAAAATGAACTACCTCCAGTTCAATGCTACCAAGTGTTAGTATATGGATGTCCTAGAGACAATCTTTTCATTAGATTAGGACGTACATGTACTTTTCATATTGTCATGAATAAATTATAAGCGTTCTTTATATTGTTTCATATTTTGTCACGATATCATTATTAATATATGAGTAACTGAATAAAACCCTTGGAATAGAATAGGTATCTCTTGAATATCAGTGATGGGATCACGATCATAAGGATTCCAGGATATCAGATGTCTACTCCTAAATTTAAGTTCCTAGTCTAGAGACACTGAAAATGAGGATCACTGATCTCGGGTAAGACTAGCACGACTTATCTACTTGTATGCAGATACAAGGTAAAGACCTCATGAGCTACAGACATGGAGATGTCTTAGCTAAAGTCATGGGTGGACCTATAAGGGTATAGCTCGCACTGAATGGACCCACAAAGAGACTCTATGAAGAAATCTCACAGATAGTATCATTAGAGTAGTCTCTTATTATTTGGGTGTATCTTTCCTTAGACCAGAAGTTTTCACCTAGACTATGTTCTAGAAGACATGCTTTGATTGTATACCTCGTCTGCCTGAAACATGGAGACACATAGGTATACCTTTGGGCATGTCCTGAAAGAACATGAGTCTAGGGTGACTAGTTGAAGGAATTCGTCAAATCTCTATGAGAGATTAGGTTATCTGTAAACCGGAGGAATTGGAATGACATTTACGGGATTCGGGAATCCATGCATAGTAAAAGAAATCATGAGATGATTTGCCTTTGGAGTCAGTAAAATTGGAGACTCCCTATTTCGCATTAAAGCTTACCCTAGACCGCAAGGGCTGATATGTTTCCTTACCCTATGTCTTATGGGAAGGTAACCGAGACGAAAGGAAATACATATGGAAACCAAATAGATTTAATAGGATGATCTTCTCATTTACCTAACTAGTTCTGGGGCAACAAAGCATTGCTAGTGCTCTGTGTTGTCATTAAATGGGTAGAGGCCTTGTTGGGCCCAAACTCATTTATGTTAGTAGCTATGTTGTGCCTAATGGGTCACACACTAACACTTTATTGTCATGACATTATAGCATTAAAGGTTTTGGGCCTAGTAATGGTTGTTGGCCCAAGAAAGAGTTTAGAAACTTATCTTAAAGAAAGAGGGGCACATGAATGGAGTTAATGGGCTTGGATAGTCCAAGACATTATTAATTAATTTAAATAGTTAAATTAATTATCTAATATTTAAATTTAATAATTTAAATTTTGAATTTAAATATGAATTAACTATAGTAGACAGTTTCATATCAAAAGGAGAAGATAAGAGCTAGATTTGAATTTGAATTCAACTAGCATCTTATCATGATCATATCCTAGATTTTAGGAAGAAGTTCGAGGGCTGATTAGAGGCTTATCATACGGCTGGATATTTGATTATTATTTGGCAAAATAAATTCCAAGTAATTGACTTGGTCTTAAGAAGATAAGATAGGAGGTTGTTGGCAATTTTTGAAATACAACAACTCTATCTTTTCTTCAAGTGTGAGATGCTTAATGATTAGAATTTAATGGTTAAAAATCTGACCTAAAACTCTGCTACAAATATACTCTTGTGATCATAGTTCTCTTATAATGGTTTTTGAGAAAAACCCTATCTATCTTCCTCCTTTTGACGTGCCCCTTTGTCTTGCCTCCTTTGGTGTTTGTTGGTGGTCTTCAAGAAGTGTTCTTGAGTCTTGACAAGAAGTGGTGTGGATGAACATTAGAGGGCTTGTATCTTCAAGCCTATCCTTGATCATCAAGTTTTGAACATAAACAAGGTAACATCTATGTCTTAAAGAATGATTCTTGTGTGGTATGTGTGTTTCCGCATGAAAAAAATTTTGTTTTTCTTCTCACATGCCTTCGGGCTTCAAGGCCCTATCTTTCAAGTGGTATCAAAGCCTGGTTGCTTTACTATCAACGGGTGATGATACCTTGTTTGTTATAATATGTTGTTTGTAGTATGATTATGCTTTACACATATCTTTATGTGTTCATTATTTTGTTTCTTTATGATTTTTTGTGAAAGATTTCAAAGAAACATCTTTTAAGAAAGGAATATGATTCAGCCATGATATGAATATTCAAATATATTGTTTTTTGCATAATTTTGTTTTCAAAATATATTCTATGCATGCCGTGGTCACATGAATAAATATTAGGGTTATTAATTTTGTTTATTTTGATCATGTTAATTTTATATTTTTGTATGAATTGTTCATGAGCATGACATAATATTTTTGTGACAAAATTTCTAATACAAGTCTATGTATATAAATAGTTGATTGTATGGTTTAATTTTGTGTTCTTTGAGAAAGAATCAACAAAAAAAATTGAATTATATATTTGGATGCATATTTCGGCCATTTGAGAAATAATTATATTGTGTGCTTGTTAGTTGTTTAACTTTTAAAGTGCAGATATGGAAGGGGATGGTCATGGTGCCCGAATTTAAATTTTGAATTTAAATATTTGAATTCAGATTTTGTTTTAGTTTAAATTGGAGCTGTAATTTTGAATTTAAAATTTTGTATATTCTTTTGTTCCTCCAAAGATGTATTGGAGTATCTTTAATTATTTTATAATTAGAAAAATTAGTTTAAGCATGAAACATTTCATGATGGAGTTGTGGCCTAGGAGTAAGAAGAAAGAAAGCACGAGCACCATGACTATCTCATATAAAATCTATTTTATGTATGTTTTATGTTTTAAAACGACTAGTATGCATGAGATAGAGTATTGCGGATGTATGTTTTAAAACGACTAGTATGCATGAGATAGAGTATCGTGAATGTACGTTTTATTATGCATGTCCAAAAGCAACTAGTGTAATCCGATAGATGTTTGACATAGGATATGACTAGCATGATAATAGTACTTACACGTTTGGTGAGACCCATTAAAATAAAAGAAACCCTTAAAAGGAATCAATTATTAAGCACATGATTAGCTCCCACCACCAATGCCACTCGAAATTCCTCTACATGGTGATGCGCCACAACTCAGTTGGGACCCACTGTTTCGTTGAATAAGAGCAGTATTAGAAGTGTGAGACACTTAAGGTGCTGGTTAGTGCTTAACTGAATATATGAGTTGCAGGCTCAGCCGGGCTTATATATTTGGGGTAATAATGCCAGGTTGGTTGTATGAGATGCACCACTAAGTGACAAGGAGTTGTCAACATGATGTTAAGAGAAGGTATGAGATACTGTTGATAAGGATCAACCCATTATTTAGTTTAATTTTGCGGTCTCAGACGAAGATTAAAATAAATAATCGTACTCTTAATGCCACTAAGGTAATTTTAAGATAAAATAACCCTAAGTCAAAATAACAAGGGTCATTGACTTAGATAAAATAGTGGGAGGGGCATATTATTTAATGTCTTTAATAATTTGTTCTTATTTCATGACAATATATTAGTTTATCTTTAAATCTTCTCAATTAATAGTATGACTAATCAACTGTCACTGCGCTTTATTCTCAATACGAACAAACTGAACGGTTCAAAATTTACGGACTGGTATTGAAACCTAAGAATTGTTCTTAGGGCCAAGAAAATTGCTTATGTCCTAGAAGGTAATTTACCCATAGCTCCCAAGGAAGGGGAATCTGATTATGAATTCTACGATATGGAAGCTTATAAGCAGCACATGAATGACAATACAATGGCAGTATGCATCATGTTGGCATCCATGTCGCCTGAGCTACAAAAGTAGCATGAGCATATGGATGCTCCCTCTATCATCTTGCATCTCAAGGAGTTGTATGATGTTAAAGGCAGGCATGAGAAGTATGAGGCCTCTCGAGAATTGTTCTCGTGTAGGATGTCTGAGAGCATGAGTGTGAGCAGTCATGTTCTCAAGATGATTGGACTCATTGAGAAGCTAGGAAATCTAGGCTTCGTGATGGTGTTAGGTATTTTTACGGCAAGCGTACCGTTCTATCGTTGTAAGTTTCGAATTTATAAGATCGTCTCCACAGGGACTTGAGCTTACTCAGTTAATCCAAATAGAATTAAACAGCTCAATAGTTATGTACGAGTAGGTCGAACAAATTTTCATTAGGTGATGCAAGTAAAGTAAAATAACTAAACTTAAAAAAATGAAAATATTTATGAGAAAGAGGGATTGGATTTCATCATTCTTAACGTTCTATATTCAATTAATATTTACCGTGCATAAATCATCGTCTATTCTTATTGATGCACACTAAGTTACCTTGAATCGATCCCTCGCATTCAAGTTCTAAGGATATTTTACCGCATATCGATCCCTCGCATATTTAACTAAAAACCCCAGCATTAAGAATTATAATCGCGTGTTTTATGCAATCAGAATGTTATGCCCTATTCCTAGCAACATAACGTAATGAGTAACTTCATTCAGTTCAAACCCTAAGATTACTTTCCAGTCTCACTTAGGATTTAAGTTCGTGATACTAGTGATCAAGTAGGATCAAGCATTAAGCGCAGAATGAAACTACCAATAAGAAATAGAACGATTCATGCATGAATATTAAAAGAAATATAGGGTTAAGAAGATTACATCCAACCTCTAAGAAGCTAGCCAAGCATGGAGAGAACCTCCTCTCGGAAAGAGTTGCTGAACGTTTCCATCCTTGTTTCTCTCCGGCAGAGTTTCCACGCTAATCCTCACTTCTCTCACTTTCTTAACCTACTTAATACTAATATTTAAGCACCTAAATCCTAAGAACTATCCTAAAGCAAGTAAGGGAGGAAGAACCTCCAAAATTGCATGCCTTTCCCTTTGGATCCGTGGCCTATTTATAGGAAATCACCACCAACCAGCTTTGGTCGCCCAGGCCACCATTTCCTTCATAATCTGGTCGCCTCGGCGAGCTAATGCAATCTTTTGGGAACTTGTAACTCACCTAGGTGAGTGAAATGCACTATGTTGGTCGCCTGGGCGAGCTTATAGCTTAATGGTGAAGTTTTCTGAAACACTTTAAACATAAGTATAAGGTGCTAATTAACTAGGTTTAGGGAAATTTATAAGCTAAATGAAAGAAATCAAAAGATAAGTGCCAATATTTTAAACACGAATTTAACTGAAATGTGGCACTTATCAGATGGATGTCGAGTTAAGTAATGACTTAATCCTCACATCACTTCCACCTTCCTTTAGTCAATTCATTATGAATTACAACATGTATGGGATGCTTGTGAGCATGCCTGAGTTGTTAAGTATGTTAACAACTGCTGAGGTGTCTATCAAAAAGGATAAGACACACTCTCTTCTGATTGATGGGCCTAATAAGGCCAAGGGTAAGGCTAAGGAGCCTGCAAAAGGAAACTCCCTTAAGCCCAAAGGTAAATCCAAGAAAAATAAGGGCAACAAGAAGGGTAAGAGTGCACCTAAGGACAAAAGCGATGTTGTGTGCTTCCACTGTGGCAAGACTGGCCATTGGAAGAGAAACTGTCCAGACTACCTGAAGAGTGTGAAGGACAAGAAACATAGTGATGCTTTGTTAAGGATTTTACCACGACAAGCGTACCATTCTATCGCTGTAAGTTTCAAATTTATAAAAGTTCGTCTCCACAGAGATTTGAGTTTACGTCGGTTGATTTAAATTGTTAACAGTTTAGTAGTTATATACAGATGATAAAAAGCGAAGATTCATTTGTTTTTGTTGCATAAAACAAAGATAACAGAAAACAAATAACGATTGCGGGAAATAAATAAACGGATACAACTCAAGTAAGTGTAGGATTGGATTTCGTCTTGCTTATCCCTTTTTAATTGATTTTACCTATGCATGTTCTATTCTTATTGTCGCACACGTTTAAGTAACCCTAATTCGATTCCTCGCAATTACGGTCCTAAGGATATTTTACTAAATATCGATTCCTCGCATATTTAATTAAATACCCAAGCATTAAGATCCTAATCATGTGTTTAATACGATCGAAACATTAAGCCCTATTCCTAGCAACGTAACGTAACGAGTGATTAAATTCAGTTCAAACCCTAAATTTACTTTCCAATCGCCTTTAGGGTTCATTTCATGAAACTAACGGTTAAGTAGAATCAAGCATTAAGCGTAGAATAAAATCACCAACAAGAAATGGAACAATGCATAAATAATCAAAAGAGCATAGGGATAAGAAGAGTACGTCCAATCCTTAGGGAAGTTTAAGCGAACATGGGCAGAACCTCCTCCAGAGAATCACCGACTAAGCTCGTCATCGACCCTCTCTTCGGCAGAATCTCCTTACACAATTAACTCTACCTCACTTTCCTAAATTCTACACTCACTTAATAACTAAGAAAGCAAGAAATATGGCTAAGCTGGTGCCTTGGAGAGAAAAGGAGTGAAGAATGATGCCTCTGCCTCAAATTTTCGTCCCTATTTATAGGAAATGGCCTGCTGCTTGGTCCACTCGCCCAGGCGACCAAATCCTTCACAAATGGGGCGCCTGGGCGAGCTAAAAGCTGTTTTCTTGGAACTTGAGGTCGCCCAGGTGAGTGATTTAGGCATAATCTGGCCGCCTGAGCGAGTTAAAACTTAACTCTAAAGGATTCTTTGGGCCTTGGTGCCTTGTTGGGCTTGGTTTGCTGTTTGAGGCTTCTTCCTTTGCTTAGTTCACTCCATGTTCCTAGTTTCGTAAGCTTGGTTCTTCCGTAACCTTCAAACCTAGCAAAATTAAAACATTCGATTGGACGAAAACATTCTGAAACATGAAAGCATGACTTACCTTTACATAATCATCAATTATCTAGGTTTCTAGGGTTATCTTATGACTAAATCAGTTAAAATAACAGATAAGTGCCATATTTGAATCCTATTTTCACTAAAATGTGGCACTTATCAACTCCCCCCAACCTAGAATCTTGCTTGTCCTCAAGCAAAGGTAAAGATATCATGCTTTGACAAGAATCAACTTAATGTTTGATCAGAACAGATTTTTCAAAAAGTAGTTAACCTTGATACTTTGAGAAAACAATTTGATGGATTTTCATGAAATCAAAATGAGGTTAGAGTCAAATTTACACTTCATTTCAAAAAGACCTCAGAGGAAACATTTGACTGATATCAAACAAAGGAAAACCTCTCAATAAGTCTTTAATTCTCCCAAAGGTAAGTGTTTACTCTCACATCCATTACAGATATATCATAGGTAAAATTTGCAGTTCATTTCCCATCAAATAATAATACATACTCATCATGGATCATTAGGTCTTTTATGGCTGGGCTTGACTAGAAAGAAATCTTGGTTTTTCTAGATATTCAAAAGTCCTTAGGTCTAGGAGAGCAAGCTAGAAATATAGACAATTAGATCTTTTACTTCCTTTTCCTTTTCTTTTTTCCCAAGATATCTTATTTCTATCATTTTCACCCAACTTTTCTTTTTCAAGGAATTTTTATTCCCCTTTTTCTTTTTCTTTTCTTTTATTTCTTTTTCTTTCTTTTTCTCTTTCTTTTTCACATGAATAGCATATAACCACTACTAAAATCCTTTTCATAACATAACTATCCACAAACATTCTTCCATAGCAACTCATTCCCTTTTTGCTCTCCTAACTTTAGGTAGGGTATGGAATTTCCTATCCTAGGTTTAGGGTTTAAATCAAATATTACTGTTTAGGCTCAAAAGGGGTTTTCAAAGGATACATCATTTGATATATTTGGGATAGCTTTTTGGCCAGTGGCTTATAATATGTTCAAAAGAAAGACGGCCTAAATCATATCCATGAATCATATGCTTATGACAATTAGAAATTCATGCAAAAATTACTATAGATTATACCAGTGAGATCTCTCTATATATAATGTCTGTTTAGATGCACACACTCACTTGGGCTTAAGGTCTGTTTTCATGTTTTCAACCAAATCATTTGTTTCCCACTGAAGTTATTTATCAATTTCCATGCAAAAAGACTTTTACCTTGATTTTGATTTTTCTGAAAAGACCATTTATTTTTGTTTTTCATTTCTCAAGATTTCTTACAAAAACTTCATTTTTGTGGTTCTGATCTTTAACAGAAGTTTCAAAAACATTTTTAGTTGATTCTTTTCAAAACACCATATTTCAAGAAAAATTTTCCATTTTTATCTCAAAAAAATTTGTCCTAAGTTACTATTTTATTATTTTATATGCAAAAAGTGTAATTTTATCAAAAAAATGTTTTTCTAGTACACATTCCCAAAAATATTGTCTCCAACATAAGCTATATGCAACAAAAAAGTAACATAATTACGACAATTCACATAACACAAACACATAACACTATTCATATGTAAAAAGTACCCATGAAAGTGCAAGTGCATAAACCAAAGTATGCAAGTATATATATATATATATATATATATATATATATATTAACCATAAAGAAAGCGATAAATGAATTAAAAAGAGTGTCACAAATTTTGGAGATCCGTCAGATATGCTGCCATGTCTTGCTCCAAATCATCCGCCACCTCTCCTCCTTCTGTTGCAGGTTCTTCAGCTGCAAGGTCCTGTTGGGCTGTGGAGCCTCCCACCTCCTCCTGAAAAATAGGCCTATCCCCAGGCCATGCCACATGTGCTCTAAACTGATCCGGAGTAGGCCATAGGGATGGGCTGGGATCCTGTCGATGTTGATGAAGTGTATAGTTGTAGAAACTCTCGTTTAGCTGCATCTGGCCTCTGAAGTTGGCAGCTTGCTAGTCCGTTATATGCTGCATGTAGGTGTGCATTTGAAGCTCCATTCTCTACATGTTGCCAGAGATAGACTCCAAAGTAGCTAGCTCATGAGCAGGCTGTTGCTCTACCTGTCTAGCTAAACAATATTTCTCAATAAAAGCACGGTTAATCGGAGGGCGGATGGTCCTAGAAAGGTGTACTTGGATTCCATAAAACTGACATAGACCAGTAATTAGTGCAGGGAATCCAAGTGCCCTGTTGGCTCGCTTTGGGTTAAGTGGATGCCTAGGTGGCTCTAGGATTACAAACTAGTGAATATCATCAGAGATTATCTGAGCCACGTCAATGCTAAGCTGAGTTATAATACTAAAGGCTAGTTGACACTTAAGCATAGGAAGATCGGAGTTATGGTCACTAGGCATAATATTACTCAACAGAAAGGTCATCCAAATTTGGGTTAGGGTGGTCATATTTGTTCTCATTAATCTTACCCTGTTACCTGCGATACCGCGAGCAAAGTCACTCCTTGGAATGCATAGAAGTTGTCTCATGTCTTCTTCGTCAAAGTTGTTACGCCTTTCCATGTATTCACAGAGATGTCCTTCTGGGAGGACTAGTGGATTGCCTAAAAACTGATTTATGGCATCAACATCATAGGGAATCCACTAACCTCTGACAAATGAGCGCTTGTCATGCAATGCTTCCTCCACAGGCTGTAACCACCGCTTCTATTTCGTATTTATTTTATTGGTAATTGAAACGACCGCTTTTATTTCACTTTTATTTTTCATTTGTGACTAAAATTTTTCGAAAATAATAATAATAACCAAATTCAAATTGAATTGGTTAAGTTTTTAAAACCGCTTTTCAAATCGTATAAAAGTTTACGCGTAATTACCTAACATAATCCATAACGTTCATTCACACAGATATAGATATCACATGTCCATAGTATACAGTCCACTATAAATCCACAGTTCATATATAAATAGTCCATGGTACAGAACTAAATATAGATCATCATAAGCAGAGAATCACAACAGCTACATCTTCTAGTACAACACCGTCCATTTCACTGTGC
>PYAF01000802.1:23153-34897 GCA_007407185.1 Glycine tomentella
TTTATGCTATGCTCAGGTTCCCATTAATTTTTAAGGCCATCTTGGTCAGTTTTGACCCAGGGGCATTTTGGTAATTTTGCCACTCACCTTAGGGGCAAAATCGTCATTTTCAAAAATATTCTGGGAAACTCTGTAATTATTACCCTAAGGGTGCTTAGATCATTTTTCAAGCATCCCAGAGTGTTTATAAAATTTCCTCTTTCATATATCAATTTGGTCATTTCTAAAATGTGCAAGGGTATTTTCGTCATTTCCCTTAAATCCTTCTGTACTGTCTCTAGTTAACATTTTATCCCAATATTTGACTGTGATTCCAAACTTTTGGGGTGTTACACAGGCCATGCATTGGCATAAAATTCTAGCACAATCTCAGGGTCGAATTTCTGCAATGGTGTTGCTAGTGGTCCCCATCTACGTCGATCAAGTTCAGCGGTAAATTCTGGATATTCTTCATTTAATAGTTGAACCCTTCTTTCTTTAAGGAAAGACCAATTCTTGATTGTTTCAAACCTGAGTTGGTGCTCTTTGCTTCTAAACCTCTGCTCATCATAGATAAAATCCTCAGGTGGAGGTGCACTGGAACTTTCATTGCGAGCTCTCTTATTCTGTAATTTCTTTGGAGCCATCTGAAATAATCACTCAAAAATAATTTCAGCATTTGTAACAAACAAGATGTAAGATAAATGTAAGACAAATGGCAGCCATTGTGACATGAATTTACCACAAAATTTCTCCATTTTTAATGCACAAGATAAATCAAAGAATTCAATATTTATGCTGTCTTCATGTTATGCACAATTCATTCATGTTTTAGGACACAAAACTAAGTGCTGAATTTTCACTAACCATAGTTTTGGCAATTAAGTGTTTCATTATATCTAAATAAAAGGATATGTCTTTCACACCAAATGCACATATTGATAGCTTCATTAAGTGTTGTGGCCTAAATTATGATCAATGTGACATTTGGGTGTGTTTAGGACCAGTTTTGTGAACCATAAATATTCATTATAGAAGCTGATTTCATTGTGGCAAAATATCAAACACCTAGTGTGCATAACATATTGGACCTAAAATGGATACTTTGACATATAGCTACAATAAAATTTTTGCAAAGAAATGAGACGGAGGAGTGACCAATTATACTTATATACAGCAAAGCACTCAAAACATAACAAACCATTTGAACTAAATGTAAAACCTAGTTTATGTTTTTTGTGTAGAATGAAGGCAAAAAGGTCACCACATACCATCATACTAGCCTACAAAAGAAGAACAAGACTTTAGAAATTTAGTAGATGTAGAAAGAGGTACTTACTTGGGATCAAAAAGCAAGGAAAATGAATGAGATTGAAGGTGCAAAGCAGCTTGGGCGAGTTAGATGGATAGGGGAGAAGAAATGGACAGCCAAGGTAAGAAAGGGAATGAAAAATCACCAAGTAAGGAATTTGTACCTTGCTGTAGTTTGGCTTGCTCGTGTAGGCTCGCCCAGGCGGCCATTTTGGCCTATGTGCACTCGCCTGGGCGAGTTAAACAGCCTATATTTTTTTTTGGATATTTACTTATACTATGTTACAAACACTTTATATTCTAACCTATATTTACTATTCTATTTTAAAAGAGTATATATATAAATATTTATATTTAAAATTATAAGAAAAGATTTAAAACATACCTGACTAGGTTGCCTCCTAGAAGCGCTTCTTTTACGTCGTATTATCTGGATGTGTTGCAGCTCAAATGTCTTGAAGTTGTATCACAGTGGTGAGTCTTTCAAATTCACCACCTAGATTTTGCTTGAGTCTACTTCCATTTACAGTCCACGTTCTTTTTGTATTGGGGTCCTCGAGTATCACAACTCCATATGGCTTGACTTCCTTTATAATGAATGGTCTGGACCATTTAGACTTCAGCTTTCCTGGAAATAATCTCAGCTGAGAATTAAATAACAAAACATTTTGCTCGGGATGAAAATTTCTTTTCACAAGCTTCTTATCATGATAAAATTTAACTTTTTCTTTATAAAGCTTGGAATTCTCATAAGCTGACAGCCTCATTTCTTCCAGCTGATGCAACTATAGCTTCCTTTGTTCACCTACAAGGTTAGTGTCAAAATTAAAGAATTTTAAGGCCCAGAAAGCTTTATGCTCCAACTCTACCAGTAAATGGCAGGATTTGCCTTAAACTAACTGAAACAGAGTAAGTCCAGTAGGTGCTTTAAAAGTAGTCCTATATGCCCATAAAGCTTCATCAAGTTTTTGGGACCAATCCTTGCGTGACTAGGCAACTGTTTTTTCTAGAATTCTCTTAATTTCTCTGTTGGAAACCTCGGCTTGCCCATTAGTCTGAGGGTGATATGGAGAAGCTACTTTGTGACGAACACCATAATGCTGGAGGACCTTTTGAAGTTGAACATTACAGAAATGTGATCCTCCGTCACTGATGAGTACACGCAGTGTTCCAAATAAAGCAAAAATATTTCTCTTCAAGAAGCGGATAACTGTTTTTGAATCGGCTTTTTGTACAGCTACTGCTTCAACCCATTTGGTCACATAGTCCACTGCTAACAAGATATATTCATTGGAGTGTGAAGATGGAAATGGACTAATGAAATCAATTCCCCAACAGTCAAAGGCTTCAATTTCTAAGATATTTTGTAGAGGCATTTCATTCCTTTTAGATATTCCTCCGGTCCTTTGGCAGCTATCACATCTCTGTACATATTCATGGGCATCTTTAAACAGTGTTGGCCAATAGAAACCTGCTTGCAGAACCTTTGCAGCAGTTATTTCTCCATTATAATGCCCTCCATATGGTGAATTGTGACAGTGCCATAGAATGTTCCTTGCCTCTTCTTGGGTCACACATCTTCTCAAAAGGTTATCTGCACCTATTTTGAAAAGGTAAGGATCGTCCCATACAAAGTACTTAGAATCACTGAGAAACTTCCTCCTTTGGTGCCAAGAATAATCTTCCAGAATTGCACCAACTGCCTTGAAATTAGCCATCTCTGCAAATCATGGCCTTTCTGATATATGTAGGAGTTTCTCATCGGGGAATTCTTCTCGAATTTCTGGATCTGGGATGGCTTCATTGGTGAGTCTAGATAGATGATCAGCCACATAATTCTCACACCCTTTCTTATCCTTGATCTCTAAATCAAATTCCTGCAACAATAGAATCCATCGGATAAGACGAGGTTTAGAATCAGTTTTAATCAACAAGTATTTGATTGCAGCATGATCCGTGTAAATTACCACCTTTGATCCAATGAGATATGATCTAAATTTTTCTAAGGCATACACTATGGCAAGCAATTCTTTTTCAGTGGTTGCATAGTTAATCTGAGCATCATTCAAACTTGCTTGCATAGTGTATGACATGAAAAAATTTATTTTTCCTTTGACCCAAAACTACTCCTACCGCGTAATCACTTGCATCACACATAATTTCAAAATCAAGATTCCAATCTGGTGCAGTGATTACTGGTGCGGAAACTAGTTTTTGTTTCAAAGTTTCAAAAGCATGTAAACATAAATCATCAAAATGAAATGGGACATCTTTATTCAAAAGATTGCTAAGTGGTTTAGCAATTTTTGAAAAATCTTGAATAAACCGTCGGTAAAATCCTGCATGTCCCAGGAACCTTCGAACGGCTTTGACGTTGCTTGGTGGAGGCAATTTTTCAATGACGTCCACTTTAGCCTTGTCTACCTCAATACCCTTGATGTGTTGCTAACACATCTTAGTTTTAGTCTAGTTTAAGTTATAAATTAATTGAATAATTAGGAATATAGGTTAGAATTAGCTTAGTTGTTGTTTATATTCAATTTTATCTCATTCAGTGTTAAAAGCATAATTTCAGGTCAAAAAGAGAGGAGAAAGATAGAAAGAAAATCTCGCGCGATCAGCGTTATTGTACGCACGAGTCGCGCCACAATGAAAATATCAAGTACTCAGCTCGAACAGGTCACGCGATCCACGTCAAGATCCGCGCTAGTAGCGCCATACAACTAGGAGCAGTCAGCCAACTTGAAGACTTCAAGCGAATAGCGTGACTGTCCACGCGACTAGCGCCATTAAGTCGCAAAGTCCACGCGATCAACATGGAACCTCACGCGAGTTGCACCATAAAGATGAACAGAAGCTTCACATTCGTGCTAGCCGCGCGATCAGCACTGAACCCCGTGCGATCAGCACGACAAGGATTATGTTTCCTGAATTAAAAAGATTTGGCTCAAAAATGCAGATGAAAAGGGTCTTTGTTACTGGAATTAAACCATCTTCAAGGCAATTATAAAAGAAGGCCTCTGGACTGAAGAAAAATACCTTTTGGATAGCAATTGATAACCACTTAGAGAGCTGAATACATAGAATCAAAGCTAGAGTTGTTGAAGAATAATGTTTTCCTTGCATGCTTTGATGTTCTGGATGACTATGTCAGGCTAAATTTCTGTATTGTGGTTAGGCCAAGAACCAATGTGAACTCCTCTGTAATTTGACTGGTATTGAATGAGATTACTCTGATTGCTTTATTTTACTCTGTTCTTTACTGTTATATTCTTTCTTAGAATTGCCCATTCTATTTAAGTTCTGAGGGTTAGGATTCGCAATAGGGATGTTGGGATTCTAATTTCTGACATGAGTAAGATAACAATTTTTACATTGCCTAGGGATAGGAATGTATAATTGCGGAACTTTATAATATATTATTTTAAAAGCTTAGCTTGATAGAAATCACTAAGGAATTAGGGTTTTGATTCAGGTTAAAGGGTTAATTCACTAAGGGATTAGGGATTAGCTAAATTAGGAAAGATTTATTCTCTGAGTAATTAGAAGCAATCGACTTTGATAACCAGTTAAGTGAAAGAGGCAGGAATCAAAGGGGATTGCGTCCTAATCACAATTGTTTCATCCATTGGTTTACAACTTAACTTGCTTTTTAATTCTTTTAAATTCTGTTATTTACTTGATCACTCAATTTCACAACACAACAACATTTTCTCAAAAACAATTTATTTTCCCTTCCAATTGCTTAGACTACGAATTACCATAGAATCAGTGTCAATCTCTGTGGATACGATACTCTACTTACCTACTCTATTACTTGAAACGAGCGGTATACTTGCCATGTTCGCAACAACCCTGCATAGAAATCTTGTGTCCTAATGCAATACCTTCAGCCACCATAAAGTGACACTTTTCCCAATTAAGCACAAGGTTAGTTTCAATACAACATTTCAAAATATCAAGGTTAGATAGACATGTATCAAAAGAAGTACCAAAAACTGAGAAATCATCCATGAATATTTTGATGCTTTTCTCAACTAAATCAGAAAAAATGGAAAACATGCATCGTTGGAAAGTAACGAGTGTGTTGCATAAACCAAATGGCATCTTCCTATATGCAAAAATACCGAAAGGGCAAGTAAATGCAGTTTTCTCTTGGTCTTGTGGATCAACACAGATTTGGTTATATCCAGAATAACCATCGAGAAAACAATAAAATTTCTTACCTGCTAGCCTCTCTAGCATTTGGTCCATGAAGGGTAAAGGAAAATGATCCTTCCGGGTGGCGTTGTTGAGTTTCCTATAGTCAATGCACATCCGCCATCCAGTGACAGTACGTGTAGGAATCAGCTCATCTTTATCATTCTTTATGACTGTCATACCACCCTTCTTCGGCACCACTTGAACAGGGCTCACCCATTGGCTATCTGATATCGGGTATATCATGCCTGCTTCTAACAGCTTTACTACTTCTTTTCTTACTACCTCCTTCATGGTTGGATTCAAACGTCTTTGTGGTTGTGCAACAGGTTTAAAGTCTTTTTCCATTAAAATTTTATGCATGTAGTATGAAGGACTGATACCTGTTAAGTCTGACAAGGTCCAACCAATAGCCTTACTATTTTGTTGTAAAACTTCCACCAACTTCTTTTCTTCATCCTCAGAAAGATTTGCATTGATAATGACTAGTTTCTGAGAATTTCCTGCAAGAAAAATATATTTTAAATGTGAAGGAAGTACCTTAAGTTCCAGCTTTGGTTCTTCTTCCTTCTTTCCTTCCTTCAATTCTTCAAATATGTCGTGATAAACAGGAACTTCTTTGCAGGTGTTTAATTGATGAAGATACTCAGAGGTGTTCCTATCTTCATCTTCTTCTTGAGTTTCAGTCAATGCTTTCTCTAATCCATCTTTCTTGTGGAAGAATCTTCTAGAGTCAGAAATAACTTCATCGAGAACATCAACTCTAAAACATTCTTTCCTATCTACTGGGTGCTTGATGGCTTCAAGAACATTAGACTGAACTTCATCATCATGAACTCTGACAGTGAGCTTTCCCTCATCAACATCAATCAGCACCTTGGCAGTCTTCATAAAAGGTCTACCCGCTCTATGGTCTCCTCATCAGTGTATCTTCTCTTCTTAATTAGGAGATCCTTCATGAACTTGGCGTATGTGGCATCTACTCCAACGCCTCAGCAAAAGGAATGTTTATTTGTAACTGCTTGAAGATGTCAAGGAAACGTTTGTATTCCCTTTCTTTTGACTTCTTGGATGGAGCGTGTGGATATGGCATATGTTGGACTGGTGGTGGGTTTAAGGCTGCTTTGCCTTTATCACTCTTTTTCTTTTTATCCTCACTTGTCACTTTTCTCTCAATTTTTTCATTAGTTTCTTCCTCATCTTTTCTTTTTCACTTTCTTTTTCTAACTCATCATTTTTCTCTACATTTCCTTCATTTTTCTTTTCTTCCTCATCATTTCTACCCACTACAGTTCCCCTTCTAGTGATAATTGCTTTACACTGTTCCTTGGGATTGACTTGGGTATTTGCTGAGAAAGATCCACCTCCATTGTCAGCTAACTGCTTGGCAAGCTGCCCCACTTGTACTTCTAAATTCTTGATAGAAGCTTCGGTTTTCTTTTGATTGCTGATGGACATTTGCATGAATTGTGTCAGGGTGTCTTCCATCTTTGTCAATCTATCGGACTGAGCTTGCTAAGGTGAATTTCTATTTGAAGGACCTGAAAAAAGAATTAGAAGAACTAGCAAAGGAATTGTTAGGAGGACCTGCAAAAGGAGGGTTAGCAGGAACATAAGCATTATTATTTTGCCTCTAATTGTAAGGTTGATTAGAACCTGGACCACTGCGATATCCTTGGTAATTCCCTTGATAATTTGGTTGAGGTCTTTATTGATTTTGCATGTAATGTGCTTCCTCTTCTTGTGGACAATCACCAGGTGCTGTGCAATGGCCATTCTGATGCTCTCCTCCACAAAAATCACATCTCAGAATTTGAACTTGATGGGCTGAATGAGATTTCTGTGAGCTTCCTTGCTGAAGTTGAGGAATTTGGCCTATTCGTTTTGTTAAGGCCTCTAATTTCTGGGTCAAGAGCTTGTTTTGAGCCAAGATGGCACTTTGAGTGTTAAGCTCTAGTAAGCCTTTCCTCTGAATGGGTGACCTATCATGGTGAGATTGATAGTCACTTGCTGCTATGGAATTAATGATCAGTATGGCTTCCTCGAGGCTTTTAGACATCACGGTTCCTCCAGCTGAAGCATCAAGGATCATCTTTGTTTGGGGCCTCAGACCACTGTAGAAGATATGTAACTGTGCGGCATCATCAAAATTGTGGTTCGGGCATCTCCTTAGAAGTGACTTAAATCTTTCCCATGTCTCACAGAGGGGTTCATCTACACCTTGAGAGAAAGTGGCAATAGCAGACTTTGCACTGATGAATCTTGAAGGAGGGAAGAATCTTGCGATGAATTTCTCCTCCAAATCATCCCATGTGCTTATACTTTTATTCGATTGCGATTGAAGCCATGTTTTAGCTTTACCTGTCAAAGAAAAAGGAAAAGCTCTAAGGTAAACAGCTTCAGCGTCTTCATCCGATGCTCCCATTGTACTGCATAGCTCCATGAATGTAGATAAATGCGTGTAAGGATCTTCATGGTCTAGCCCAGCAAATGGATGTGAGCCAATGAGACTAAGTAGTGTTGGCTTTAGCTCTACAACCTTGTTGTTGAAAGAAGGGATGACTATGTTGTTGTAGTGCTAGGGACCTTGTTGATAAGCATAGTCAGCAAGAGTCCTCCTTACTGGTCTATTTTCTTCTCCGCCACGATCATCCATGTTGTCTTTTATCTCTGGTGAAGGAGGGTCAATAGACGAAGTCCCCTCAGAGTGCTTGTCAGATTCTTGTTTCTTTTTCTTTCTGTTTTTCCTTTCGGTTTTGGAGATTTCAGGATCAAAATGAAGCTTATCTGCAGACTTATCTCGCATAAAGAGAAAGAAAAGAAACTACAAAGTTTTTGTTAAGCACCGAGGTTTTTAAAATAACAAGGAAATATATACACAAACAGGAAATAAAGAACAAGAAAATACTAAACTGAAATTTAAACAACTAAAGTAAACAAATCAAATCCCCGGCAACGGCGCCAGAAACTTGTTAAGGATTTTACCACGGCAAGCGTACCGTTCTATCGCTGTAAGTTTCAAATTTATAAAAGTTCGTCTCCACAGGGATTTGAGTTTACGTCGGTTGATTTAAATTGTTAACAGTTTAGTAGTTATATACAGATGATAAAAGGCGAAGATTCATTTGTTTTTGTTGCTTAAAACAAAGATAATGGAAAACAAATAACGATTGCGGGAAATAAATAAACAGATACAACTCAAGTGTAGGATTGGATTTCGTCTTGCTTATCCCTTTTTAATTGATTTTACCTATGCATGTTCTATTCTTATTGCCGCACACGTTTAAGTAACCCTAATTCGACTCCTCGCAATTACAGTCCTAAGGATATTTTACTAAATATCGATTCCTCTCATATTTAATTAAATACCCAAGCATTAAGATCCTAATCACGTGTTTAATGCGATCAAAACATTAAGCCCTATTCCTAGCAACGTAACGTAACGAGTGATTAAATTCAGTTCAAACCCTAAATTTACTTTCCAGTCGCCTTTAGGGTTCATTTCATGAAACTAACGGTTAATTAGAATCAAGCATTAAGCATAGAATAAAATCACCAACAAGAAATAGAACAATGCATAAATAATTAAAAGAGCATAGGGATAAGAAGAATACGTCCAATCCTTAGGGAAGTTTAAGCGAACATGGGCAGAACCTCCTCGAGAGAATCACCGACTTAGCTCGTCACCGACCCTCTCTTCGGCAGAATCTCCTTACACAATTCACTCTACCTCACTTTCCTAAATTCTACACTCACTCAATAACTAAGAAAGCAAGAAATATGGCTAAGCTGGTGCCTTGGAGAGAAAAGGAGTGAAGAATGACGCCTCTGCCTCAAATTTTCGTCCCTATTTATAGGAAATGGCCTGCTGCTTGGTCCACTCGTCCTAAGCGACCAAATCCTTCACAAATGGGGCGCCTGGGCGAGCTAAAAGCTGTTTTCTTGGAACTTGAGGTCGCCCAGGCGAGTGATTTAAGCATAATCTGGCCGCCTGGGCGAGTTAAAACTTAACTCTGAAGGATTCTTTGGGCCTTGGTGCTTTGTTGGGCTTGGTTTGCTGTTTGAGGCTTCTTCCTTTGCTTAGTTTACTCCATGTTCCTAGTTTCGTAAGCTTGGTTCTTCCGTAACCTTCAAACCTAGCAAAATTAAAACATTCAATTGGACGAAAACTTTCTAAAACATGAAAGCATGACTTACCTTTACATAATCATCAATTATCTAGGTTTCTAGGGTTATCTTGTGACTAAATCAATTAAAATAACGGATAAGTGTCATATTTGAATCCTATTTTCACTAAAATGTGGCACTTATCATGCTTCTGCCTCAGGTATGTACATGATTGAGATCAATTATTCTTATGCTAAATTCGACTTCATGGGTATTAGATACTGGTTATGGTTCTCACATCTGCAATATGTTGTAGGTACTTAAGAGTCCCAGAAGATTGGAGAAGAATGAGGTTGACCTCCACGTTGGTAATGGAGCAAGAGTTGCTGCTCAAGCTGTTGGAGATACAGACCTCATTTTGCCTACGGGCCTTTTATTGCATTTGAATAATTGCCTTTATGTTCCGGGCATTTCTAGAAACATTATTTCAATTTCTTGTTTGGAACGAGATGTTTTTTCTTTTACTATTAAGGATGGTACATTTTCTATCATTATGAATGGTATGGTTTATGCTACTGCTTCTTTGGTAAATGGCTTATATGTTTTAGAAACGGGAACAGAAGTTCTCAATGTAAATGTGAAACGACTTAGGACAGATAATCAATCTTATCTGTGGCACTATAGACTAGGGCACATAAACGAAACAAGATTGTCTAGGATGCATGCAAATGGATACCTAAATTCCATGGATTTGGAATCCTATGGACAATGTGAATCTTGTCTATATGGGAAAATGACTCATCACAAGCCAGAAGTGCTTAAGAGTCATAGGACTAGTGAGTTATTAGAACTCATTCACTCTGATGTTTGTGGCCCAATGTCTATAGAGGCTAGAGGAGGATACTCCTATTTCATTACCTTTACGGATGATAAATCGAGATTTGGGTATGTTTACCTGATGAGATATAAATTCGAGGCCTTTGAAAAGTTCAAGGAGTATAGGAATGAAGTAGAGAAACAACATGGAAAAATGATTAAGACATTACGATCAGATCATGGTGGTGAATATCTAAGCCATGAGTTTCAGGATTATCTAAGAGAGAATGGAATTCTCTCGCAGCTTACTGCACCTTACACACCACACCAAAATGGTGTTTCCGAAAGGAGAAACAGAACCTTGTTAGACATGGTCAGGTCTATGATGAGTGAGACTCAACTTCCAAAATCATTTTGGGGATATGCCTTAGACACAGCGCGTACCTTCTAAATAGGGTACCATCTAAATCTGTTCAGACCACTCCATATGAGATATGGAATGGTAAGAGACCCAACCTGAGTTATCTCAGAGTATGGGGATCGCCAGCATATGTCAAAACGTTAACATCAGACAAGCTTAGTGCTAAAAGCACTAAATGTCTATTTGGGGGGTATCCCAAAGGTACTAAGGGATACTACTTTTACTCATTGAACGAACACAAGGTGTTTGTGTCCAAAAATGCTGAATTCCTTGAGAATGATTTACTTTCTCAAGGAGCTAGTGGGAGTAAAATTGATCTTGAAGAAGTTCAAGGACCACAAGAACAGATTGAGGAACCCGAGTCTGCACCGCAGGCGACGTTCTCCAATGGAGAAGTAAACACACAACTTCGTAGGTCTACTAGGGTCATTCATCCACCAGCGAGGTATGGGTTTGTGATTGAGAATCAACAAACCGTAGAGGATAATGAACCAAGTAACTATGAGGAGGCAGTCAAGGACGTTGACTCCTCTAAATAGCTAGAAGCCATGAAATCTGAAATAGATTCGATGTATCCGAACAAGGTATGGACCTTGGTTCCACAACCACAAGGAAAAATTCCTATCGGTAATAAGTGGGTCCTTAAAAGAAAGACTGATGCAAATGGCAACATTCAAACCTATAAAGCTAGGTTGGTTGCGAAAGGATATTGTCAAAGACAAGGTGTTGACTATGATGAGACTTTCTCACCTGTTGCCATGATCAAATCTATTAGGATAATGCTTGCCATAGCAGCATATCACGACTATGAGATTTGGCAAATGGATGTCAAGACTGCCTTCTTGAATGGATTCTTGAAGGAGGAAGTGTACATGACACAACCTGAAGGTTTTGAATCCAAAGGCCAAGA
>PYAF01000802.1:41725-60263 GCA_007407185.1 Glycine tomentella
ATGAGTTTTGATATTTTACATGCCCAATCAATTTGATGGCATATGTAATTGTGTTTAAGCTTGGTTCATTAGATAAAGCTTTATAATCCTCATTAGCTATTGATAATTCATGCATTCATACATTCATTTGATAGGAATTAATCATGTGGTAATAAGCAAACTTATAGAATTTCATAAAGGCAATTAGGAATTGTATAAACATTTTTTCACTGCTTTAATCGATTACTTAGGTAAAATAATCGATTGCAGGCATGTGAATGTTTTCTGGAAAATGCCTTATGAACATTTTAATCGATTACCACTGGCTCGTAATCGATTAAATTAACTTTACACAGAATTAGGAACTTCCTGTGATAATCGATTATCTTGGGAAATAATCGATTACATAAGCTTCTGCATAATTTTACACAGCATGTTCATCTGGTTTAATCGATTACCAGATGTTAGTAATCGATTAAATATGCATTGTTAAGTTTTAGGCATGGTCTGTGTTAATTGATTAAATGGGTACTTAATCGATTACATGTGTGCATTGTAAAACTTAGATTGTTTGGCTTAATCGATTACAAGGTGATTTAATTGATTATTTTGTTCGTAACAAATTTCCAGATTTCTGATGAACAATTTAATCGATTATATGGTTAAAATAATCGATTACAATAATTAAAATAATCGATTACATTGATGTATTAATCGATTACAGTTAGTTAAAACTTTTTTTATAAATAGAAAAGCTAAGTTTAAGTGAGACTAAGTAAGAAAGAAAGAGATACTCGTGCAAATTTTGTGATATACATATTCTAAAGTTCTCAAGTGTACCCAAGGCTGAAATTAGTGAGATAATCAAATGTGTTGAGTGTCATTGAGATTTACTTGAGTTTTTAGTCTTGATACTCAAGGATTGAAGACTTATTCAAGCTAGTGCTTAAAGAAAGTAATAAAGAAAGAGTGGTAGTCATCTTTTACATATAATCTCAAGTTGATTGAATTATTCATATCATTGTAATTGCTGAGGATTATAAGGTGATATCTTTCTTGTACCTAAAGCTTGAGTTTAGTTGATATTTGTTGTATAATTGTGTTGTATTTCCATATAATATTTGGATTCTTTAAAACTTTTTCTAGAAAGGGTTTCTAGATGGAAGAACAGAGAAGGGATCTCTGGTTATTGATCTTTTGAAAAGCCTATAGGGAGTAGATTTTTAATTTTACCTAGGGAAGGTAAGATAGATCATTTTGTAAGCTTGTAAAGAACAGATATTTGTTATAGTGGAACTCTAACCAAGATTTGGTTGGAAGAAAACTGGATGTAGCCTCTGGGGTTGAGAGGTGAACCAGTATAAATCTTGTGTACATTAGATTTAAGTTTATATTTCATTAAATTCTTGAAGTATAGAATTTGTTCATCATATAAACTTGGTTACAACACAAGAGTAATTTGATTGATGAAGTAAATTGATTTCTAATTGGTTTTAAATTGATATGATCCTTTTGAAGTCTTCCGCTGTTATAAATTTTGAAGGAAAATTTTAAAACTCTAAGGTAAAACCTATTCACCACCCCCTCTTGGTTTATTTTTTTAAGCGTTCATTGTATTTTCAGTTGTTGTGCTCAAAGCCTATGGCTAAAGCAACAATTACAAGATTTTGGTGTAGAATTAAAAGAAATACCTCTGCTATGTGGCAAACAAGTGCTATCAACATTTCCAAGAATCCAATAATGCACTCAAGGACCAAACACATTGAGATAAGGCATCATTTCCTTAGAGATCACATCCAAAAAGGTAATATCAAAATTGACTTCATTGATACTCATAATCAATTGATTGATATATTCACTAAACCTTTGGCTAGAGATAGATTCAATACTCTTAGAAACATGCTAGGTATCCTGGATGAATCTAATCTTTACTAGCATGATTGTTATATGCTTATCTATGTGAAATAGCTTCTTACTTTATCAATCATCACATGTGCCTCAAAAATTCCAAGTTGTGCTACATAAAACATTGTTCATTATGATATTTTCACTGTAATAACCGATTAGAGCATGAATTAATCGATTAAATGAACTTAAAACATAGCTTAGAATAAAATTTGTGCTTATGTAATCGATTACACAAGCAGAATAATCAATTATTCTTCATAGAAAAATAATTCTAGAAAATGAATTTCTCTGTAATAATCAATTAAGCCACGGATTAATCGATTACACAACATAAAAATCCTTTTACAAAATTTAAATTCACTGGAATAATCGATTACGGTGAATGGTAATCGATTAAATGTTTGAGAAACTGTTTCAAAAATTCAAATCTTTCTGGCATAATCGATTACGACTCGAATTAATTGATTACACAAGCTTCAAATTGATTTTATATTTCAAATCTCACTTTAATAATCGATTACATATGGGAAATAATCGATTGCACTTCATCTTCCTTAACTGAATTTCACTGAAAGAATCGATTACTTGACAAATTAATCAATTACAACTTCTGCAGAAACTGATTTTGCTTACAAATTAATCGATTACATAAGCATATAATTGATTATTCATGGAGTTACTGCAGAATCTGCCAAATTTTCTTGGAAATTGTAATTGCCCAACTGCCAACGAATTCAAATTTGAAACTTCTGTGCTTCAAATCTTGCTCTATAATCTGATTGGGTCTTGTAGTCTAAATAATCTTATGTTAGTGGGTTAATTTGAATTAACTGTTCCTCATTTCAAATTTGAACTTTGGAGCCTAAAATCTTCTATAAATACAACCTTTGTTGAAGGAAGAAATCACACCATCTTCATCTTTTTTCTTAAGCACTATTGTGTTCTTCTTCCCTCTAAGTATAGAAACTCTGTCTAGATAGTCTCTCATCATCCATTAGCCATGTCCACATCTAAGAGAGTCAAAACTTCCAAGAGAAAGGCTGCTGAAACCTCTAACCCTGCTGTCAATAGGTTAGACCATTGGTTTCCTGCTAAGAGAGACAAAAATGACCTATCTTCAATTCAATGCCACCAAATTAGTATGTCATCCCAAACACCTTGAACTTGACTGGTTCATTAGAAAAGGTTTTCAATTCTCTGCTTTTATCGAAACTTAGGGATTGAGAAAGTTTGTTGAGATGAAGGGTACCTTTTACTCTGAATTAGTAAAAAG
Source organism: Glycine tomentella (assembly GCA_007407185.1). Lineage (NCBI taxonomy): Eukaryota > Viridiplantae > Streptophyta > Magnoliopsida > Fabales > Fabaceae > Glycine > Glycine tomentella. The sequence continues at coordinate 44,886 of PYAF01000802.1, forward strand.
GGCTCTATGGATGGGATCCTTCTGTCCCAAGTTAATGGAGTAGCCATGGAAATGACTCCTGAAGTCTGGGAAGCTGTTGCTGGAATTTCCTTTGAAGGTGAAAGGAAATTTGAAGAAGAGGCTGGGGGTTATAATAGGGTGGAAACCTATAAGGGGATGCTTCATGATCCTCAAATGAGGCTGAAGCTTAGGCTAAGTACTGGCCCAATGACCCATGAAGACAAACTTCTTTCACTACATAATCACCTACATCCTAACCCCTAGAGCCACCAACCATGCCCAAGCCACTGATGATGACCTACAACTTATGTATGGCCTCAAGAATTCCATTCAGATGAATTGAATTCTTATTCTTGAGGAAATTATACTTAAATCCAAGAGGTTAATGAATTACCCTTTTTCATATGTTGTTCTTGTTTCTAGGTTTATTGATTACTTTAATATAGATGTCTCTAATGAGGTTGTTGACTACACAAACTCAAACAATAGCCTCATCAAAGAGAAACATCTCACCAAGGTTGGGATGGTCAAAACCCCTTATGGATGGCAAATGGTTGGCCAACAAATCCTTGCTGCTGGAAATGAAGAAGCTGATGAAGAGGCTGAAGATGAAGGCCCTGCTCAACCATCTTACAGTCCATTTGAATCTCTTATGATTCAAAAGATAGATGGCTTATTGTCCCTACATCATGAGCACAGGGCTGAGACTAATTCAGCTTTGGAGGAGATAAAATCTAGGCTAGAAAACATAGAGTCTAAGATTGTCCTTGATGGTTCTAAATCCTTTTAGGATTGCTAGGTTTTCTTTCTAATTACTTTAGGTTTCTTGTATTTCCTCTTCTTGTTTTCCTTTGTTTTCTTTTTTTCTTTTCTGTTTAATGTACTGTTTCTTTTCCATTAATGAAAGTTGCATTTCTCCTTCTCATTGTTGCTATGCTATTTTTTTGTCTTTGATAAGCCAAATAGGGGGAGAAAAATTGATTGGTAACTAACTAAAGAGAAACTCTATTTTGCTCTCTGTTCTGCTCTATTTTTGTTGGATTTTTACAAATTCTTAAATGACGAAAATTATCTAAGTCAAGGGGAGCAAATTAAGTCTAAGGAAGCAACAAGAAGAATGAAGCCTATGAATTGGAAGAATGTTTTGAGCTTTTCACATGCTTTGAAGATTATATTTCAAGTGAAGTGTAGGAGAGACCAATCTTTTGATCCTTACATTGCATGCATATAATCATTAAATTGCTTAAATGTTTTCATTAAAATATCAAAAGCTACTCACACTTTGAAAAAGGAATTAATTGAGTAATGTTTTTGGAAAAATGTAATTTCACTGTTTTAATCGATTACTCAGCTTATTAATCGATTATTTGGTTCGTATTTGAAACTGGAAAAGCTTTGATGAACAACACTTTAATCGATTACACAACTCTTGTAATCGATTACATATTGTAAAATGGATTTTTTGCATTGCTGTAATAATCAATTATCATTATTCGTAATCGATTACATAAGCTATTTGAAAAAAGCTTGCTTCACTGCTTTAGTCGATTACCATAAAAAGTAATCAATTACACAAGTTGTTTCTGAAATAAAACTTTTCTGTTTTAATCGATTACAGCTTGGATTAATCGATTATTTTGTTGGTTTTGAAACCCAGAATGTGCCTTGAACACTTTAATCGATTAAGTGACAATTTAATTGATTACATAAGCTATTTTACTCGATTATTTGGCGCATGTAATTGATTACAGGTTGTTACGAAAGCTATTATAAATAGAAAGAAGGCTTGGCTTGGATTGTAACTTGAACACTTCGAATTTTCTAAGTATACACAAGCCTTCTAAGAGTTAGAAAGTGATTTTATGGGTTTTCTAACTTCTTGTCCCACTCTTTAATCTTCATGGGTATTGAATGATTTCTTGGACAAGAGATTTCAAAAGTTTAATGAAAAGCATGTTCTGAAATTCTCTTTCTGTAATTCAACCTTGATTGGTAATTCATATGCATTCATATTATTGGATCATCAGATTGTTTCTCTCTATAATCTTTGATTGTAATTTCATTTTTGCAATTTTTGTTATTTGATGCTATTGTAAAAGGGTTCTTGAAGCTTGGGCTAGAGTAGTATTCTCTAGGAAAGAACAAAGTGGTGTTCTCTGGTTCTTGTTCATTAGAAGTCTAATAGGTTTTAGATTTCTATTCTTTATCTAGTGTTGATAAAGAGAGTTTGTTGTAAAGCTTGTAAAAACTAAAATTTATAATAGTGAAACTCTAATCTAGTGTTGATTAGAAGAAACTGGATGTAACTTCTCTTGAGAAGTTAACCAATATAAAATTGTTTGTGTTGATTTTCTTTATCTCTATTTCTACAAGTCATCTTGTTCATTTGTTATTGGTGTCATTATCATTATTCAACAAGTTCTATTTTGAGCTATAGGTTTCTTGAGCTAAGTGATTTGATTGATTAAAAGCATTCTTGGTTTAAAAGTGATTAAGATCCTTTGACTCTGATTTTATAAATAAATTTGAAAAGACTAAGTTTAAACCAATTCACCCCCCACTTAGTTATTGTGGGTATTCCTATTGTTTATCACTTAGTTCATTTTTGAAAAGAAGTATCCCTGTAGTAATCGATTACAGATCGAAATAATCGATTACTTTGTTCATATATCCTTTCCAGAAAATCGAAGAACATTTTAATCGATTACAAATGAAGATTTAATTGATTACTTGGATGATTTAATCGATTACATTTAGTTACAGAAGTTTGTTATAAATAGCTAAGTGAGTTTTCTGAAACTTGCAACACAATACTCTACGAAATTTTCAAAGTTTTCATAAGCTTTCTGAAAGTGAGAAAGGATATTTTCAGTTCTAAAGTTCTTGTCCCACATATTCAAATCTTCATGTTGTATTGAAAGATTTCTTGGGAAAGATTTCAAAGAATCTTTTGGAAAGGATGTTTTGAAACTTGTTTTTCACTTCAACTCTGATTGGTAAATCATATTCATTCGTATTCATTGGATCATCAAGTTGTCTCTCTCCAATAACTTTGGTTGTAAATTCCGTTTTAGAATTTTGGTTGTTTGTAACTATTACAAGGGTTCTTGAGGCTTTTTCTAAAGTGGGTTTCTCTAGAGGGAAAGAATACAGAAGGATTCTCTATGTCTTGATCACTAGGAGTCTAATAGTATTTTAGATTTCTATTATTTATCTAGGTTTAATAAAGGGTGATTGTTGTAAAGCTTGTAAGAACTGAAATTTGTGAATAGTGGAACTCTAATCTAGTTTTGATTAGAAGAAATTGGATGTAGCTTCTCTTGTTGAGAGGTGAACCAATATAAGTTATTGTGTTGATTACTTTCTTTTAATCTCTTCTAGTTATCTTAATTTGTGGTTCTTGGTAAATTCTTTATTACTCAACAAGTAGTGTTTTGTAATTATTTTCTTGGACTGAGTGATTTGATTGATTGAAGCATTCTTGGTTTATTTGTGATAAAGATCCTTTAACTATTATTTTCTAAAGATTTTAAAAAGACCAATTTTAAACCTTCACCCCCATCTTGGTTATTGTGTGTATTCTCATTGTTTTCAATTCGTATCAAAGCAGGTTCTTGAGTGTTATTCAAGATCACTATCTTTCTTTAAAAGAAAATGAATACCACACAAATTACCTTCAAGGAGGGTGCCTCCCTAAATCTTCCTCCGATGTTTGAAGGAGAGCATTTCAGTTTTTGGAAAAATAGAATGCAGATTTTCATTCAATCAAATCACCCTGATGCATTGAATGCAATAGAAAAATGTCATTTGGTTCCTATAAAAATTGTTGATAATGATATGATTCCAAAGAATGGGATGAGATCACTGATGCAGAAAAGAGAGTTGTTCAATATGATTTTAAAGATAAGAATATGATTACTTCTGCACTTTTTCTGATGAATTCTTTTGAATTGTTAGGTGTAAAAGTGCAAAGGAGATGTGGGAAATGTTGGAAGTCACTCATGAAGGAACTGATGAAGTCGGAAGATCAAGGAAGCATGCCTTGATTCATGAGTATGAAATGTTCAAAATGAACACCACAGAAAACATATCTCAGCTCCAAACAAGATTCACTCACATTGTGAACCATCTTCTTGGTTTTGGGAAGATATTTGATACTGAAGAGTTAAACATCAAAATCTTGAAGTGTTTAACAAGACCATGACAACCAAAAGTGACAACAATCAAGGAATCAAAAGATCTTTCCAAGATGTCTATGGCTGCATTATTTGGTAAGCTTCTTGATGGAGGTCCATAGCAAGCTAAAGGTCTAGAAGGAGGGCTTGAAACACTTCCTTTGATGAGCTTTAAAGGACCAATGACAAGAGCTAGAACTCAAGCACTTTAAGACCACATCCAAGCTAACTTGTATCTCTTAGAAAAGCATGAAGAAGCACACCAACTTAGTGGAAACACAAAAGAAGTGTTATCTATTTTAATAAATTACTAGATTCCTGTAATAGATTAAAAACATCTTGAAAAATAGTTTTTGATACCTTCAATTAATTGCCAGATGTCAGTAATCGATTACATAAGCATTAGGAAATTCAAAAAAAACAAGACTTGTCTGTTTTAATCGATTACAAGACATTTGTAAGTGATTACATAAGCCTGAAAAGTGTAAATAACTCTATTTTAATCGATTACAAGTGCGAATTAATCTATTACAACAGCATAAAAACTGCACTGCACATGCTGGGTCAGTCAAGGTCATTTTGGAAGAAGCTTGCACTTCAAGCTTCATTTGGACTTCATTTTAATTTGCATTTTCCTTACATTTAGTGACATTTAGCTTGTAATTTCGTGGCTTTTATAAGGTGCCAAAATTGATTGTAACTAACTTTGGTTCATTAATACAATTTTGAAAATTGTTGTGAGAGTTTCTCTCTTGCTCTTGTTCAAGAACTTCTTGAGTCTTATCAATGGCTTCCCAATGCTATTGTGGTGATTCTTCCTAGACTTATTGGAGAGCTTCTCCATGGTGCCTTCACCTTCATCCCTAACCTTTCTTCCATCTTCCATTTTTGCAATTATAAACCTTTAAACAGACCTATTCCACAGGTAGTGTTGATTGCTTGTGTTTTGAAGTTTACTTGAAGTTTGAGTTTCATTGCAAGGTAGATTTGGAAAAACTAATGACTATGGGTTCAACTATACATCATAACTTCATCTTAGCCAATCATCATGTTGTATCTAGAGCCTAATCCTTGTGGAATTCTTCTTCAAGTTTAGTTTTAGAAGTTCTTCAAAGGTAAAAATTTGCACCAAACCCAAAAATGAAAATTCCATTTCAATTCCTTGTTTCTTGTTGTTTTCTTTTGATTCTTGGTGGTGTGGGCTTGTTGTGTGTTCAGCCACATAACCCTTGTGTTTCCTTCAAGTTCTTCATCTATTCTTGATATTTTTCTAATTTTCTTGTCTTGATTCTTGTCAATTTTTGTTAGTAGTGTTTTTTGTGTTGTATGACCACTTGTTTTGATTCTAATCTCCTGCCTAAACTGAATTGAGTTGTTAGAAGTGCTTGAATTCAATTTTCAAATACTGCATGAGTTGTCTAAGTGCTTGAAGCTATCCATTTTGATCCAATTCAACCTCTGTCATACAACTTTCTTGAGTTGTCTTCTTCACCTTTGCTCTTGCTCCACCATCAGCCAACTTGCACTTTGTACTCGTTGAAGGATCTGTTGATATGCTAGTTGTTGTCTTAGTGGCTTCTTCATGATTTCGAATCATGAAAAGTTTTCTAGATTGTTTCTTCAACATGTCTTCTGTAGATGCAATGGTATTATAGTGCAATGTATTACAATCTTCTTTCTACTTAGTTGTTGGTTTTTTTACTAGGACATTTGTCTTCTTCAAGTTCCTATGACTTATACTTTGTCAAGGATCACAAGAACTAACAACTTCAAAATCAGTGTTGTCCAAGCATTAATGCATGTCTTGATTGGTGTGCTTTAGGACTGGTGAGACATTATGTCATCAATAACCATTTCGCAATAAAACTTCTGATGATTCTTGAGCCATGTGTAGTTTCTGATATCTACCCCTTAACTAACTTATCCCTAGTATCATGCTTTTGATCATATACATATTCTGATATTTTCACTTTGACCCAAAAAAATATGTTTGTCTTTCCAACTTCTAAATAGCTCTCTTTCTGGTAGTCCTGCTTCTGATTGCAGAATCTATACCATATGGAAACCTTCCATTGTAGGCCAATGCTTCACACCTATACGATGTTTCTAAATATGTTATGTCTTAATAAAGAACACTCAAAGCAACCATTAGTAGCTAAGTTTAGTTACTTTAGTTTTGATTTATAGTGTTTTGTCACCATTAAAACATTAGCTTCTAGAGGAACTTTATCTCAACATGATCCTCATATTTCTTTTTCTTACCTTTTATTTAGTTCAAGTTCATTATAGTCAATGTTAAGGGTAAAGTTCCTACAATAAAATTCATAAACAATAGTAAATTAATTTCTACCAATGATATCAAGAATATACCATGCAAAGAAACAACAAAAAGCTTAATTGTAACTTGCTTATGTTTCTTCTTCAAAGTTTTAGTTCTTTCTTAATTCTTTTCCTCGAAGTTACCTTTAGGCTTGATCGCATAAGGATATATGTGCAATTTTTTTTATAAAGTTTTGCAAGTCAAAATCATCTCTTTGAAGCCAATATGTGTGTTAGTTTAAGAGATTTGTATAGTTTTCAAGAAATTAAAAAAAAAACCTTCCATTAATAATAATATTAAAATATACGATAATGAGAGACAATATAAAAATTAGGGTATAGACCCGTAACATTTTAGAGTTTTGATTTTTGGTCCTTACATTTTTTATTGAAACTTATTTTCCATCCATACGTTTTAGTCCTTGCCATCTATTTACATCATTAAATGCTAATCTTAGCGTAAAAATTGGAGACATGACATTTACATGTTAGCCATTTATTTAGGGTTTACTACTTTTTTTAGTTCTTAAATTTTTTAGAATTTTACTTTCGGTCCTTAAATTTTTTGTTGACTAATTAAGGTCTTTTAACTTAATATAGGTTGTACATTTTTTTCACAAGTAAAAGACAATACATTTTTTACTCAACAAAATTTCATTTGAAATTAACACTGAAATACATGGAACATGCTGATACATAAAAAGACTAGCACTTGTAATAGCTATTCTTGTAAGAATATAAGCCACTTCATTAGCTTGTTTTCTTGGAAACTCTACACTAAAGTTTGGAAACAAAAATAGGATATGCTTACACTCATCTAATATTTTTTTATGTTGACAATACACTCATCCAATATGACCTCAAGATCAAGCTCACAACTAAAAGATAATACTAAACACCTGTAACAACCCATCTTACATAAATGCTAATCAATATAACACGTCTATTGAAAATTAAATTAATAATTTATTTTAATTAATATTTGATTTCAATAGTTTGCATTAAATTTAAGTATTTTATATTTTTTTGAAATATTACATATTTATAAAATTAGTAAAATTTTATTTACAATATAGTTGTAAAATAATTGAATTAATTTATCATTTCATATTTCTAATTTACAATTTTTTTTGAAATTTATCATAATTTAAATCATTTTAAAAACTTTAAACATAAATTTATCATGCAATTCCAAACAATATTATTTGGCTAACTAATAAGTGTGGGTAGAGCTATCAAAAAGTGATATTTGCCTCACTAATATAGATTAGTATATTGGGTTATAAAAAAAAATACAAAAACCCAGGTACTAAGATCAAATTCTAGAACTACTTATGATTTGGGTTTGTTCTTGGTGGTACTCAAAGACTTTTTAAGACTTACAATAATTAAGATAGTTGTTGTTGATTGTTCTTAAAAAAATTTAGTGTATACCCTTAAAGCAAGTGTAATAAGAATTACAATTTTTAGACTTTTGCCCCTTGAGTTTAACATGATTGTAATCTTAATCTTATAGGATTGGGAGTTGTTTAATTCTTTTATTAATATGTGGATGATTATATATAATACATTTTATTCAAATTGGTTTATGCATAGGATATGCATTTTCAAGTTCTAAAAGAAAAGGATATGCATTTTCAATCTACTCATTTCTTATATTGTACATATTTGAAATATATAGTCTCGTAATTGGCGTCCATGAAGTTTATAGTTTATTTGTTGGACGACGTTTATTTTGGTAGCTGTTGCACCCCTATGAGCATGTACTTCTTCAATGAATTAAATTTGAAAATTTATTTCAAATTCTGATATAACAAGAAGATAATATGCGTTTAGTAAGGGAGAAAGTTTTAACTTTATGAGAATCTTCATTTCCCATGTTTAGTATTTATTTCAAAAATAATATTTTTGAAAAGGAAGATTTGTCGAGAATAATTTTTAGCTAAGTTTTCATAAAAACTCTTATGTGAGTAGATGAAAATTTTACTTTTTCAAGTTAAATTTTATTTGAGTACAGTAAAATTTATCATGATATTTTTATTAGATTATTTTGATATGGTAAATAATTAAAGTAACAAATATTATGTAACTTTTTACTTTTAAAAAATTTATCTAAATATTCTAAAAAATATTTATGGACAATCGAATAAATTTTATTATTTTTAGAAATTATGATTTTCAAGATTTATGATTTTTGAATTCCCCTATCAAACACTCCTGTAGTACAATATCCAATGATTTCAAGCTTCAAATATCTTGCAGCATATAATTATTTAAATAAACCAATTAGTTGATTTGGTCGAATTATTTTCTCTGTTTGAATACTCTTACTTTTTGAAAAAATTTTAAGAACTTAAATAACTGATTAGGTTTGTCTTAATTGCAACGTGCATTTTGAGTATATGTGAAAATTAAAGTGATCAATACGAATGCACACATATCTTACTACTTTTAATTAATGTGGATCACACCTAACTCAGGTAAGATTTGATTAGCAAAATATATATCAAAAAACGAGCGCAAATGGATCATGAAAGAAAGGGAATTTTGATCACGAAAACGACACTAATGCAAATGGACAAACAGATTGTTAGTTTGTAATAATAGCATTATGTGGGGGCCATTTTGAAACAAAGAAAGAGACAAACCATTTTTAACCAATGATATTTAAGTTTTATAATCAATTAAATAATGTAAGTCACTTCCATTAAAAAACAATTATGTAAGTCACCACGCACATACCAACTAGTTAGAGACTGTTGAATCTTAATTAAAGGTCTTAAATTAAGTATTTGACATGTAATTACAATCAAAACTCTGGAAAAATATGTATCGTCTACTATATATAATCTTTGAGTAGTATTCTTAAACAATAAAATTAATAGTTTAATTTTAAAACATTTTTGGTAAAAAAATAGTCAATTAATTAAAAATAATTTTAAATATTACTTTCAAAATAATAATTACAAAAAATAATAATTTTACCATAGATAATTACTAAAAATAAAAGTGCGAAGAACTTTTACATTTTTTTATGAAAGAAATTTTACATTATTAATATATTAATGTAATTTTTAAAATTAATGTAATCTTTAAATTTTATAATACTATTAAATAAAAAATTAAAAATTGTCACCAAATATGTAAATACGATGAATTATTACGACTTCATTAAAAATTCTCCAGACTAAATCCTTAAAAATGTAAACGAATAATTTTCACGTCCATAATTACTGAACATTTTTAATATGATATTTATTATTTGGGTGGCGATGGTTTTATAAAAAAATAAATAATTTCATTTAAAGTGCACAAAAAAATAAATTATTATTTAAAATTAAGTTTTAGCAACCAATATTTTAATTATTATTATTCGAGATAATAATAAGAGCTTCGGTAGCAGAAGTTTCCCTTCCATGATCCGTGGCGGTGACTCTGACTCTCACGCGCATCTTCTTCGTAGCATTTCACCACACGTTTTCCTAGCCGGAGAGCCTCGCCGGACGGCGATCGGAGCTCGTCGCCCCCGATCGATTCGGCATCGTAGCATTTCATGGTTACGTCGGAAACTGAAAGCAGCGCGTTTTGAGATTTGGCTTTTTGTGTGCGTCGAAGAAAGAGAGGGAGAAACAAAAATGAATGGGGTTGGGAACGGAGGAGGAGGAGGAGGAGGAGGATTGAGCAACGTGGAGATGGAGTACATAAGAAGACACCACAGGCACGAGCCTGGTGAGAATCAGTGTGGCTCTGCGCTCGTTAAGCATATAAGAGCACCGGTTCCTCAGGTCTTTCTTTTCTTTTTTCCTTTTTTTATAAAATTATTATTTTATTTTTAAATATTTGTTGAATATTTGTGTTTTGCTGTGACTTGGTTTTTCGTTTTTGCATGCATCGTTGTGATCCGGTTTGATGGTATTCGTAACGGTTGTTGGAATGTGTGAGTATCTGTATTTGGGTGGTTCTGTTTTGAGTTTGATTTGGGAGGTTTTTTTGCTCTTTTATGGGATCAATATTTGTTTTTTTTTTTTTTTTTTTTTTTTTTTTTTTTTTTTTTTTTTTTTTTTTTTTTTTTTTTTTTTTTTTTTTTTTTTTTTTTTTTTTTTTTTTTTTTTTGTTTTTGTTTTTGTGGTTGACTTGCTTCCCAATATAGCGTTTGATCTGATCCTATATTTTAGGTTTTGGAAGCGAATGTTTGTATTAGGAGCGTAAGTTCGAGGTGATCTAGTTGCTTGTTTGGTTTAGTTTATTTTGGGGAAAAAATCATTTTTCCTCCCAGCTAGGAAGCTTTTGAGGGGTGAAATGATTGTTCTCCCTGTAAAAAAGAAATATTTCCCAAACGTGTGCATATTTGTTGTTAAATAATGGAAAAACAAGGTAGTGTGATTCTAATGAAATGTTTATTCTAGATCTCATTTGTCATTTTGGCAGGGAGTAGTTATAGTTCATTAATTCGGACTGATTAATGCTCTTCTTACTCTGTTTCTGCAAGAAGTTTCAATTCCCAAGTCTTTTTGCTCCTGTGAAAATCTTATTACTTTTTTCATTGTTGTTTTTTGGAAAGGGAGGGAGGGGGGAATTTCCGGGATTTGCAATTGCAAGGTTCTTTACATTCTACATTTTAGTGAATTGCGGGTTAAATCAGCTTATAATGTGTTTGGATCTGCGTTGAATTATCTCAAAGTCATGTCATATTTACTAATAATCGTTAAAGCTACTCTTGGTAGCTTCAATCAGGACGTGCTTATATTGATATATGAAGCATAACCAGACACTGTTAGTTTACTTGCTGCAGAAGTGCATTACAATAGTAATAGTTGACTGATTACCTTTCTAAGGGAATGTTAGCTACAAAAATGACCAAATTCAAAATGAACCTAATTTTATTCCATTACCTGTCATGTGCTTCCTGAAAATATTTTTGCAGTTTTGTTTAATGCAGGAACTTTTTTGATTGAGATTGCCCCAAATGTTTATGCTCTTCTGGCACCTTCCATGTCTGTGTGAATTTTTTTATTAATTGTGCATAGATTTGATTTCTCTAGGTATGGTCCTTGGTGAGGAGGTTTGATCAGCCGCAGAAGTACAAGCCATTTATAAGTAGATGCGTTGTAAGGGGAAACCTTGAGATTGGGAGTCTGAGAGAAGTTGATGTTAAATCAGGGCTTCCTGCCACTACAAGTACAGAAAGATTGGAGCTCCTTGATGACAATGAGCATATTCTCAGCATCAGGATTATCGGTGGTGACCATAGACTTAGGGTATGAATACATCCTTATAATAGCTTTTATTTTTTTAATTTACTTTGCATAAAATCTTGTGCTGGTGTGAGTCTGAATTCATTCTTCTGAAAAAGCATTTGTCTTCCTTGAAGTGAGCACTCTTTTCTGCATATCCATACTTTATATTCAACCTTGTTGCCAAAATTATGTGTGAGAGGTGCATTCATCTTCACGCTAATTGGAAAGAAGGTATGCAAATTCCTGACTGAATTGACCAATTGCTCAATTAAGGCAAAGATGCTAGATAATATTGGTAGACACAATCTTGATTATGTCATACTTTTATTGAATTCTTGTAATATATGGAACGCTAAATTTGTCTTTCTCTTTCTGAAAATAAGTTCACTTTATTATTTTGATGCATATGGCCCCTTTATATAAAAGTTTTCATTTATAGTAGTTTTTCCAAATCAAAATATCAAGGAAAAATCTAGCTTTTTTTTTTTTTTTGCAAATATCACTTAATTTAGTTATTGGATTGTCGTTTCTTACAGAGATGGGGGATAACATTGTTTGATTTAATTTATATTTCAAGTCCTGTTGTACCTTTTAGATAACAGGAAATAGCTTCTTTTGTGAAATTTGGAGTTGTTATTTCAGTTTGGAGGTAATGAAATCCTCGTGAAATTCCTTATATGGTTCTGGTTTTCTATCCTTTATTTTATACTCTATAATAGCACATACAGAGTGAGCTAGAATCTTCATTGTCAACCTATTAAATTCCTCCTTGATGAACTAGAATCACCAAAAAAGTTAGGATGAGTAAATGATGTTGTGAACTGAACTATTATGAATGTTTTGCTGCCTGTAATAACGTTCATGTATGAAAGGTGCAAAAAGCATTACATCCAGCATGAGTAATTATATAAATTTTGTTTTCTTGGCCTTGCTAAGAAGTTGGGCCAAATGATTAAAGTATCTTGTCCTTGTCACCTGACACATGAAATTTTTAACATAAGTTGTATCTCTTATCTTTCAGAACTACTCCTCTATCATGTCCCTCCACCCAGAAATTATTGATGGAAGGCCAGGTACACTGGTAATTGAATCTTTTGTGGTGGATGTACCTGAGGGCAACACCAAAGATGAAACTTGCTATTTCGTTGAGGCCTTAATTAAGTGCAATCTCAAATCACTTGCCGATGTCTCAGAAGGGCTTGCTGTGCAGGATTGCACTGAACCAATTGATCGGATCTAGGAGGTTATATTCTGAAGTTGCTGAGAACTTGGCTGCCATGGATGAAGCTTCAGGGGCTTTCCTATCTCGGAGGCTTAGGAGACGGACTGGCAATTATGCTGCTTCCATTATTAGTATAGAGTTGCAGTGTTTTTCATTCCACTTGCTCTATTGATTATCCTTGTGATATATATGCTGTTTACTCTCTTTGGCAGTTAAAGAACAATATTTGAGTCAGGTGACTGAATCCAATGCTGTAACAACAGGTGAAGGACCAGGTGCTTCTTGGAGATGTTCATAGTTTTTGTTTTGTGGTATGTTCTTTTTTGTATATAGGTGGTGGTGGTGAAACTTGGTCTGTAAAATTATTTTGATTGGTCAGCTGTAGTTTCTAATTGCAGTAAAAATTTAAACTTGTGGCGGGGATTACTTAATTCTTATTACGGAGTTCCAGTTGCTTTGGTTCTTTTTTTGTTCCTTTTCCCTTTGGTACATACTTCGGTTCCCCTTTTCTCTGTTTTGAAGGAATGACATACAACTGAGTTGAGACCTGTAGAAGCTCATACGGAACCCAAATGGCTTGTACGATAGGAAGAGAAAGGGAATAAAAGAGGGATAGAAATAGGTTTGAAGTTTAAACTTGTACTCTCTGATTTCATAGTATGACACTATATTAGTCTATTACTAAGATGTTTCAATCGGACTACGAGATCTAGTTCTTCGTTAGATTTGACTTCTTTTAAGGGTAAAGTAATTATAGATGTTAAATGAAAAAATTAACGGCGAATACTTTTAAAGACATTTATGAATTATATCAATTGTTTATTTTTATTTTTTTGTGTTAATGATTAAGATTAATTATTTTATACTAAAAAGTGAGTCGTTAGAAGAGCTGGATCCGCCATAAAAAAAAAACCGTAAAAGAAGAGGAAGAGATGGATCCTTCTTAGTTAGTATTCAGTAGTTGGAAAATAATGATCGAACTAGTCAATTTTGGTAATATCTATTAAAGATAATCCATCTTAAAATGGATTGGAAATGTTGGATAAGCGGCATTAATTGGACAGAATAAACAGTATATAATTTTTGAATTGCATAGGTTGTTTTAAATTTATTTAATAATTAAACATTTAGTGTCACTAAATCTACTTTTTTTAGTATCACTAAATCTTTAATATGTCTCTCAAAAAAAATCTATAATATAATAATGATGAAAGTAGGAAGGACTATTGATAGCATATTAACATAAGAATAAATCTATTCTAGATTAAAACTAGGAGAGAAAAAACCTAAAAATTCTATTCCCGATTAAAACTGGCAAAAGAACCTAAATAATATAATTTAAATAAAAAATTACGAATTTAGGGCTGTTTGGAAACTAATTACAAATCTGGGACAGTAGGTCACGCCCAGAACTGGGCATGACTAGTCACGCCCAGAACCAGGCATGACTAGGCGTGACTAGTCATGCCCAGTTCTGGGCGTGACCTACTGCTATAAGAGTCTCAGATTTTCACTTTTCCATTACTTATACTGTTGCGCCTTCTCTCTAAAAGTTCCAGAAGTGTGGTGTGAGTGATTTTGTAGCATGAAGCTCTGCCAACAAGTAAGTTATTTGATTAATTGTGTATATTAGTTAATATGTTATATTATAAAATTGTTAGTGACATGTGAAATTGTTAGTGTTTAGGGTTTAGTTTTGTAAAAACATGTTTTGTAGTTTAGGTTAGGGTTTAGGGTGAAAGGACTTGGTTTAGGGTGCATGGGTGAGGGTTTACGAATTAGGGTTGAGTGTTTTTGGGTGTAGGATTTATGGTTTAAGGTTTAAGGTTTTAGGGTCTAAGGGTTATGGTTAAGGTGTTAGGGTTTACTAGTTAAGGTTTAAGGGTCTAAGGGTTAGGGTTTAGGTGTTAGGGTATAGGGGTTAATGGTTTAAGGTTTAATGTTTTAGGGTCTAAGGGTTACAGGGTTTAAGGTGTTTAGGGTGTAGGGGTTTATGGGTTAAAGGTTACGGTTTTAGTGTCTAAGGGTTAGGGTTTAAGGTTTTTGGGTGCAACGTTTATGATTTAAGGGTTAAGGTTTTAGGGTTATGATTTAAGGTGTGAGGGTGTAGGGGTTTATTGTTGAAGGTGTAAGGTTTTAGGGTCTACGAGTTTAGGGTTTAGGGGTTTATGGTTTAAGGTTTAAGGTTTAAGGCTCTAAGGGTTAGGGTGTAAGGTGTAACACCCTAAAATTTTGGAATCACAGTCAATTCTTGGGGTAAGACATTAACTAGAGACAGTACAGAAGAAATTAGGGAAAAGGACGAAAATACCCCTAGATATTTTGAAAATGACCAAATTGCCCCTAGGCATTCTAACAAGATATTTGAAGGAGGACGTTATAAATACTCTTAGATGGTTGGAAAATGATCAGAATACCCTTAGGG
>PYAF01000802.1:60363-86407 GCA_007407185.1 Glycine tomentella
TTTGTGTCGGTGGTTGACACCTGTGATGACCCCAATTTATTTGGGCGAGCAGAGGAACAGTGATATGGATGATGTACGAGAAGATGTGATGAAGCTTGTGTGATGATTTTCTGTTTTGATGATCTACACTTTGATCTGTATTTGGTGCTGCGCTGTCTGTACTAAGCTGTTTGTAATCTATTAGGTGATGAAATATTTGAGACTGTACTTGGACTGTTTAATAATTTCATTTGTATTAAAGGACTATAATTATATGAATCGTGGTGAGGGAAAGTCGCTTTTGTTACAAATAAATTACACAAAACTTGCAAGCAAAGAGAAAGAGAATTTTTGTGAAAAATTTATAACTAATTTGATTCCAATACAAAGCGTACACAATATTTTATCTAAAATGAACTAAGCACGAGAGGGTAAAGAGAGGCGTTACAATTGTGGTATCAGAGCTGTGGTTTGTTTTCTGAGGACTGTATGCTTGTTATGTTAATATGTGTATATGATGTTTTTATAAGTGATGATTTTTGTATGATTGTGTTTTTAAGTGTTTGCTGTGTGCTGTATTCTATGTGTTTGTTGTATATGTTCTGTAGGTTGATCATAAACTAGGATTTCTATGCTTTTGAAGAATTAGAAAAGTAGACTAGTTTAATTTTCTTGAAATAACTTAATTGAAGCTATTTGGATAAGATTTGAGGTTAATATTTAGGTTTGAACTTCATGGTTATTTTATGGTGAACATAAGATGATAAAAAGATGATTTATGAGAAGGATGATTTATGAGATAGAATATTAGTAAGGATAGAACTCTAAGGGATAATTTATAGTTTTGATGATCATTAGAGGTTTTGTCATCTTTATGGACTTTTTGAATTCATCAGAAAAGAAAGGAAGGAATAATGGTTTACGTTTCTGAATTTTAAGGATTTAGTAGTAAGGTGGTAAGTAAAAGAAAAACTAAAAAGGTATTAGGATTGAAATTTTAAAGGCGTAAAGGAATTAGAATTATGTGAAAGAAAATTGTGGATTACTAGATTCTTGATATGATTTTCTGTTACTTGGGGACGGAATTATAATGAAAAAAAAAAAGTTTAAGTGGTTTTGATGATATTTGGAGATTTTGTCGTAACAATCTTTAATTCAACAAACACTTAGTCTACAAAGCTTAGTTCTTCATGAAATCACATAAAAATCTTGACATAAATCATATTCAAACTTAGTTATCATAAACTTCCCCATACCTTGCTTTCCTCTCAAATTCTTGGACAGCCCTTGCTCCGAATACTCCTAGATCTTCACGTGGACTTCCAAGCATGTAGGCCTTGGTTTTGTTTTAGGTAAAAGGTGATTTAGAAAGGAATAAAATGGAAAGGCTTTTGGAATGAATTTTTCACGGCTAAGCTTTCTTAGAGTTGCCCAAATTCTGGCCCCATACCTTTTTATAGGGTGACTAATGCTTGATTTTTGTTACAAATATCCAAGGTTAGCTTTCTACTTGGTTTTGTCTCATTGGCTAACCATTCTTCTCCTTCCAAGTGGCTTGTTTCTTGAATTCTCTACAATCTCCTTGCCCTTGGCTTGTTTTGCTCGTGCACTCCCACTAAATAAGGCATTCCATTTTGTTTTAACCGTATGATGCCTAGCTTTTGTGATAAGTTTTGCTTCCAAAATATCCTAAGCATTAATTACTAACTTTCTACTTGTTTTCTTATCATTGGATATTATTTCTCCACCTTCCAAGTGTCCAATTTCCACATTCTTCTTCATTCCTCTTCATTCTCACGTGGATTGCTAGGCTTCTAGGGAAAGTTTTACCAATTTTCCTTCCTTTTACGTTTTTGTGTTTTTTCTTCATTCTTGAAAAACCCGTTTCTGTAAAATAATAATTCTCGATTCGTTAACCGTTGGATCTTCTTAAAATTTTAAAGGTACATTACTATCTAATATATCAAACTTTTTACCGTTGGGATTTTTGAAATAATACCTAGAATGGTCTACGTGTCCAAAGGAGTCAAGAGGAAGTTTTCTTCAAAAAAAATCTTTTTAGTTCATTATTACCTTACTTTACAAATGGACCAATGACATGTATCCTAGCCTTTTAAATATCCATGTGTCCATTCTTGAAGTTTCTTAAAGCTTTTCTCCATTGATCTTGCATCATACGCTCAAGGTTTAATTTAGAAATCCAAATCAATCCAATTTTTCCTTTATTACCTATAATAGCTAAATTCTAATTTCTTATTGGTCCATTTTGCCTTGAATTATTAAAATTACTAAACTAATTCATCTATAACACCTATTCCTCCCATAATGAAGAGAAAGTTATATAGATTATGTTCATCTTTTTCTTATAATTTTCTGATACTCGAGGTAGTCTAGATTAAGCTCTTTTTCAAAATATTTTCCAAAATTTCTAGAAATTATAGTTTATGGTTCTCTGCCCCCAACCATGTAGATAATTTGTTATCTAAAAGTATTTTATCCAATACTCAGACTTCCTCAAATTTCTAAAGCCGTCTGGTCATTTTTTGACCTAAAGGGTATTTTGGTAATTTCGCCATTCACCTTAGGGGTATAATTGTTATTTCTGAAAATGTTCAGAGTATCTCTGTAATTGTCACCCTAAGGTATTCTTGGTCATTTCTAAAACATCCAAAGGTATTTATAAGATTTCCTCCTTAAAATATCTTGCTAGAATACCTAAGGGTAATTTAGTCATTTTCAAAATGTCCAGGGGTATTTTCGTCATTTCCCCCAAATCTTTTTGTGCTGCCTCTTAATTCACATTTTACCCAAGTAATTTGAATATAGATCATTAATTGATTGTAGTTTTAAATTTTTTTTGGGTGTTACATGGTGGAGGTTTACCTTGTGCCGATGCTTTTGGTCAATTGTTTCGATGTGCGTGAATTTGTTGGTTGTGAATGACATGGATTTTTAGAAGTCGGTTATGCATGATATTTGTTTGCCAACGGGAGTTAACAATGCGGGCTAATAGGTAAGGGTTTAGTTTAGTTTATGGTTTAGGGAGAAGGGTTTAGGTTTAGGGTTGACGGGTTACAGTTTAGGGTTTAGTGTTTTACTGTATTAGGGTTTATGGTTTAAGGTTTATGGGTCTAAGGGTTATGGTCTATGGTTTATGAGTAATGGTAACAACATATTCTAACACAATTTTTTTTGAAATTTATGTCTACAACGAAGCTCTGCCAAGAAGTTATTATTTTTGCTGAGTGGAACAAATGAGTTCAGGTGGTGAGGAGTTTGTCTGTGTTGTGTTATTTTTTAATGGAAGGAAATTTGAAGGGAGACAGGCTGTTGTTTTTGAAGGGGAGAAAAAGTAGACACGTATGAAGCAAAGCTCGACAATGGGTGAATTACATCAAAAGATACGCCAAAAATTACGTTTGCAAGACAACCAATGTATCACTTCGATTACGGGAAGATTATGGTAACGTGAACAGTACATGGGTTTTCAACTTGTGGATGACGAAGATGTAGAATTGCTAATGGAAGAATTTTTTAAGCTGGCAATGAAAGATTTTATAGAGCTGTACGTGGACTTTACTGTGGTAGATGATGTTTTACCCATTAGGTCAGTTCCTTTAAATTCTGGTAAGCCTGCATTGTCATATGCTGCTCCATTTGTAAACGTGTCTGAGGAAGATTCACATGACCCAACTTGGATTATCGATGATGATGAAGAGGATGACGATGATGAAAACATTGCAATGGAAGATCATCTTCTTGAAGATGATGCTAGTGTGTCGGATAATGATGATGATGCTGGTGTGGATGCGAGTGGATTCCAAGCAGACACTGATGTGGGGTCGTCTGAAATCCATCATCATCCTGACATAGGATGTACACAATCAGAACAACCTGTTGAAGGCATGTAACATGACCAAAATGAATGATGAAGTCATCTAAAATTTGTATATTTGTATGTTATAGTATTTTAGTGTGCATGTTATATTTATTCAATTGATTTTGTATTTGAAGGTGCTGAGGTCACTCCTTTTTGGGATGAAATTCCTCAGTACACATATACTGATTGGAGTCATTCAAGCAAAGAAGAATCTTTAACCGGTTCCGGTTCGGGTTCAGTGCAGGGTCCATGACAATTAGGGGATGCGTTGTTTGTTAAACAATAATTTGCATCCAAAAAGGATGCACAAATCGCATGTAAGCGAAACCTCATGAAAGAGCATCAAGAAGCATATGTGATTGAGAGCAAGCCTAACAAGTTTAGCATGAGGTGTATTGCTCATAACAAGGGTTGCCCATTGATGGTTAGGGTAATTAAACCGGTGTTCGGCTAACAAGTTTAGCATGAGGTGTATTGCTCATAATGAGGGTTGCCCATGGAGGGTTAGGGTAATTAAACCGGTGTTCGGTGAAAAGTGGATTGTTTCAAGATGGGGTGACAAACACAATTGCCTTGTAAAGAATATGAATATCTCACACTTAACCAAGAGGGGGGTGAATTGGTTAAACCTTGGTAAATTAAAAATTTCTTTAACCAAAATCAGAGTTCCTAGGATCTTTATCACCTTCAAAACCAAGAAACCTTATTCAATCAAGTAGCTCAGCCCCAAGGAATTCAATGGATCAAAACTGACTTTGTTGGTCAAGCAATTTAATCAAGAACACAATGAATATAATGAGTTAAGGGATAGAGAAGCAAGACACAATCAGATTTATACTGGTTCACTTCAACACTAGAAGCTACATCCAGTTGTCTTCCAACCAACACTAGGTTAGAGTTCCACTATTATAATTTTCAGTTCTTACAATCAATTACAATGTCTCCCTTTATCAACCCTAGATAAAGTACAGAAATATAAAACCCTATTAGATTCCAAGAGACAAGAACCTGAGAACACTACTTAGTTCTTCCACCTAGAGAACCCCTTCTCTAGTTTCAAGAAAGAACCCAATTACAATAGTCAAATTACAAAGAAAATCCAAAACGAAAATTACAATCAGATTAAGGAGAGAAACAACCTGATGATCCAATGCAAAATTATGTTACTAGATCAGGTTGAATGAATATAAATCAAATAGCACAGCTTTCCTTAATCTTGAAATGGTTTTCAAGCTCCAAGAATGAGTCAAACACACATAATCAAAGCACAATGGAGCAAAACATAATTAGAACCCCTTAAAATCACTTTAGAATGCTCATGAGACTGTTTAAGCTCAGTATATGTGTATGGGTAATGTTCCGCAAAGTTAGAAATCAAGTTGAGCATCAATCCTATTTATAATAGCTTTTTGCAACTAACTGTAATCGATTAAACGCGCCAAATAATCGATTATTTTGCACATGTTGTAATCGATTAAACCGTTCATAAGCATTTCAGGCTTTTCTCAATGAGCCAAATAATCGATTATTCTGTTCTGTAATCGATTAAGACAGGAGACTTCAAAATATCAAAATGCACTATGTAATCGATTACGAACTTTGGTAATCGATTAAAGCAGGAAGATGGCTTTTTCAAAATAATCCTGTGTAATCGATTACGATACATTGGTAATCGATTATCCCAGCATGACTTTAAATACATATAACTATGTAATCGACTATAATGAAGTGGTAATTGATTATATTCAATCACAAGGTAGTTTATATGAAAACAAAGGTCAAATAATCGATTATCCTGGTAGGTAATCGATTACAATGTTCTTGATAGATTTTCCAAGTTAGACTAAGAACAAAATAATCGATTGAATGAAGTATGTAATCGATTAAACCAGTAGGAAATGTATGTTTCCAAAAACCTTTTCAAACATCTTTAAAACTTAACCATTTTATGAAAGCCTTGTTTAAATCTTATGAAAATCAATTAGTTTATTTATGAATGAATGTATGCAATGCACTTGGATCACTAGATTGCTTTTCTCTTACACATTTCACACAATCTTTAACTTCAAGGCATCCATTTGCATATTGAAAGCTCAAAACCAATACTTGATCAATTTCCTTTACAATCTTCATGTTGCTCCCCCTATATCCAACAATCTCCCCCTTTTTGGCTTTGAACATGCCAAATTTTTGATTGATTTCCAGTTGGACTTGAAGTTAATTGGGGAACCAAAATAAGGAAACTTTGAGCTTTTCAAATCTGAAAAATTTTCAATCTCTTTGCCAAGAATCAAGTGTTAAAAGCATCTGTGATTGATTTAACATTCATTCATAAGTAATATAGACTTAATAAGTTCATTTTAAGTACTTAGCTCCCCCTGAATTTCACAATCCATTCAAGTCAAATTTTAGGCAAAATTTTGAACAAAAAATAGGGTAGAACAGAGTAAATAGTAGAGCATGTCCAAAATAAATTATTTCATGTCCAAAATCAATTATTTCTCCCCCTATTTGGCTTCTCAAAGTAAAAAAATGGATAATGAACAACGGATAAGTAAAAGAGAAACACAATTGATATATTAATATAGGGAGGAACCATTACAAATAATGAAAATAAAACATGAAAGTAAAAAATAAATAAAAAAAACAGAGCATAAAAAAAACTAAACATTTCATAGGCCTAGAAGGTTTCAGATTCATCACATTTTATAGTGGCCTTTATGAGATCTAGCCTATCTTTTATTTCATCTAAAGCTACCCAAACTATTCCTAATTTGCATATGGGGATTATTGAGCATGTCCCTGTAGGTATCAAGTTTGTTGTAACCCTCAGGATTCTCATCAAATTTTCTCTCACCCTCACATATAAACCCAGCTACTATTTCCCAGACTTCATGGGTAATCTCCATAATGACACCCTTAACTTGAGATTTCATGGTCCCATTCATGGAACCCTTGGCTTAGGTATAGAATACCTTTACCAGTTCAGGGAGTATGTACCCTTCATCTCTAGAAAATGCCTAAGGCCATGGGTTTCTAAATAAGTAGGGAATTGAAATCCTTCCCCTATGAACCAGTTTAGGTCAAGGTATTTAGGTGAGCATACTTGTTTGGTAGCATTAAATTGAAGGTAATTCATCTTATCAGTCTCATTTGGGAACCAAAGATCAAGTCTGTTAGATGGAGGGGGAGGAGGAGGATTAGAAGTGGATTCTCCTACTTTTCTTTTGCTAGTTCTAACACGTTTAGGAGTAGTCATTTTAAGCAAGGTTTCTAGACACTCAGACACAAAGAAAACACAGAAATATAGCAAGAGAGAGAAGAGATAATGGTGCAAGGTTCTATTTATAGACCAAATTGAGGCTCCTAACGTTCTAATTTTAAAAAATATAGCTGTTAGAAGGAGTTAAGGCACTGCAGTGAGTTTAGATTCTAATTTGATTTGGTTGGGTAGTTACAATTCCAAAGAAAAACTGTCAGATACGCAGCAACTGCCTATATAATTGATTAAATGTTCATCGTAATCGATTATTTTGCATATTTAGAACACGAAAATAACACATGGTAATCGATTATCCCGTAAGGTAATTGATTATTTTACAAGCATCCAGAGGTTGAAGATGAAGCGTAATCGATTATTAGCACATATAATTGATTATAGCAAAGATTTTTTTGGAATCAAACAGGTATCAGAGCTTATGTAATCGATTAATTCGACTCGTGATCGATTACTCCAGGAGAGTTTAAAATATTAAACACATATGTAATCGATTACCATTTTGTGAAATCGATTATTCCAGGAGGATTTAAAAATTTAGAAGCACATATCTAGGACTTTAATCGATTACCATTTCACCGTAATCGATTACTTCAGTAAAACTTTGAGATTGAAAAACACATTTTGTACATGGTAATCGATTATCCCGATGCGTAATCGACTACTCTAGGAAGAATAAGTTTTTCAAAATGAAAGAATAATCGATTATCATATTGCTGTAATCGATTACTGAAGCTCAAATAGCATAAACAATGTGGATTTTAATGAATTTAATCGATTAATTCTAAGGGTAATCGATTATTACAGAGAAAATATCAGATTGCAGACTATTATGCAGACCAATTTTGAATTTTTCAACAACTTTTGTGATGGAGATAGCAAGGGATTTCAATTTAGCATGGAAAGGCATATATTAAACAAGCTAGTTTATATTAGATTCATCAAGAATACCTAGCATGTTTCTAAGTGCATAAAACCTATCTCTAGCCAAAGGTTTTATGAATATATCAGCCAATTGATTGTTTGTATCAACAAAATCAATCTTGATATTACCTTTCTGCACATGGTCTCTTAGAAAATGATGTCTAATTTCAATGTGCTTGGTCCTTGAGTGCATAACAGGATTCTTTGAGATGTTTATGGCACTTGTGTTGTCACACAACAGGGGTATCTCTTTTATATCAACTCCAAAATCTTGTAATTGTTGTTTTAACCATAGGCTTTGTGCACAACAACTCCCAGCTGAGATATGTTCAACTTCAGCAGTTGACAAAGCCACACAAGATTGTTTCTTGCAATGCCAAGATATGACTGAGCTTCCAAGAAGATGACAAGTACCACTTGTGCTTTTCCTATCAAGTTTACATCCTGCAAAATCGGAATTAGAATAACCAATAATATTGATTGCTGCACCTTTAGGATACCATAGCCCAACCTTTGGTGTTGCCTTGAGGTATTTGAGGATTCTTTTGACTACTGTAAGGTGAGACTCTTTTGGATTTGATTGATATCTAGCACACAAGCAAACACTAAGCATAATATCAGGTCTACTAGTTGTCAAATACAATAAAGAACCAATCATCCCTCTAAATTTGGATTCATCAACATTCTTTCCCTTTTCATCTGAATCAAGGTAGGTTGATGTTGCCATTGGAGTTGCAACATCTTTGCTTTTCTCCATTTCAAACTTTTTGATGACTTTAAGGCAATATTTTGATTGATTAAGGAAAGTGCCTTTCTTCATTTGTTTAACTTGAAATCCAAGAAAGAATGTCAACTCTCCCATCATAGACATCTCAAACTCATTTTGCATAGCTACAGAAAATTCTTTACAAAGCAATTGATTAGTTGAACCAAAAATAATATCATCAACATATAATTGAACCAATAGAATATCATTTCTATACCTCTTGATGAACAAGGTTTTGTCAACATTGTCTCTTATGAAAGATTGTTCAAGAAGAAATTTACTTAACCTTTCATACCATGATCTAGGGGCTTGTTTTAGACCATAGAGGGCCTTTTTAAGTTTGAAAACATTGTTTGGATGTTTAAAATCAGTAAATCCAGGAGGTTGTTCAACATAGATGTCCTCCTCAATGTAACCATTTAAAAATGCACTTTTAACATCCATTTGATAAAGTTTAAAACCCATTAAACATGCAAATGCAAGCAATAGCCTTATAGCTTCCAATCTTGCAATTGGAGCATAAGTTTCCTCATAGTCAATAGCCTTGTTTCTTACTATGATTCCACTTTCATCAAGCTTGTTTCTAAAAACTCATTTAGTACCAATAGCTTGAAAGTTGGTGTCTAAGAACAAGTTCCCAAACTTCATTTCTCTTGAATTGATTTAGTTCATCATGCATAGCATGCATCCAATGTTCATCTTGTAAGGCATGATTAATATCCTTAGGTTCAATTTGAGATACAAAAGCCATATCACAACATAAATTTCTCAATGATGATCTAGTTGATACTCCCTTTGACACTTTACCTATAATGTTGTCCAGTGAGAGATCTCTTGTTGTTCTCCATTCTTTTGGCTCTTGATTAGGTGTTGATGGATTTGTTACAACACTTGGTTCTCCTTTTTCTTCAATAGGCTGGACAATTTCCTCCATAGGACCTGCATCTAAATCACATTTCTTTTCCTCTCTTGAGGGATTAGATTCATCACAAATTACATGAGCAGATTCTTCCATGCACATAGTTCTTTAGTTGAAAACTCTATAAGCTTTACTATGTAATGAATATCCAAGAAATAGAGCTTCATCAGCCTTTGCATCAAACTTTCCAAGGGATTCTTTCCCATTATTTAACACAAAACACTTGCAGCCAAAGGTTCTCAAGTGAGAGATGTTTGGTTTTCTACCTTTGTACAACTCATAAGGGGTTTTCTTCAAAATAGACCTTATGAGAAATCTATTCAAAGTATAGCAAACTGTACTAACTGCATCAGCCCAAAAATATTTTGACAAATTTGTCTCATTAAGAATTGTTCTTGCACCTTCTTCAAGGGATCTATTTTTCCTCTCCACAACACCATTTTGTTGAGGTGTTCTTAGAGCTGAAAAATTGTGGTTAATTCCATTTTCTTCACAAAACTTTTCAAAATTTTCATTTTCGAATTCGCCACCATGATCACTTCTTATTGAGATAATTTTGTTGCTTTTCTCATTTTGAACAACTTTGGCCAATTTTCTAAAAGCATGGAAAGCATCACTTTTGGATTTCAAAAACAAAGTCCAAGTATATCTAGAGTAATCATCAAACTCATAGTTCTAGAAGGACCAAACAAATCAATGTGTAGTAATTCAAGTGGTCTAGAGGTGGAAACAATATTTTAGCTTTGAAAAAAGATTTTAGTTTGTTTCCCCTTTTGACATGCATCACAAAGTTTGTCGTTTTCAAATTTGAGTTTTGGCAAACCAATCACTAAGTCCTTTTTAATAAGCTTGTTCATATGGTGCATGTTGATGTGACTAGCTCTCCTATGCCACAACCAAGATTCATTTAACTTACTCATTAAGCATGATGTTTTATGAAAGAATGCATGGTCAATAGAAAGTATATAGATATTATCTTTCCTTTTGCTTATATGAACTACTTCACAATTTTGGCCATCACATATCATACAACAATTCTCATTGAATGAGATCTTAAAACCTTTGTCACATAGTTGGCTTATGCTTAGAAGATTGTGCTTCAAACCATCCACATAGAGAACATTACTAATCTTGGTATTTAAGCTATCTCCAATGTTGCCTTCACCAATAATCTTATCCTTGTTGTTATCTTCATAAGTGACAAAGCCTCCATCTTTAGGAACAAGATTTGTGAGCAAAGACTTGTCACCTGTCATATGTCTAGAGCATCCACTATCAAGATACCACAAAGAAGTTTTTGCTCTTAGACATACCTGAAAAATCAAATTAATTCATAAAAGAAGGTACCCAATTGAGGTTGGGTCCATAGGGGTTAGTGACTTTCTTTCTCTTTTCCACCCAAATGCACTCTCCATTTGGCACATAGAATCTTCTTGCAAAGCATTTATAGGATGTGTGTCCTCTCTCCATACAATAGTTGCAAATAACAGCCCTTGGAGATTTTCTAAAGAAAGCATTTTGATAGATCCTTGACTTCCTTTTATTTTTCTATTTTGGGGGCACAAATGCTGTCTTTTGGACAGATTTTGAGTTTGGTTTATACCCAAATCCAGAAGTATCTCTAGCATATTTTTGTACACTAAGCATTTCATTGAAATCACATTTTCCTTTGTACAATTTTTGCAAGAGATCAATCAAATTGTTATTCTTTGAAAGGAGTTACATATATTTCTCTTCTTGATTGATTCTATACTCATCATAGACCTTTTGCAACATATCATATTTGTCAACATTTGTAGAAGAAGAAGCACATATACAACCATTTGATTTGTAGCTTGAAACGAGTTTTTCATTTTCTTCCTTCAAGTTACAATTGCCAGCTTGTAGTTCAATAATCTTAGCAAGATGATCTTCAATATTCTTTCTAAGCTTATTGTTAGATATTGAAAGCTTTTGTGCCTCTTTGTGCATTTCTTGAAAAGCAAGAATAGCTTGATCAAGTTCAGAATTTACCTCATCCTCTTCACTCAAGATATCATCATCATCTTCATTGACAATGGATGTAAGACACATGTTTGCTTCCTCTATTTCAGTGGAGGATTCTGAACTTGTTGAGTCATTGTCTTCCCAAGCTATGTAAGCTCTTCTAGACTTTCCTTCTTTCTTCCCTTTGTTGTCCCCTTGTTGCTTCTTGATGAGTCACTATTTACCTTTATTTTCTCATCTTTCTGTACTCATTTTAATCCCTAATTTGTGTTTAAATGTTCATATTTTGCACTATTTCTCATTTAGGATTTAATTGGACCGATAATTCAGATTTTAATTAATTTGGATTATTTTAAGTTTAATTATTCCAATTTGATTTTCAGGGCAGATCAATAATTAAATGGGCTTGGAATTAATTCATGGACTTGAAGATGGGAGTGCCACGTCAGCATTATTTTCCATATCAGCATTTTATTTTCATTTTATTTTATTTTAGTGATTTTTGGGCCAAAACTGTTAGGAAAAGCCCATTTTCGTTTAGGTCAGTCACTATATATTTCGAATTCTGTGCCCATGCAGAGGACAACAACAAGAACAACACTATTCATGTTCAGTTTTCTTTTAGGGTTTTAGTATTTTCGTTTTCTGCTGTTTTCTCTGTTTTTAGGGTTTTTCGTTTCTGTTGGTGATTTTCATTTTCAGAATACAGTTGCATTTCAATTTCAGTGCTATTTCATTTTTGTTTCAAGTTCTAATCTCGTTTTCGTTTTCTGCTTTCGTATTTAGGTTTTCGTTTTCATTTTCGTTTCTGTTTAATTTCGTTTCTCTTCTAGTTTCGTTTAATGTTCAGTTTCGTTTCAATTCACGTTTCTGTTGCTAATTTCAATTTAATGGAAGGCTAAATCTTAGGGTTGGACCCTAGGACAAATTGCAAACCCTTTAATGGAGGTTCTCTGTAATTGCAATTCGTTTTCTTCTTGGTTCTTCCTTGTTGGGTTTCTGTTCTGTATTTTTCGAATTAGAGTCATGCTTAATGATTCTGATATTGATTGATTCAGTAATCTCAGGTTGCTTAATCCTGAGAGCTTGCCCTGACGAGGTTCACGTTTGCTTAATTCGTGTAATGAAGTTTTAGGTTAATCTTCGCTTAGTAGATTAATCTGGACTGATAAGGATTAAGTATGATAGATTATCTTTCGTGAACCAAGGATATTAGAGGCGCAATCTGTTCTAAGGTCTGACTTGTTTTAAATCCCTGCAATTAATTAGTATTTCTGTTTTAATTTAGAATTCCTTGCATTCTGTCAAAAACCCCCCCTTTACACGTTTTTGATCCCTAACGCAGACAATTGATCCTTGAGAGACGACCTAGGAGTCACTTCCTAGTACTACATTTAAACTGTATTAATTTGGCTGAGTACGACCTCGATCACTTCTTCAAGTAGATTGAGCATTCAGACTTGATGTGGCCAGGTTTCCCACATTCAAAGTATGTAAAGTTGCTATCAATCTTATTGCTGTTGTTGTTGTTGTTGTTGTTGTTGTTGTTGTTGTTGTTGTTGCTTTTGATGTTTCTTGAGAATCTTTTGCCTTTGTTCTTCTTCAAAAACTTGCTGAACGTTTTGACTATTAAGTTCATGTTTTCCTCATCTTCCTCATCACTTGAATCTTCCTCTTTCTCCACTTTAGATGTTGCAGCTTTTAGAGCAATTCCTTTGCCTTTCTTATCTGAATCTTCAACACAAGTTAATTGAGACAATTCCAATTCATATTCAAGTAACTTACCAAAGAGTGCAGCCATTGAAATTTTGGATAAATCCTTGGATTCTTTGATTGCTGTCACCTTTGGTTGCCAAGATCTAGTGAGACACTTCAAGATCTTGATGTTTAGTTCCTCAACATCAAAAGTCTTTCCAAGTCCCAAAAAATGATTGATAATGTGTGTGAATCTTGTTTGGAGCTGGGAAATGCTTTCATTTGTGTTCATCTTGAACATTTCATACTCATGAATCAATGAATGCTTCCTTGATCTTCTTACTTCTTCAATTCCTTCATGAGTGATCTCTAACATCTCCCACATCTCCTTAGCACTTGTGCACCTAACTGTTCTAAAGAATTCATCAGAGGAAAGTGCATAAGTTATCATGTTTTTGGCTTTAAAATCATAATGAACAACCTTTTTCTCAACATCAGTCATCTCATCCCACTCTTTGGGAATCATGTCATTACCAACAGTTTTGATGGACACCATAGGACCTTTCTCTATTGCATCCAAGCACCTAGGTCATTTGATTGAATAAAGATCTTCATCCTATTTTTCCAAAAACTGAAATTCTCCCCTTCAAACAAAAGAGGTTTGTTTAAAGAAGCACCTTCCTTGAAAGTTATTTGTGAGGTATTCATTTTTCAAAAAAAAAAAAAATAGTGACCTTGAGTAACTTTCAAGAACCATCTCTTGATGCCAATTGTAAAGAATATGAATATCTCACACTTTCAAGAGGGGGGGTGAATTGGTTAAACCTTGGAAAATTAAACATTTCTTTAATCAAAATCAGAGTTCCTAGGATCTTTATCACTTTTCAAAACCAAGAAACCTTATTCAATCAAGTAGCTCAGCCCCAAGGAATTCAATGGATCAAAAATGACTTTGTTGGTCAAGAAATTTAATCAAGAACACAATGAATATAATGAGTTAAGGGATAGAGAAGCAAGACACAATCAGATTTATACTGGTTCACTTCAACACTAGAAGCTACATCCAGCTGTCTTCCAACCAACACTAGGTTAGAGTTCCACTATTATAATTTTCAGTTCTTACAATCAATTACAATGTCTCCCTTTATCAACCCTAGATAAAGTACAAAAATCTAAAACCCTATTAGATTCTAAGAGATAAGAACCTGAGAACACTACTCAGTTCTTCCACCTAGAGAACCCCTTCTCTAGTTTCAAGTAAGAACCCAATCACAATAGCCAAATTACAAAGAAAATCCAAAACGAAAATTACAATCAGATTAAGGAGAGAAACAACCTGATGATCCAATGCAAAATTATGTTACCAGATCAGGTTGAATGAATATAAATCAAATAGCACAGCTTTCCTTAATCTTGAAATGGTTTTCATGCTCCAAGAATGAGTCAAACACACATGATCAAAGCGCAATGGAGCAAGACACAATTAGAACCCCTTAAAATCACTTTAGAATGCTCACGAGACTGTTTAAGCTCAGTATATGCGTATGGGTAATGTTCCGCAAAGTTAGAAATCAAGTTGAGCATCAATCCTATTTATAATAGCTTTTTGTAACTAAATGTAATCAATTAAACGCGCCAAATAATCGATTATTTTGCACATGTTGTAATCGATTAAACCATTCATAAGCATTTCAGGCTTTTCTCAATGAGCCAAATAATCGATTATTCTGTCCTGTAATCGATTAAGACAAGAGACTTCAAAATATCAAAATGCACTATGTAATCGATTACGAACTTTGGTAATCGATTAAAGCAGGAAGATGACTTTTTCAAAATAATCCTGTGTAATCGATTACGATACATTGGTAATCGATTGTTGATATTATGTTGTCGACACGCACCAAAACAATTTAACTACGTTAATTCTGTAGCACAGGATTAACCTAGGTCGACTCAGAGACACAATCAATATGGTTCTAGCTTCAATTCACTAATAACAGTAAGGGGGGAATTTTATCGAACAGTGTGTGTGCGTAAGTAAAACTTGCAAAAACGTAAACTAAAATTAAAGAGCAACACAGAAACTAACAGAATTCAAAAGAAGTAATGTAAAACAGAATTAAAGCATCAATCCAATTCACCTCACCAAGCAATTCAAATCATCATTGTTCTCAGAAATTTATCCTATTATGAAAGTTCATTCAATCTCATTAGAAGCAACTCAATCGACTTAACCCCTAAATTGATTGAAACTACAACCCTAACTGAAATATCATCCAATTAATCTGTGATTGATATTCGAAATTAGGAAAGGAATCCATAACCTAATCCGTTTTCAATCCTAAACGCATTCATAATCATAAAAACAGAATAGCAATTGAAGAAGATGAACATTCAAATAGAATTCGAAATATCAAACCAGAACTCAAATTCTCCTTGTGCTTGAGTTGGATCCTTGGATTGATTGAGGATTTAGCCTTCCATGATCATCATCAGTGAAAGCCCCATGGAATTATTGCACGAAAATGGAAGAACAGAAAAACGAAAATGAAGAGCAAAGAAGAACAAGCAAGAACAGTTAAGAGAAAATGAGAGCAAGGGTTTTGATCCTAAAAACTGAAAAGAAGGAAATGTAAAACTATTTTTATTAAAATAAAATTGTGTATCAAAATCTATCCAATGTCACTAATATGTAGTGACTAAGTTTGAAGAAAAGAATGGGCCATCAACAAAACCCATCAATTCTAATTATTTACTATTTACAACCATAAGATTCAAATTCGCAGCCCAAAATTACAAGTACAGAGGTGCTAAGACAAAAACTGAATTAGAATAGGAAAATAAAGGTCCAAGAGAGGTCAAATAAGCTAAGAAGGATAGAAAAATATTTAACTAAAAGCACTCCATCAATTATCCCAGCACGACTTTAAAATACATATAACTATGTAATCGATTACAATGAAGTGATAATCGATTATATTCAATCACAAGGTAGTTTATATGAAAACAAAGGTCAAATAATCGATTATCTCGATAAGTAATTGATTACAATGTTCTTGAAAGCTTTTCCAAGTTAGACTAAGAACAAAATAATCGATTGAATGAAGTATGTAATCGATTAAACCAGCAGGAAATGTATTTTTCCAAAAACCTTTTCAAACATCTTTAAAACTTAACCATTTTATGAAAGTCTTGTTTAAATCTTATGAAAATCAATTAGTATATTCATGAACGAATGTATGCAATGCACTTGGATCACTAGATTGCTTTTCTCTTACACATTTCACACAATCTTTAACTTCAAGGCATCCATTTGCATGTTGAAAGCTCAAAACCAATACTTGATCAATTTCCTTTACAATCTTCATGTTGCTCCCCCTGTATCCAACATGCCTGAATGACCATATTTCACAGGGTCATAGACAGCTTGATGCTGATGTTATCGCTTCAATTATAGCAGGTACGTATTTTTTAAATTTCCTCTATATGTGTTCAATAATGGTTCTTTAAGGTTGTTAATTTTAAGGTGAGTGTTACATTTTCATTGTTAGGAATGATCAAGGAGGAACAGTCTTTGTCGATTGCATTGGTTCGGGAAAGGATCACCCATTCATTTGGATTTATAGAGATTCATATTGTAAGGCCTGGTTTGCGAAGCAGAAAGCATTGACAATGATTTACGGGAATTGGGAAGAATCATATGCATTTTTGCCCAGGTGGTGTGGCTACATGCTTCAGTTTTCACCAGGTTCTTTTTATGATATTCAAACCAATGATTATTGATGTGTTGCTAACACATCTTAGGTTTAGGCTAGTTTTAGGTTATATTTCAATTAAATAATTAGGAATTAGGTTAGAATAAGTTAGTTTGTTATTTATATTTAATTATATCTCATTTTATTACCAAAGTTATGATTTTAGGGTCAAAAAGAGGAGGATCAACCAAAGAAAGAAGAAAATCAAGCTGAAGGTCTCGCGCCAACCGCGCCAGGACCCACGCGACCCGCGCCAACTGCTCAAGACCACCTTTCAACTCGAAGTATCCACGCTATCAGCGCCATGATTTCGAACTAGCCGCGTGATCAGCGCGGGTCTCGCGCCATCAGTGCGGCGGAGACGCTATTGCCTTATTTAAAAAGATATGGTTCGAAATTACACGAAAACAGGGGCTTTGTTACTCCAATTAAACCAATCTATAAAAGAAAGGCTTCTGGACTGAAGAAAAGGACTCTCTACACCATCAGACACCATTCAAGGGCTTGGAAACCATTGGAAGTCAAGAATCAAAGCTAGGTTACTGCAGAATAGTGTTTTATTCAACAACTTTGGTGTTCTTGAAGCCTATGTCAGGCTAAATTCTGTATTGTGGTTAGGCCAAGAACCGATGTGAACTCCTCTGTAATTTGACTGGTATTGAATGAGATTTCTTTATGATTGCTTTATTTTACTCTGTTCTTCATTGTTATTTTCTTTCTTAGAACTGGCCATTCTATTTAAGTTCTGAGGGTTAGGATTCGCAATAGGGATGTTGGGATTCTAATTTCTGACCTGAGTAAAGTAACAGTTGTTCATTGCCTAGGGATAGGGATGCATAATTGCAGAACTTTATAATATATTCTTTTAAATGCTTAGCTTGATAGAAATCACTAAGGGATTAGGGTTTTGATTCAGGTTAAAGGGTTAATTCGCTAAGAAATTAGGGATTAGCTAAATTAGAAAAGATTTATTCTCCAAGTAATCAGAAGCAATCGACTTTAATAATTAGTCAAGTGAAAGAGGTAGGAATCAAAGGGGATTGCGTCATGACCACAATCATTCCTTCCATTGGTTACAACTCACTCATTTACTTGCAATTTTAATTCTTTTAAATTCTGTTCTTTATTTAAACACTCAAATTCACAACACAACAATTCTTCAAAAATACTTTCTTTTTACTTCCAATTACTTAGACCGTGAATTACTGTGAAATTCATACCAATCCCTGTGGAGACGATACTCTACTTACCCACTTTATTACTTGAAACGAGCGGTGCACTTGCCATGTTCGCAACAATTATTTTGTGGCAAATCGACTGGTACGGGGAAAACATGTGTTTCATCGCATGTTCTGAACTTTCGAACAGTGTTGCCAGGCATTTAATTTTTGCAAACCAATGATTCAAATCGATGGCACTCATTTGTATGGAAAGTATACAGGGAAATTATTGATTGCCACGACTCAGGATGGCAATAACAAATGTCGGCCACTGGCATTTGCCACAGTTGAGGGGGAGACCTTGGAAGCCTGATCATACTTTCTTGCTAACATTCATTTCCACGTTACTCAAAGGCAAAACATATGTCTCATTTCAGATAGGCACCGAAGCATACTATCTGTTGTGGCGAATCATCCTGGTTGGCAACCACCTTATTCTCATCACATGTTTTGCCTTCGTCATATTGCTAGTAATTTTAATCAAAAGTTCAGAAATCAACGCTTGAAGAAGACGCTGATGAGTTTAGGTATGGTTAACAAGTATTTTGAATATATTAAATGGATATATTCGTAACTCGATTAGTGTTAATGGATATAACCTTCGTAAACCTTATGACTTCTTCCAATTCCCCTCCCACCTCGCCCCAGCGCGCATAATTCCTATAAAAGTAGGACAGGCACAAGAATCCTCCTCTTAGCTCAGCCTCCTGAGCAGGATGACCAAAGACGTCCTCGATGATGGTGGGCCAGTCGTATGATGTCACTCCGCTGACGACATTGCCATTACTGCCTAAATCTAATATATCAGCCACGTCTTCCAATGTGATGGTCATCTCTTCCTACGGCATGTGAAACGTATGTGTCTTTGGTCTCCACCGCTCAACCAAAGCACTGATAAGTGCAGGATCTATCTGAAGTCAAGTTTAAAATAATCAACGCGTATGCACACATATAAATAAAAAACATTTATAGAAATTACTTCATATGTACCATTCTTCAATTAAAATTTTTTTACCTGAATATGTCGCATGCGTGCGACATGTAGGAATCCTGCCTGCCCTCACATCACCGCAACGATTGCAGGAATATCGTCATAGTCTGGGCCCCCTGAAATTTTACCATGTCGCGTCTTTAGCACACGACATCTGTCCTCGTTCCACACAGCCTGTGAAACGTGAGTTCTCTGGATACGCCTCCGCAAAACCCCCCATTTATACGGGGTAGGCACAACATGGGTCGTCGGATCCATTACGTCACCCTCGTGATCGGATACAGACCGTGAAGACGCCGAAGATGATGAATCAGCCATTTATGAGACTATTTTAATATAATCAAAACAATATTATAATTAATAAATTAATGTATTGTAATTAAATTACAATACAAATAAATAACCTTAACCCTAAACTGAACTATTTAAATTTAATTAAAATTTTTTAATTTGAACAATAAATCCTAAACATTAAATCCCATATACTAAACCATTAACTCTAAAATCATTATCCCTAAATTAAACCCTAATCCAAAAAATCCTAATCCATTAACTAAACAAAAATTCCTAAACCCTAACCCGTAACCATTGACCCCTAAACACTAAGTTAATTTAGTAAAATAATTTTAATTTAAAAAATAAATCCTAAACCCTAATTAAACCGTAAACACTAAGTAAATTCACTTCAACAATTTTAATTTTACAACTTAACCCTAAACTGAAATCGTTACCCTTAAACTAAACCATAAACACTAAGTAAACCCTAAACCCTAATTAAACCCTAAACACTAAGTGAATAATACATGAGTGTGGTTAAGTTTTCATGCTTCAAAGTATAGAACTATATCTTAATGCAGAGTGGTTCAAGACTATATCTTAATGGTAGGTGTAGGGTTATCGTGCTAGCCTAGCATTTTATAGCCACCATTCGAAGTAGGTCGTTTTAGTTAACTGACTATATAGGAAAAAGATTGGTGGACACCAAATCCTATTTAACACCTAGATAGAGAAATGTAGTTATGATGGATAATATAATACGATAAAAAAAGATATATAAAGAGAAATAATAACTATTGATAGTTTTTGATATATATATATATATCATTTATTGTTTATATATATTCTTGACCATGTATCACATTTTTTTAAGCAAAAAAATAAGTTATCCTTTTTTAGATGCTGCATTTTGTCATGTCAAGTAGTGTTCCAGGCCACCAATAGGTCTCATCGTATCACTTTGCCACAACTAACCCTAAACACTAAGTAAATTCACTTCTACAATTTTAATTATACAACTTAACCCTAAAACGAAATCGTTACCCTTAAACTAAACCATAAACACTAGGTAAACCCTAAGTAAACCTTAAACATTAACTAAATTCATTTCAACAATTTTAGTTATCCAACTTAACCCTAAACCCAAATCGTAACCCTTAAACTAAACCCTAAACACTAAGTAAATTCAATTCAACAATTTTAATTATACAACTTAACCCTACACCCAATACCTAAACCCTTAAACTAAACCCTACTTCGTAAACCCTAATTCATAACCATTCAACCCTAAACTGAACTAACTAAATTTATTAAAATTATTGTAATTGACAACTAAACCCTAAACTAAACTAAATCCTATAACTTAAAACCTAACATTTTTCTACAACATGAAATAAATAATGTGGCTCTAACAAATTTAAAAATCAACAAAATAATATATAAAATGATACTCATAATTAATAAATTAACTTACTTGTTGGGAGAGTATCGGTGCAGAGATAAATCACTCAAAAGCTAAGAGTGTTGTGCTTTGGAAACCTTTAGAGAGAAGGTGAAACCTTTAGAGAGAAGGCGCAACAGTAAAAAGTGAAAACCTGGGACTTTTATAGAAGTAGGTCATGCCCAGAATTGGGCATGACTGGTCACGCCCAGAACCAGGCATGACTGCCCCCTTAGTCACGCCTGGTTCTGGGCGTGACCGACCAGTCATGCCCAGTTCTGGGCGTGACCTACTGCCTCAAATTTGTAATTAGTTTCTAGAAAGCCCCAAATTGGTAATTTTTTATTTAAATTGTATTATTTAGGTTCTTTTGCCGATTAAAACTAGGAGAGAAAAAACCCAAAAATTCTATTCTTGATTAATAGCATCATGAATCTAGACTTTTGCATCTAAGTGCCAACAAATGTTTGAATAATTTATTATTGGGATAGTTAGCATCACTATGTTGGACTTTTATAGCTCCTTGAGGTTCCAAATCTGTGTCTTGACACTAATAATCAATTTTTGATACATATAAATAGTAAGAAGGGATAGAGCTGGGTACTTTATACAGAGATTGGATAAGTACACCTAAGGAGCAAAGCTAGGGCAAGCATGAAGGTTACACGTGGGAGCATCAATCAACCATTTAGCCATTGACCCACTTGGATTTACTGGAGTTATTCTCAGGGTGCTGTTTAGCACTAGGCCAATAAGGCAGCTGCCTTAGCCCCCATCCAACATCTTATTTTTTAAAAAAATATTTAAAAATATTTTAAATTATTATGTGATAAAATACTATTTTTACATAGTTGGTATCTATTAATGGTATTATATTATAAAAAAAAACATTTATAATTAATCTCAATGTCAAAACATGATTTTAAAAGTTGAAACTTTTTAGATTCAAGTTGAGATAAACTATGTTGTAAGACAATGATTAAATTAATTACTATAGATGAGAGGTGGAAATGACTTGATTATTAAACTTTAATTTAATATTTATGATGCATTTGGTAAGACACTATGGAAAGAAAGAACTAGCTAGAAACTTTTAAGTAGTTGTGTTTGATAAAACTTATTTTTTTAAGCTAACTCAAGCTTATAAGTTAGTTGAAAAATGAAAACTTATGAGTTAGTTGACAAAGATAGATTCAAATGTGTATCTATGGAGAGTTTTGTTTTTTAATTGTTTCTTTCTGAATTTATACCTAACTAAATTATGCTTTTAAAAAAGGATTAAATATTTGCGAAAACACAATTCAACCCCCTTGTGGTATTTTTACCACTTCAAAACTAATTCATCCAATTTACACAATTAAGTTTCAAAAATCATGAAGAATCCATTAAAAATTTGGAAAATCAAATAGGATAGCTCTCAAAGAAAGTAGTTGTGTAATGACCCGCCTTGTCGCTACGATATCACTACTTTAAACGTATAATTTCAATTTTTAATTAAAACCCTATTAATTTGATTATGAAAATGAGAGTAAATTTTTTCATGATAATACTATATCAAACAACGCACAAATACATAAATAAATACATATGTATGTATATTTTAAACCATTACATATCATTCACATGTCGGAACATAATTTAGCTTTTAATAAATTATAAGCTTGGGGTTTACATGCTCGATTAAAGAGAATCAAGTGACCAACTACGAAAGAGTTGATAATACAACATAACTCTCTCCCCAAAATAAATTCCAACGTTATCTTGTTGGATTGGCGGCTCCAACAAAAAGGATCTCCCTCCAAAGTCACCTACTGCTACTCATCTACTCATACGAACGAAGGTTCGCAATCATCACAAGTACCAACCACACGGTACAAAAATTGCAAGGGTGAGTTTATCATACAAAATCAACAAGTTACAAATAACAATAATTAGAAAGAAAGCAACAATAACAACCACAATCATTCTCAGAAATCAATCAGTTCAACACACACTCAACAAACTAATTATCCACTTTGTTCACAATTCAAATCAATTATGCTCAAAATGATGCATGCACCTGACTCCACCCTCACCATGCAATGTGGTACCATTCTCATGGAAATATTCTCTCAGGAAAATGATTCAGTAGTTTATCGGGGTCACCCTGTCGTGCACTGACCATCTGTTAGTTATTTTCACCACGGCAAGCGTACCGTTCTATCGTTGTAAGTTTCAAATTTATAAAGATTGTCTCCACAGGGACTTGAGCTTACTCAGTTAATCCAACTAAAATTAAACAGTTGAATAGATATGTACAAGTAGGTCGAATGATATTTCATTTGTTAATGCAGGTAAAGTAAATTAACTAAACTTAACGAAAATGAAAATATATTTGTGAGAAAGCGGGATTGCCTTTCATCATTCTTAATGTTCTATTTTCAATTAATATTTACCATGCATAAATCACCGTCTATTCTTTATTG
Organism: Glycine tomentella; assembly: GCA_007407185.1. Classification (NCBI taxonomy): domain Eukaryota; kingdom Viridiplantae; phylum Streptophyta; class Magnoliopsida; order Fabales; family Fabaceae; genus Glycine; species Glycine tomentella. The sequence goes on from PYAF01000802.1 coordinate 83,938, forward strand.
ATGCACACTAAGTTACCTTGAATCGATTCCTCGCATCCAAGTTCTAAGGATATTTTACCGAATATTGATCCCTCGCATATTTAAGTAAATTACCCCAGCGTTAAGAACTATAATCGCGTGCTTTTATGCAATCGAAACATTATGCCCTATTCCTAGCAGCGTAACGTAACGAGTAATTTCATTCAGTTCAAACCCTAAGATTACTTTCCAGTCTCACTTCGGATTTAAGTTCGTGATACTAGTGATCAAGTAGGATCAAGCATCAAGCGCAGAACGAAACTACCAATAAGAAATAGAACGACTCATGCATGAATATTAAAAGAAGTTAGGGTTAAGAAGATTACATCCAACATCTAAGAAGCTAGCCCAGCATGGAGAGAACCTCCTCTCGGAAAGAGCAGCTAAACGTTCCCATCCTCGCTTCTCTCTGGCAGAGCTTCCATGCTAAACCTCGCTTCTCTCACTTTCTTAACCTACTTAAACCTAATATTTAAGTACCTAACACCTAAGAACAAAGCTAAAGCTAGTGAGGGAGAGAGAATCTCCAAAAATTGATGCCAAAGCTCTCCAAACCGTGGCCTATAACATCATCTCTCATCTATGTCATCATCAACATCAATATCACCCCAATCTCAATATCATCAACAACATCAATATCATTTCATTTTAATATCATCAACAACATCAACATTAACATCATTTCATTTCAACATCAATATCATCTCATATTAATATAATTATCAACATAATCTCATTTCAATATCATCATTAGCATCACAAACAATTGCATTTCATATCTATATAACTGATGCATGAGATTCACATTTCCCAGGTCTTCAGACAACACAAACCTCATTCATTCACAATCCATATTACCACGAGACTGGTATTTTAGGAAAATTCTAAATTAAATTGGAAGACTACAACATAGAAAACAAACTCTTATGCCCATTTAAAATTTAATAAGGAATTAAATAGGAGAACATATTATAAAATTTTGGATAGAGTCTCCTCTGTAATTAAAACTTTTCCCAAAAATCCAATCATTACAACAACAACACCATTCATAGTTTTATCCATCAATAAAAAATTCATTGCATCCCATTAGTTAAAAAAAACACAATTTTTCTTGAAAACAAACACATAATAGGAACAAACATATATCAATAATAGATATATCACATCCTATTAGTTTAAAACGTAGTATTTCTTGAAATCCAGCACACAATAGGCATACATCTCCATAATTGGGTTCCCTGACCCCCAACTATGGTATCAAAAACTATAACCAAACAATAAACTCTCCTTACATATCTATCTCCCTTTGTTAGCTCCTAGTAGCATTATTTTGAGCTCTCTCAAGTTCACATGCTTTGGCCCAAACGCAGAGCTTTATATACCAAATCGAACATAATTTAGTATAGATTTCAAAGACAAGGTTAATATTAACATTCAGGATCAAATACCACTCAAATTTTAAAAGGGACTAAAATGGTGTTTTGAAAGTTCACATCAAAAGGACATCATTTTGAAATTCCGATCACACCAATACAACTAAGGCTCAACGAAGGTCACAAAAATGACATCAATATTATAAAAAAGAAACTTTTACAACATCTCATTTTCAAATATTTTTCAAAGGAAGTGTAAAAACACCCAATAACGGTACCCAAATCATAAGAGATACCAAGAGAGGCTTCATACTAACTAGGAAAAGGCAAGGAAACCACGGTTACCTCGAAGAAGCCACAAACAGAAGATTGGAGGCTTTGTTTGTAACACCCCAAAATTTTGGAAACTTACAGTCAATTTCTAAAGTAAAATGTTAATGAGAAGCAGTAGAAAAATTTTGGGCAAAAGGACGAAAATGCCCCTAACTATTTTGAAAATGACCAAAATACCCTTTACCTTAAAAACGGTCAGACAATTTTGGGAATCTTGTAGGAACCTGAGGAAAGGATAATCTACCCTTAGATGATAAATTATCAACAAAGTAGATGACAAGAAACCATGAAATAGAATTTTTAGGAATTTTAATAGAAATTTTGAAAAGAGCTCAATACAGACTAACTCAGGTATCTGAAAATCACAAGAAAATGATAAATACAATCTATAGGATTTTCTCTTAATTATAAGATAAATCAACTTCTTTAACAAGCTAGTTTAGTAATTTTACTAATTAAAAGTATAATGGACCAATAGGAAAATAGAATTTTGTTACTACATGAATAAAAAGAGAAAAAGTGTTGATTTGGTTCCAAAAATGAATGCTGGCCGTGCAATATCAAGACCAAGGGAGAATTGCTTTAGAAAAGCCAAGAATGATAACATGGAAGGTTGAAAAGTCAAGCTTAAATCTAATTGGTTCATGTAAAGTAGTAATAAATGCTAATAAATGCCTTAGAATCTTTTATGAAGAAAAATTCATTACAAAGCTAGACACCACCGTAGGAACAAAAGCCAAAATGAA
>PYAF01000803.1:7367-20062 GCA_007407185.1 Glycine tomentella
TGTAATGGCAAACTCCTATTTTTTATTGATTCGCTTCACTTTTAATTATTAAAATTACTCATCCAACTTATTAAATTAGTCTATTTATCCCATAATTAAGAGAAAACTCCAAAGATTATGACTATCCTCTCCATACAATTTTCTGATACCTGAAGTAGTCTAGATTAGGCTCTTTTCAAATTATCTTCCAAAATTCCTAAAAATTACTGTTTAGGATTTTCTGCCCCTAATCATGTTAATAATGTGTTGTCTAAAAGTATTCTATCCCATACTTAGGTTTCCACAATTTTCTAAAGTCATCTTGGTCAGTTTTGATCCAGGGCATTTTGGTAATTTTGCCCCTCACTCTAGGGGTAAAATCGTCATTTCCAAAAATATTCAGGGAAACTCTGTAATTGTCACCCTAAGGGTATTCTGATCATTTTTTAAACATCCCAGAGTTTTTATAAAATTTCCTCCTTCATATATCTTACTAAAATGCCTAGGGACAATTTGGTCATTTCTAAAATGTCCAAGGGTATTTTCGTCATTTCCCTTAAATCCTTCTGTAATGTTTCTAGTTAACATTTTACCCCAGTATTTGACTGTGATTCCAAAAATTTGGGGTGTTACAGTAATATTCCGCTAAACCCAAAAATTTTATAATATCAAACACAGACTTAGGACTTTCCCACTTAACAACAACTTCTATCTTAGAGGGATCTACAACTATAATGCCTTGGGATATTATATGTCCTAAGAAACTAACTTTCTCTAACCAAAACTTGCACTTGGACAACTTAGCGTAAAGTTGTTGGCCCCTAAGAGTTTGTAACACAATCCCCAAGTGCTCTTCATGCTTCTCTCTAGTCTTGCAGTATACCAAAATATCATCTATGAATACTACCACAAAACTATCAAGATAGGGGTGAAAGATTTTATGCCTTGGGATATTACATGTTCTAGGAAACTAAATTTCCCTAACCAAAACTCGCACTTGGACAACTTAGCGTAAAGTTGTCGGCCCCTAAGGGTTTGCAACACAATCCCTAAGTGCTCTTCATGATCCTCTCTAGTCTTGGAGGATACCAAAATATCATCTATGAATACTACCACAAAACTATCAAGATAGGGGTAAAAGATTCTACTTATGTAATCCATAAACACACCAAGGGCATTAGTCACACCGAAGGGCATGACTAGATACTTGTAGTGACCATAATGGGTGCTAAAGGCAGTCTTCGGGATATCCTCAGACTTCACTTTGATTTAATGGTAACCTGACCTAAGGTCTATCTTGCTAAACACACAAGCTCATACCAGCTAGTCGATAAGATCATCTATTCTAGGCAAAAGGTACTTATTCTTGATCGTCACCTTATTCAACTAGCGGTAGTCTACACACAACCTCATGGTTTCATCTTTTTTCTTCACTAACAACATTGGCGCTCCCCATTGAGACACACTGAGTCTCACAAATTGCTTATCCAACAACTCTTCTAACTATTTCTTAAGCTCGGCTAACTTTATAGGAGAAATCCTATAAGGGTCTATAGATATGGAATCGGCACCAGGTACCAGATCTATAGAAAACTCTATCTCTCACTCAGGTGGTAAATCGAATATATCCTCAGGAAACTCTTTAACAATGGGGAGATCAACCATAGAAACCTTGGTCTCTACTTCCAGGTTAGACAAGATCATGTACACTTGGGCATCTTCTTTCAAAAATGTCATAACCTGGTTGGCAGAGACAAACATCCTATCCTTTCTCACTTCAGAATAGCCAAACACCATAATTTTATCAAAACAGTTTAATAAGACATGGTTGGAAGATAACCAGTCCATACCCAAAATAACATGAATTTCGATGTACACTTAAAAAACTATTCATCAACTTTTCAATAATTCAAATCATTTATGCTTGGAATGATTAATGCATCTGACTCAACTCTCAAATGCAATGTGGTGCCATTCTAAAGAAACTAGCCTAAGCTTGTCCTTATGACACTCTCACTTAGGAAAACTTGGCAACAACTGTAGAGGTCACCTAGTCTTGCACAGGCCACTCCACCCCCCATGTTGATCATCATGAGTCTCAAGGATTTTTCCAAACCAAGTGAAATAACCCCAAGTACCAGGATTTTTCCTCATGAAGAACCACATGTACTCACTAACAAGTTTATACTATTTCCACATAATTATGCGGTATGAAACATGGGCTCCAACAATACATTAACCTTGAATAGTTAAAAAATTTAAACAACCTCGTTCCCTCTCCAGGGATATTAAGACAAGGTCATTATACCCCCCATGTTCATAAGCAACATGCATTCATCTCAATGACATCATCAACATCAACATCATCTCATCTCAATGTCATCATCAACATCAAACATCATCTCATTTCAATGTCATCAACATAACAAGCAATCGCATTCCACATATATACATCTAAACTAATGGCTGAGATTCACATTCCCTAGGTCTTCAGACAACATAAATCACATATAATAATAATTCGTAATATAACGAGACTTATATTTTAGGGGAATTTCTAAATTAAAGAGAAGAACTATAGTATCCAAGCAAACTCTTAATCCCATTCAAAAATTAATAAAAGAAGTAATACAGAGAACATATATAATATTTTGGGCAGAGTCTCATTTGTAATTAAGACTTTTCCCAAAAATTCCAATCAATACAACCGCAATATCATTCACGGTTTTATTCATCAATAACAAATATATTGTATCCCATTAGTTTAAAACACAGGTTTTCTTGAAAACCATCATGCAACAGGGACAAACATACAACCCCATAATTGGATCCCCACACCCTAACTATGGTATCAAAAGCTATAAACAAGTCATAAACTCCCCTAACCTATCTATATGTCCCTGTTAGCTCCTCACAACATTGTTTTGAAATCTCTTAGGTTCACATCTGTTGTTCCATATGCAGAGCTCTATATACCAAATCGAAGACAATTCAATATAGATTTCAAGGACAACGTCAATTTTAACATTTGGATTCAAATACCCATTCAATTTTAATAGGATCTAAAATAGTGTTTTTGGGGTCTACATCAGAGAGACGACATTTTGAAATTCTGATCATGCCAATGTGGTCGGCAAAGGTCACAAAAATGAAATCAATTTTATAAAAAGACAACTTTTACAATGTGTCATTTTCAAGGGTTTTTCAAAGGAAACATAAAAACATCTAATAACGGTAATAAAATCACAAGAGATACAATGATAGGCTCATCTAAATAGGAGAAGGCATAGAAATCGTGATTACCTCAAAGAAACCACGAAGGGAGCATCCAAGGGTTTCGTTCTCTACTGAATCCATAAGGGGGTTTTGAAGATTTTGCTCCGATCAAAAGTTTCCACTCCGTGCGGTGCTCTGGCGGCAAGTGGCGACAACTCTTGGCAGTCGCCAGTGGACATGGGTGGAGGAGAAGGTGGGTTTAGGGTTTGGGGAGAAGAAAGGTAAAAATTTGTGTTTTTCAGGCTGCTAAACGTACTTATAACCTGCAAGACTCGCTTAGAGAGCTCATGTCACTAAGCAAAATTTCACTTAAACATGTAAAAGGTTGCCGCTAAGCGAGACTTTTGTGCTAAGTGCAATTTCTACTTTGAATGGAATTGTGCTTAGCGAGCTGGTGTCGCTAAGCGAATTATTTCCTCTTGATTGAATTGCAATTAGTGAGCTGATGTCGTTGAGCGGATTCTTTCCTTTGGGTGGAATTACGCTTAGCGAGCTAGTGTCACTAAGCGAGTTGTTCCAACGCAGATCAATCAATATCCACATAACCTAACATCCACACCAAGAAGTTGCACAAGGATAATTCACACAACACTTCAACTTAATCTAGATTAATCAAGTAATCAAATAATACAAGACATAGATCAAACATTTATTTTCAATTATCAAATTTTCAGGGCGTTACAACTCTTGCATGGTAACACATTCCAAACTACTTGCTCGATACCCAATCCCTTGGACATACCAACACAAGCAATCAACATTAATTGTTGAGAATTAGCGAGGTTTAACGAATATTATTTTATCCCTAGAGATAATCCCAATTAAGTACTTGATTCATGTTCGGGTTTCAACAAGGCTCACCAAAGCGCAAGTCTATTCCTGAATTCATCTATAAGATGGACAATCAATTAAAAGCATTAAGTTCAAAAACAAATAAAGAACTCAAGATGAAGTAATGAATTGATTGAATTAAAGTGAAACAAGGTTCACCATTTTCTCTCCTAGGTGGAAGGAATTGCACTCATAAAAATAATACAATGAAACCTAGAGTGAGTAATGGAATAATGGATGTGTCTCGTAGGTGGAAGTCTAAAATATCTCTAATTAATTCAAGTAACTATCTTCTTCTTCAACTAATTTATCCTTGAAAAGTATATTGCTCTTGAGCTACTCCGGGATCATCTCCACAGGGACTTGAGCTACTCAGTTTTTTTGGATAAAAGTAAACAATTCAATAGTTATGTACAATAAATATAATCAAAATTTTGTGGGTTTATGGAAATAACAGAATTAGTGCGTCGAAAATACGGGAAATTACAAAAAACAAGTAAAATGAATTTAATTAATTCAAGAGAAATGGATTGGATTACGTCGTTCATACCTAGTATCCAAATAATATTAATACATATGAATCATTTTCTAACATTACTAATGCACACAGTAATTCACCCTGAATCGATCCCTCGCATTCAAGAATCCTAAGGATATTTACCGAATATCGATTCCTCGCTTATGAAGTAAATAACCCAGCATTACAATCATAATCTCGTGCTATTTGCAGTCAAAATGTTATGCTCTATTCCTAGCAACGTAACGTAAAGAGTAAATTCATCCAGTTCAAATTCTAAGAGCACTTTCCAGTCAAACTTAGAATCCAATTTCATGAAACTAGTGATCAAGTAAAATCAAGGATTACGAAGATAATGAAATCACCAGTTAAGAGTAGAAACAATTCATATATATAAAATATCAAAAGAGATACATAAAGGTACGAAAATGACATCCAACTGATAAGCGATGTCGTATCGCTTCAAAACAATTAAACTACGCTAATTTTGTAGCGCAGGATTAACCTAGGTCGAATCAAAGACACTACCAATATGGTTCCAACTTCAATTCACTAATTAACAATAGGGATTTTTGTGAAACAGTTTGCATGTGATAAGTAAAAATTGCGAAAACACAAACTAAGATTGAAGAACAATGCAAAAACTAACAGAATTGATAAGAGGTAATGTAAAAACAAATTAAAGAACATCAATCCAATTCACCAAACCAATCAATGGTAATTATCATAGTTCTCAGATAATGATCCTGTTATGAAAGTTCATTCAATTTCATTAAAAGCAGTTCAATCAAATTAACTCCTAAATTAATTGAAATCACAACTTAATTGAAATATCATCCAACTAATCTGTGATTAAAATTCAAAATTAGGAAATGAATCCATAACCTAATCAGTTTTCAATCCTAAACACATTCATAATCATGAAAATTGAATAGAAGATTGAAGAATAAAGTAAACATTCACACGAAATTTGAAATACTAAACTAGAACTCAAATTCCCCTTTGCTTGGACTGGATCCTTGGATTGATTGATTGTTTAGCCTCTCATGATCATCATCAATGAAAGCCCCACGAAATTGGTGCACAAAAATGGAAGAACCGAAAACGAAAATGAAGAACAATTGAGAGAAAATAAGAAAAAGGGTTTTAATTCTGAAAACTTGAAAAAGAAATGTAAATTTTGTTTTTGCTAAAATGCAGTGTAAAATTCACTAACTAATTTCACTAGCATATAGTGACTAAGTCAGAAGGAAAGAACGGACCATGAATAGGCCCATCTATTCTAATTAATTATGCTATTTGCACCAATAAAAATCAAACTTGCAGCCCAAAATTCAAGTGCAGTGATTCTAACTTCAAAGCATAAAATGGCCCTTCAAATGACAGAATTGGCCTTGGCTTATCTCTGACAAAATTGTAGATATTTTCCTTATCTTTCCAAGGACTACTCATATGCTCCATTTGGAGTTCTGTAGAGATTTGTAGGTCCTGCACAAGGAAGATAGGTCAAGTGAGCATAAAATCCAAAAATAAGCAATAATTAGCAATTAAACCCACTTGCTTTCCTAAGACAAAAACTGAATTAGAATAAGAAAATAAAAAGTCCAAGAGAAGTCAAATAAGCTAAGAATAATAGAAAAATATTTAACTAAAAATGCTCAATCACCAACCCTTTGGAGAAACTAGTCGATCATTAAGATCAACAGAAAAAATTATGAAGGATGCGATCCTCGATCACTTCTCTGCAACTCCAACTCCACTTTTCGCTCTTCTCTATAATTGGTTTGTTTCTCCTTTGGTTTCTGCATTTCTTCTCTAGTGGAACAACTATACAACTCTCCTTTGCATGGATTTATAAAGAAAATGGTCCAAGAGGTGCTAGACAAACTTGCCAAAGCGAGCCATAGCTCGCCTAGGCGAGCTGGTTACTTTAGGCAGAAGTAATCTCACTAGCCCAGGCGAGCTGATTGCTAGCCTAGGCAAGTTGTACTCTAAAATGTTGCAAAACTGATCCTTTTGTCTTTCATCTTTGGTTGGTTTCTGGGTCCAACAAATAATCATCAAAACATCAGAATTACATGGATGAATCTTTAAAATTTAAACAACAACATTTATACATGTACAAAATATAAAACAACTAGAATTGAAAGAAGTTTATAAGAAAACTACTAAAATCAAAAGATAAGTGCTAGCTAGCATTATAATCCTGAAAATAACTAAAATATGGAATTTATCAAACTTCATTAAAAATAACTAAAACATAAAAGTCTACCTAAGACAAAGTAAAAATTGAATTTAAAGCTAATTTGATTCATAACATGGCCTAAAGTTAACAAAAATTCCAAATGAACGTTAAAAATGCATATGAAAATCAGATAAATTTGACGTTTATCACACACTAAAAGGGGGTTTGTTGGATATAGGGGAGCAACAAGAAGAATGAAGCCTGTGAATAAGAAGAATGTTTTGAGCTTTTCACATGCCTTGAAGATTATAATTCAAATCAAGTGTAGGAGAAGTCAATCTTTTGATCCTTGCATTGCATGCATATAATCATTAACATGCTTAAATGTTGTTCATTAAAACATCAAAGCTACTCACAATTTGAAAAAAGATTTAATTGAGTAATGTTTTTGGAAAAATGTAATTTCACTGTTTTAATCGATTACATAGCTGATTAATCGATTATTCAGTTCATGTTTAAAATTGGAAAAACTTTGATGAACATTATAATCGATTACACAACGGATTAATCGATTATTTGGTTCGTATTTGAAATTGGAAAGCATTGGTGAACTCTTTAATCGATTTCTCATTTCTTGTAATCGATTACATAGTGTAAAATGGTTTTTGTTCCTTGTTGTGATAATCGATTACCATTACTCGTAATTGGTTACATAGGCTATTGTGAAAAAGATTACTTTGCTGCTTTAATTGATTACTATTTGTAATCGATTACACAAGCTATTTTCTAAAACAACACTTTTTTTATTTAATCAATTACAACTCGGATAATTGATTATTTTGTTCGTTTTTGAAACCCAGAATTTACCTTGAACACTTTAGTCGATTAAGTGACAATTTAATCGATTACATATGCGTTTTAATCGATTATTTGGCGCGTGTAATCGATTACAGGTTGTTACAAAATTCTGCTATAAATAGAAGGAAGGCTTGGTTAGAAATTTAACTTGAACACTTCGTATTTTCTGAGTATACACAAGCCTTCTAAGAGTTAGAAAGTGATTTTCTGGGTTTACTAACTTCTTGTCCCACTCTTTAATCTTCATGGGTATTGAATAATTTTTGGGCATGAAACTTCAAGAGTTTAATGGATCTTCATGGGTATTTTCTGAAATTATGTTTTCTGTTATTCAACCTTGATTGGTAATTCATATGCATTCACATTCATTGGATCATCAGATTGTTTCTCTCCATAATCTTTGATTGTAATTTTGTTTTTGTAATTTCTGTTATTTGATGCTATTGTCAATGGGTTCTTGAAGCTTAGGCTAGAGTAGTGTTCTCTAGGAAAGAACAAAGTAGTGTTCTCTGGTTCTTGTTCATTAGAAGTCTTAATAAGGTTTTAGATTTCTATTATTTATCTGATGTTGATAAAGAGAGTTTGTTATAAAGCTTGTAAGAATAGAAATTTATAATAGTAGAACTCTAATCTAGTGTTGATTAGAAGAAATTGGATGTAGCTTCTCTTGAGAAGTGAACCAGTATAAATTGCTTGTGTTGATTTTCTTCATTTCTATTTCTACAAGTCATCTTGTTCATTTGTTCTTGGTGTCATTATCATTACTCAACAAGTCCTATTTTGAGCCATTGGTTTCTTGAGCTGAGTGATTTGATTGATTAAAAGCATTCTTGGTTTAAAAGTGATTAAGATCCTTTGACTCCGATTTTATAAATAAATTTTAAAAGACCAAGTTTAAACCAATTCACCCCCCTCTTGCTTATTGTGGGTATTCCTATTATTTTCAATTGGTATCAGAATAGGTTCTTGAGTGTCATTCGAGATCACTATCTTTCTTTAAAAAGAAAATGAATACCACACATATTACCTTCAACGAAGGTGCCTCCCTCAATTGTCCTCCGATGTTTGAAGGAGAATACTTCAGTTTTTGGAAAAATAGAATGAAAATCTTTATTCAAAATCAAATGACCCAGGTGCTTGGAATGCAATAGAGAAAGGTCCTATGATTCCTAAAAAAACTGTTGGTAATGATATGATTCCCAAAAAATGGGATGAAATGACAGATGTTGAAAAGAGAGTTGTCTAATATGATTTTAAAGCTTAGAATATGATTATTTCTGCACTTTCTCCTGATGAATTCTTTAGAACTGTTAGGTGCATAAGTGAAAAGGAGATGTGGGAAATGCTGGACATAACTCATGAAGGTACAGATGAAGTAAGAAGATCAAGAAAACATGCCTTAATCCATGAGTATGAAATGTTCAAGATGAACACCACTGAAAGTATATCTCAGCTTCAAACAAGATTCACTCATATAGTTAATCATCTTCTTGGTCTTAGAAAGATTTTTGATGCTGAAGAGTTAAACATCAAAATCTTGAAGTGTCTTACAAGACCATGGCAACCAAAGGTGACAACAATCAAAGAATCAAAAGATCTATCCAAAATGTCCATGGCTGCACTATTTGGTAAGCTTCTTGAGTATGAACTTGAAATGTCACAACTAACCAACGCAGAAGATGCAGAGAAGAAACACAAAAGCATAGCCTTGAAAGTTACATCCTCAAAGGTTGAAAAAGTGGAAGACTTAAGTGAAGATGAAGAGGACAACATGAATTTATTGTCAAAAAATTCAGCAAGTTCTTGAGAAGAAAGAATTACAAAATGTTCACAAAGAAGAAGAAGAAGAAGAAGAACAACAACAACAACAACAAAAGGAGTGACAACAACTTCACTTGCTTTGAATGTGGAAAACCTGGCCACATCAAATCTAAATGCTTTATCTTTTTGAAAAAATAACAAAATGAAAATAAGATGAAGAAAGAAGGAAAGTCTAAGAAAGCCTATATAACTTGGGAAGATAATGAGTCAACAACTTCTGAATCATCAACTAAAAATGAAGAAGCAAATATGTGTCTCACTTTCACAATTAATGAAGATGAAGATCTCTCAATTGCTGGAACTGAGGTAAGTTTTGAACTTGATCAAGTTATTGATGTTTTTCAAGAAATGCATGAAGAAGCCCAAAAGCTTACAAAATCCGATAATAAGCTAAAAGGAAATCTTAGATGGCATGTTGCAAAAATTACAAAATTGCAAACTGAAATTTGTAACTTGAAGGAAGAAAATGAAAAACTTGTTTCAAGTTACAAAATGAATGGATGTGTATGTGCTTCTTCTTCATCTAATGTTGACAAATACAATATGTTGCAAAAGGATTTTGATGATTACAAAAGAAGTCAAGGAGAAAAATACATTAGTGATTTGATTGATCTTTTGAGAAAGCTTTACAAAGGTAAATGCAACTTAGCTGAAATGTTGATTGTGCAGAAATATGCTGGAGATACTTCTGGTTTGGGTTACAAACAAGGCTCAAAGTCTTTTGGGAAAACTATATTTGTACCACAAAAATAGAAAAATCAAAAGAATTTCAATTACTCAAAGATCAATCAAAATACCTACTTAAGGAATTCATCAAAATATGTAACATGCAACTATTGTATGATGAAAGGACGTACATCTTATAAATGCTATGCTAGGAGATTCTATGTGCCTAATGGAGATTGTATTTGGGTGCAAAAGAAGAAGAAAGTAGCTAACCCCTATGGACCTAATCTCAATTGGGTACCTTCCTCTATAAATTGATTTGAATTTTGCAGGTATGTTTAAGAGCAAGATCTTCATTATGGTATCTTGATAATGGATTCTCTAGACATATGATTGGTGACATGTCAATGCTTACAAATTTGAATCTTAAAGATGGTGGATTTGTCACCTACAAGGTTGTCAGAATCGCAATTCTACATAGACTCGTAGAATCGAATCGTAGAATCGTAAAAGTCTACTTCATATAAAAAAAATTACCTATATATAAATATGAAACAATGACAAAACTAATTTTGAAGTATTAAAGTTGATAAAACAAGTAAAGTGTATTAAAAAAAAGTGTAAATAACAATTATTTAAATTAAAACAAAAGTCCAGTTTTTAATATTAAAAAAATGAGCAGAAGGTGTATAGTAAGCAAAAAAGGGGTGCATGAAGTGGAGAGGTTTGATCCAACCCACAAGATGCAAATACCCATCAGAATCGAAGAATCCAATATCACTGGTATGAAACCAACCGTACTAAAACGACGCTGTATTAGCTGCCAAGTTATTTTTGTATCCTTTTGTATTATTGAGTCCACAGATGCAAACCTCTCCACTGAATCCGGCCTCTTTCTCCAAACGAAACGCCACCGCAGCCCGCAGGTACGTTTGTAACGCCTTTCTTGACTCTCTCGTGCTTGATTGATTTTAATTAAAAACTCGTGTTCACTTTGTATTAAAATGATTTTGTTGTAAATTTTTCACGAAAATTCTTTTTGCCTTGTTTGCTAATTTTATGTAAATAGCATAAACGATTTTCCTCACCACGGTTCATTTATAAATAAGAGTACAGTCCATGATACAGTCCACTATACAGTTCATAATACAGTCCATAATACATGTCCAATAATATACAGACAGTCCAAAATACATAAGAACCACAAATAACAAGCATCACAACATTGACATTACATCTTCCAATCATCCATGCACATCTTCATTCCACCATCCATGCTCAGCTACTACTGTTTCTCTGCTCGCCCAAACGAATTGGGGTCATCACAGGTGTCAACCACAGACACAACTCAGTTAAGTTTATGACAAACATAGTTTGAATAAGATATATATATATATATAAGACCAATTTGTTCACAGATTATTTCCCAGCACACAGATTAAATATTTAGCTCACAACATATTCATCAATAAATAATCATTTAACATACTCATCATGTGATGCATGTAATGCATACTCATCTTTTAATATGATGCATGACTGAGATCTCAGCTTTATCATAGAATCAACATCAGTGACCACAGTCAGATAGCCCCAATCACTGGTCTAGAACTTGCATGATCAGTCAGGGCGTCACAGTGGTGCACAGGAAAGTCACTCACACTTCATGTGATCATCATGGGTGGCGTGAGTTCCTCACTGCCGAAGCACCCCCCAGCTCAGACTTCTCACTGTCTGAACGCTCATACTCAGTTCCTCTAACTATCTGACACACATCTCCACGGATTAACCCCCGCAAGGCATATGCATATGAAAATGCATGAATGGTTTAATTATTCTTCTTTACCATTAATCTCCAATTTATTTCTCATAGTCTCATCTTGGCACTATAACATATTTTTAATCATCCATCAATCTCACAAATATCAGTGCCCACAATTTTCTTAAAGAAATAATCTTAAGAATATATATATAATATGAATCTTTATCATAGCTCAACATCAAGTGAATGTTAGAATATCATACAGCAACATAAATAAAATAATATACAGCCACCTAATTAAATACAGCATCATAAAATACATAACAGCATACAACAACCTATTAAATACCGTATCATAGAGTATACAACAGCATACAGCAACTTAATATTATACAACAACCTTAAATACAGTAACCTAATTAAATATACAGCAACCAAATTTAAATATACAGCAATCAAATAAAATATACAGCACCCAAATAAAATATACCGTACTAATTAAAATATACAGCAACCTATACAACAGCAACATAACAGCTTAATTAAATACAGTAACAGCATACAACGTGATAATAAAATAACAGACAGCAACCTAAAATAACAGACAGCAGCATTAGCAATATAATAACATACAGCAACATTAATATACAGCAACCTAGATGAATAACATACAGCAACAGAAGTTACAAAATTAATTTACAACAATATAACAAATTGACATACAGCAACCAGAATTAATTTTACAGCAACATAATTATCATACAGCAATCATTAGTTGTAAAATTAATATACAGCAACTT
>PYAF01000805.1:15125-33952 GCA_007407185.1 Glycine tomentella
CAACATCAATGTTGAAATGATCAATAAGCCTAGAAATAAACACAGGGTATGGGAATGGGTAGTTAACCAACCTCTTAGACTTAAGCATGATTTCCTCAAAAATCAGAGGCCAGTTCATAGGAATGTGATGCTTGAGCCCATAAACCAACTGAAGATCCTCATCAGTTGCTTGGGCATGGTTGGTACCCCTGGGTGTTATAATGTAGGTAATTAGGTAATGGAGCAACCTGTCCTCTGCTGTCATTGGCCCAGTGCCAAGTCTTGTTCTAAGCCTCATCTGTGGATCCTGCAGCATGCTTCTGTAGGTGTCCATCTTGTTGTATCCATCAGGCTCTTCCTCAAATCTCCTTGCTCCCTCACAAGTAACACCAGCAACTGCTTCCCAGATGTCAAGGGTAATGTGCATGATAACCCCTTTCACCCTGGACCTCATGTCTCCTTGCATGGATCCCTTTAGGCAGGTATAGAAAACTCTAACAAGATCAGGGTAAAATGTACCCTTCATCTCAAGAAACCTCCTAAGACTTTGGGACTCTAAATAGGCTGGGAATAGGAATCTTTGCCTAATAAACCAGTCAAGCTCCATGTATTTGGGGGTGGCCACAGGTTTGGTGGCATTGAACTGCAGATAGTTCATTTTGTCAGTCTCCAAAGAGAACCAAATATCAAGCCTGTCTATGGGTTGAGAGGCAGGTGCAGGGGGTGGATTAGATGAGGATTCACCATGTCTCCTCTTGGGTTTTCTTACTCTCTTAGCAGAAGGCTCAGACATAATGATAGGATTATGAAAAGCAAAGGCTAGACACAAAGAGAAAAAGTAGAAAAATTGCAAAGTAGTAGTAGAGGGTTTGTGCAGATTTGCTTGCAATCCTTTATTTATAGGCACAAATAGGCTGTTTAACGTCCATATTTTCAAAAAATATAATTGTTGGGACGGTTTAATGGTATTGGGTGCAGTTTTAGCATTGATTAGGTCGTTAATAAATTCACAACTCCAGCCAGATTTCAGACAACAGTACGAATAATTGATTATTTCGTTATGTAATCGATTATTCCAGTTCAATTAGGTTTCTGTTAAAACACGTAGTAATCCATTATTTACATAAGTAATCGATTAGTTCGTTCATAGCTAAAGGTTGAAGAAGATCAGTAATTGATTCTTTGCTTAAGTAATCGATTATAGCAGAGCTTTTACCAATTAGTCAAGTATCAGGGCCATAGGTAATCGATTATCCCGAGTGATAATCGATTATCACACAGTGAGCATCAATTCAATGTGTATGGTAATCGATTACAGCTCTTAAGTAATCGATTATTACAGAGTGACATGCTTTTACTTCAGAAATTTTGAGCAATGTAATCGATTATTCCGATGTGTAATCGATTATTCCAGAGATATGTATTTTCTGAAAATGTGAAGAATAATCGATTACCATTGGTATGTAATCGATTACATGATTACAAATTTCGTTCCAGACTTGAGTTTTAACGAATTTAATCGATTAACCCGTAGTGTAATTGATTATTACAGAGCATTCATCATATACAGAGCATTTTAGCAGCTTTTTGTCATATGTACAATCATTTAAGCATACAGTGACATACAGGCTATCTATCATCATACAAACCACAATCAAAACAAGCTAGATAAGATTGTTTTCATCAAGGATCCCTAGCATGTTTCTAAGTGTATAAAATCTATCCCTTGAAAGTGGTTTAGTGAAAATATCAGCTAGTTGATGATTGGTGTCAATGAAGTCTACCTTTATGTTACCTTTTTGAACCTGATCCCTGAGGAAATGATGCCTTATCTCAATATGCTTTGTTCTTGAGTGAATTATTGGGTTCTTTGATATGTTGATGCAACTAGTATTGTCACATAGCAGAGGAATAGCCTTCAGTTCTATTCCATAGTCAAGCATTTGTTGTTTAAGCCATAAGCTTTGAGCACAACAGCTCCCAGCTGAGATGTATTCAGCTTCAGCAGTGGAAAGTGCTACACATCATTGCTTCTTGCAATGCCATGAGATCAATGAGCTTCCTAGCATATGACAAGTGCCACTTGTGCTTTTCCTGTCTAATTTGCAACCTGCAAAATCAGAATCAGAATAACCAATAATATTCAAAGAGACACCTTTTGGATACCAAAGACCAACTTTTGGTGTAGCTTTGAGATATTTCAGAATTCTCTTGACAGCAGTTAAGTGTGATTCCTTAGGATTAGCTTGATATCTAGCACACAAACAAACACTGAGCATTATATCAGGTCTGCTAGCTGTCAAATACAACAATGAACTAATCATTCCTCTGTATTTTGACTCATCAACTTTCTTTCCACTTTCATCTGAATCAAGGTATGTTGATGTGGCCATGGGAGTTGCAGCATCCTTGCTTTTCTCCATCTCAAATTTCTTGATAATCTCAAGACAGTACTTGGATTGGTTAAGAAATGTTCCATTCTTCATTTGCTTTACTTGAAGTCCAAGGAAGAATGTGAGTTCGCCCATCATTGACATTTCAAATTCTTTCTGCATAGCTGATGAAAAATTCTTGCATAACTTGTGGTTAGTAGAACCAAATATAATATCATCCACATAGATTTGAACCAATAAGAAATCATTGCCAAGCCTTTTGATAAACAAGGTTTTATCAACATTGCCCCTTGTAAATGATTGTTCAAGTAGAAATTTGCTTAACCTTTCATACCATTTCCTAGGAGCTTGTTTCAAACCATAAAGTGCCTTTTTCAGTTTGTAAACATAATTTGGATGTTTAAAATCTTTAAAACCAGGATGTTGTTCAACATATATATCCTCCTCAATGTATCCATTTAAAAATGCACTTTTAACATCCATTTGAGAAAGTTTGAAATCCATGAGACATGTATATGCAAGTAATAATCTGATTGCTTCCAATCTTGCAACTGGAGCAAAAGTTTCCTCATAGTCCAAATGCCTTCCTCTTGGTTATAGCCTTTAGCTACCAATCTAGCTTTGTTTCTGACTATAATTCCACTATCATCAAGCTTATTTCTGAAAACCCATTTTGTGCCAATGGGTTTAAGAGATGAAGGTATAGGAACAAGTTCCCAAACTTCATTTCTCTTAAACTGATTAAGCTCTTCATGCATTGCATGCATCCAATGTTCATCATACAAGGCTTGTTCAATGTTCTTAGGCTCAATTTGTGAAACAAAAGCCATATCACAGCATAGGTTCTTAAGTGAGGATCTAGTAGATACTCCCTTTGACACTTCACCTATTATGTTGTCTAGTGATAGGTCTCTTGTTGTTCTCCAATCTTTTGGAATTTGAACAGGGGTTGTGGATTCTATTTCTGCTCTTGGTTCTTCAGCTTTGGTTGAGATATTGTCTATTTCAATTAATTCTTCCAGCTGACCTGCATCATTATCCAACTTTTTTTCCTCCTTAGAGGGGTTAGTTTCATCACAAATCACATGTACAGATTCTTCAATGCACATTGTTCTTTTATTGAATACTCTATATGCCCTGCTATGTAATGAATATCCAAGGAAAATTGCTTCATCTGCCTTAACATCAAATTTTCCAAGTGATTCTTTCCCATTGTTCAAAACAAAACACTTGCTGCCAAAGACTTTTAAATGAGACACATTGGGCTTTCTTCCTTTGTATAGCTCATAAGGAGTTTTCTTTAAAATAGGCCTTATAAGTAATCTATTCAATGTATAACATACAGTGCTTACAGCATCAGCCCAAAAACACTTAGGTAAATTAGATTCATTAAGAAGTGTTCTTGCTCCTTCTTCAAGAGATCTATTTTTTCTCTCCATAACACCATTCTGTTGGGGTGTTCTTGGAGCTGAAATATTGTGATTAATTCCATTCTCTTCACAGAATTTTTCAAAATGTTCATTCTGGAATTCACCACCATGATCACTTCTTATTGAAACTATTTTACATCCTTTCTCATTTTGAGTGAGTTTGGCCATTTTTCGAAAAGCAAGGAAAGCATCACTCTTGGATTTCAAAAAACAGAATCCAAGTGTATCTAGAGTAATCATCCACAATCACAAGTCCATAATAGTTGCCACCTAAACTCATGGTTCTTGAAGGACCAAACAAATCAATGTGAAGTAGTTCAAGTGGTCTAGAGGTGGAAACAATGTTTTTACTTTGAAAAGAGTTCTTTGTTTGTTTCCCCCTTTGACAAGCATCACAAAGTTTGCCCTTCTCAAATTTGAGTTTGGGTAACCCAATTACTAAATCTTTTCTAATGAGCTTGTTCATGTGATGCATGTTCATGTGACTTGCTCTTCTATGCCAAAGCCAAGTTTCATTAACTTTGCTGATTAGACATGAAGATCTATGGAATAATGCATGATCAATTGAAAGCACATATATATTACCTTTCTTTTTACCTATGTGCAGTACCTCACCATTTTTCTCATCTGAAATTATGCAGCATTCTTGGTTAAAGTTCACTTTAAAGCCTTTGTCACACAGCCGACTAATGCTCAACAAATTATGCTTCAGTCCATCTATATACAACACATTCTTGATCTTTGCTTTGATGCTTTCTCCAATATTTCCTTCACCAATGATGTTGCCTTTGTTATTATCACCATAAGTGACATATCCTCCTTCTTTTAAAGTTAGATTTGAGAGAAGGGACATGTCTCCAGTCATGTGTCTAGAGCATCCACTGTCAAGATACCAAGTTGATGTCCTAACTCTTAGACACACCTACAAAATCAAATCAGAATTTAATAGAAGGTACCCACTCAAGGTTGGGTCCATAAGGGTTAGCATTTCTTTTGACTTTGAAAATCCAAATGCAATCACCATTAGGCACATAGAATCTCCTAGCATAGCATTTAAAAGATGTGTGCCCATTCTTCATGCAATAGTTGCAAGTGACAAATTTTTTGAAGTTTTCTCAAAACTAGAATATTTGTTGACTCGAGTTCTTTTGTCACTTTTGATTCTTCTGTTTTTGAGGTACAAAAACTGTTTTTCCAAATGATTTATAACCATGTTTATGCCAAATCCAGAAGTATCTCCAGCATACTTTTCACCTTGAACCTTTTTGTACTCATCAAAATCCTTTTGCAGTATATTATACTTGTCAACATTGCTAGATGAAGAGGCACACACACATCCATTAATTTGTAACTTGAAACAAGTTTTTCATTTTCTTCTTTCAAGTTGCAAATTTCATTTTGCAATTCAGTTATTTTCTCAATATGCCATCTAAGATTTCCTTTGAGCTTATTATTGGATCTTGCAAGTTTTTGGGCTTCCTCATACATTTCTTGAAAAACATGAATAGCTTGATCAAGTTCAGAATTTACCTCATCTTCTTCACTAAGCAAGTCATCATTATCTTCATTGATGGTAGAGGTAAGACACATGTTGGCTCCTTCATTTTCTGTGGAAAATCTGAAGATGTTGACTCATTGTCATCCCAAGCTATGGAAGCCCTCTTTCCTTTTCCCTCCTTTTTCACTTTGTTTTCAACTTGTTGCTTCCTCAAGTAGATTGCACATTCAGACTTGATGTGACCAGTTTTGCCACACTCAAAGCATGTGAAATTGTTGTCGATCTTCTTGTTGAGGTTGTTGTTGTTGCTGCTATTTTTGTTTCCTCTGCTGAACCTCTTGTTCTTGTTTTTCTTCAGAAACTTGCTGAACTTCTTCACCACACCAAGTTCACATTATCATCATCATCCTCTTCACTTGTTTCCTCTTCCTTTTCAGCTTTCAAAGTTGCAGCTTTCAAGGCTATGCTTCTTGTTTTCTTGTCTGCATCTTCACAAGATGTTAATTGAGACATTTCTAATTCATATTCAAGAAAAACCAAATAGTGCAGCCATAGACATCTTTGATAGATCCTTGGACTCCTTGATTGCTGTAACTTTTGGTTGCCAAGGTCTTGTTAAGCACTTCAATATTTTGATGTTTAATTCCTCAGGATCAAAGACCTTTCCAAGACCCAATAGGTGATTTACAATATGTGTAAATCTGGTTTGCAGTTGAGATATGCTTTCATTGGAGTTCATCTTGAACATTTCATACTCATGGATCAAAGCATGCTTCCTTGATCTTCTAATTTCCTCAGTTCCTTCATGAGTAATTTCCAGCATCTCCCACATCTCTTTTGCACTTGTGCATCTCACTGTCCTGAAAAATTCATCAGAGGAAAGTGCAGAGGTGATCATTTTTTTATCCTTAAAATCATATTGGACTACTCTTTGTTCAACCTCAGTCATCTCATCCCACTCTTTGGGAATCAACTCATTTGCAACAGTTTTCTTTGGAATAAAGGGACCCTTTTCAATAGCATTCCATGCTCCTGGGTCATTTGATTGAATAAAGATCTTCATTCTATTTTTCCAAAAACTGAAGTCCCCTTCAAACATTGGAGGTCTGTTTAAAGAGGCACCCTCCTTAAAGGTTATTTGAGAAGTATTCATATTTCTTTTTGAAAAGAAAAAGTGATCTTGAATATTTTACAAGAACCAGCTCTTGATGCCAATTGAAAAACAAAGGAACACTTCAAACAACTAAGAGGGGGGGTGAATTGGTTGAACCTTGGCCAATTAAAATTTTAAATTAGAGTTACCACAGGATCTTTATCACTTTCAAAATTGTTTTCAAAACCAAGAATCAATATTCAATCAACTCCCCTTTTCAAGAACCATAGAAAACAAAGTATAGTATTCTGTGCAATGAAATTGATTCACAAACAAAGTAATTAAGAGATGATTATGAGAGAAGAAAGATAAGCCAAAGATTTTTATACTGGTTCACCTCAAACCCTATGAGGCTACATCCAGTTCTTCCACTCAACACTAGAGTAGAGTTTCACTATTGCAAAAATATCCTTACAAGCAATTTTATAAGCCTCTCTTTATCAACCCTAGATAAAGTTCAAAAGTCTAAAACCCTATTAGACTCTTAGAGACCAAAACCCACACTGAGAACACTACTCAGCTGAATCTAAAGAAACACTATCTCTACACTTGCAAGAAACTCATTTACAATAGAGTTATCTTTACAAATATTCAAAGAAACAATTTACACCTTCAAAGACAAGGAAAGATATCACCTGATAATCCAAGAATGAATGCACATGAATGAATCATAGGTTTAATGACAGATTACCAACACATATGTAATCATTTCCTTATGCTTTGAATGAATCAATGAAGCTTCAATCTTGATATCAATAACCCATGTGAATTGATGAAGCCACAATGATGTTAGAAACTCAGAAATAGTTACTAATGAAGGCTTAGAGTGTTTGTGAATGCTTAGTGCACAGTTAATCAAAAGGTCTTTCAAAGGTTGTAATGAGGCCTGGCTTGGGGTAGGAATAATTTGGTTAGTAGCTGAATTTGAGATTGAAGTATGTTAGACTTGGTCAACTCTACTCATTCAACTCTGACTTCTCTTTTTGTTCCCCCTCTATTTTTGAATTTGATGAATTAATTTATACACATGTAATCAACAAAATTTTCATCCTTCAAAATTTTTTTTTTTTTTGAAGAGAGGGTATATTTCAAATTCGCCAGCTTGTACTTCAACTAAATCCAGTATTACCTTCTTGGATAACTTCTTCCTTTTCTCCTTGTGGACATTCATCTTTCTATTTTTACTGATCTTGACCCAGCTTCTTTTTCTTCAATCTCAATTAAGGTAGTCAAGGATAAAGGGTTTCAAGGAGAATGAATAGAACAGCTTAGGCTCAAATTGACTAACAATGGATATCATTTAAAGGTCAAGTCATTTGGCTCTAGCTTGAAAAGAAAGAACATGCCTTTATCATATCAACCATGAAAATATCCTAGAGAAACAAATCAAGTTCTGCAATATTATTAACCATGAGGTCACTCTAAAAAAAAATTGTACTATATAGGCTCAATCCTCACAGGCTTATAGTATCAAACTAATGTTCCCTCAATTTCCTAACAAGTATTCTATTCTTTTTCAATGTATTCAATTAATTCTCTACATAGCTCTGATCCTATAATATGCAATTCTCTACTCTAACTGTTCCTACATATTTCCAACAATCAACAATATCAGGTTTTATCACTGCATAAATAATGTCTTAATCTGGAAGTTATCTCTGAATTCTGTCAGATTTCTTTTTCAAAAATTTTACGCAACTATGCGTTCCTCCACTCCCAGATGTTAAACATTGTTGTCCCCAGCAATAAGTAAAACATTTTATAAATGGAAAACACATAATTTCATTGATTTTCGAAGGATACATCCATCTAACAGAATTCATTTACCTACAAATGTTATAGATTTTCAGATTCAGACCAGATTGCTCAACATGCTTTGAAATTTAAACTAAAGACTTAAACATAACATAAAGAAAAACAAAAAATTAAAATGGTTGTTCATGAAATTTTTTTTTTTATTTTTGTGATCTCCTTCCTAATCCTCCATAGCCTCATCTGCAGCAGTTGATGGTTGAGGAGGTTCAGGAGAGACTCTGGTTGGTGGTGCATCTTGTGGTTGGTATGGTGTGAAGTTGATGGAAAAGTGGTTGCACAAGTCTTCCAGCAGCTTGTTCTGATGCTCTATCATCCTTTTCTGATTCTTCATTTCAGCTTGGATCTGCAAGTAGCTTGCAGAATCTTCATATATCAGTTCATGACGAGTTCTTCTAACAGTAGTGGGAGATGATGCTCGTGGTGGTGCTGAGGATCGCACTTCAGGTGGCTGAATGTCCGCACGAGGGCTCCTTTCATTAATTTCTTCAGGTTTTAATTTGGAAGCTCTGATCAACTGCTCTTGCAACTGATTTTCTTCTGCAGCCAAATATGTTTTATGCGTCATGACTGATGCTATTTTCACATCCATTGGCTCTTCTTCTGAAATTTCCAAACCTGCTTTCCTGCAAAGATGAAAGATAAGAGAAGAGTGGGCAAGATGAGATTTACTACTACCACCTTGGATCATGTTCAATATCCTATCAGACAGGACACTGCAGTATGAAGATTGTCATCGCCTAGCAGGACATGTAAAAGTATTGCCCGTTCAACATTCACATCTGTGAGATTTGTGGATGGAATCACAGTGTGGTTGTTAAACTGGTGCCAAAACTCAGCTTCTCCCGTTAAGTCTTGCTTCTTCAATTTTTCAAGTACACCATCCAATCCAGATTTTCCTATCCAAGCAGTATAAAGCCCAGTAATGCTTCTTCAAACCTCTTCTGCAATTTGAGGCACATCCTCTCTATAAACATTTCTGCTTGTTATAGGCTGCATTCTATTAAATGTCCGAACAAAAGCACAATGTTGCAAGCTGTAATAGCTAGTCCCCAAAAATTCTTCAATTGTCTCCTCATCAAATGGGACTTTTATGCCTCTGACCCAACTTACTCTTTCTTTTCCCACATTTTGTCTATCTACATTTGCCAAAAATTCTTTCAAGATGGCACTGGAACTTGGTTCAGCAAAACTTACCAGCGTGTGCCATCCTCTCCTATTAATCACCTCTAAGACAAGTGAATCTTCAGGAAAAGTTTCCCAATCAATCCTCTTCTCTGGAATTATTTTCTTTGGGGTGTACCAATTCTCATACCTCTGCTGGCACTCAATGGTACGGAAGCGGTTTGCGTCAAAATCAGTGCTCCTTGACCTTTTTGTACCTGAAGTGGTACTCCTCTTCTTGTTTCCTTGGTCCACTTGTTTTCCCTGAAACTCAGAAAAGTTCCATACATGTATATGCAATGAATTCCCAAATTTTTACCAATCATATCTCAATAATTTCCTTATTTCAGGTTAACATTCAAAATTAGAATCACAAAGAATTGTCATGTTCAAATTGATCAAGCATTTAACAATTAAGTCTCAAACAAATCTTTTCCAACAACTCCCATATTTGTTTGATTCTATATGGCTCAATCATGGATTCAGAGTGATTGCAATTGGGGATAAGATACTAAACATACCACCATCATTCCCAGATTTTATTTCCTATTCTAAGTCTTAACTTTATGGAATTTGATTTTAGATATAGAGGATCCATTCATGTGAATTTTAGTAGTACTTAACCAATCAATTCAAAATGATCTTGAATTCAACAGAGTTATCATACTGATTCATGAATTAGAGTGATCATCAAAAATCAGAAAATTACCACACAATTCCCAGCAATCCCTAAAATAGCAAAGCAATTTCTTGTTTTTGCAGCTGGCGCGATTTGCGCCAGGTTCACGCAATTCGCGTGGAACTCCAGAAGCTTTGGCGCGATTTGCGCCATATTCCCGTGACTCACACGGGCTGGGAAACAGGGGTTCATAGGAATGTGAACTGCAGTGAACCTAAGTTGCATCAATCCATACCAGAATCCATCCTATCCATATGCTTTCTATTCTAAACCTCATAAAATACAAGATTTAAGGAAGAAGAACTTGTACCTTATCCTTAGCCATTGGAAGAATTTGAAGAACTTGGAATATAAGCACAAGATTGCTGAACAAAGCTTCAACTATCTATGTATTCTTTCAATTTAGGTTTTAGAACAAAAATGATAATGGACAAGGAAGAGATAACAAGCAAGGTATTTATGAACTTCAAGAATGAAAAGCATTGAATGGAGGTTTTAATTTCAAAGCCACTAAAATGCAAGTTATGGGCAGTTATGGGCCATGATGCGAAGGGTTGTGACTTTTGGTTGCTGAGGGTATGCAAAAGGTCACCAATTAGGGTTTCAAATTTTGAAATTAAAAAGCTGTCCTCGAGCATTCACGTGACTCGCGCCATCACAACACAATTCGCGTGGAAGTCCAAAAGATATGGCGCGATTGGCGCTGTTTTCACGCGATTCGCGTGAACTTCCAGAACATCTGGCGCGGTTGGCGCCACCACCACGCGATTCGCGTGGTATGCAGGTTTTTTTTTTTAAGAAAAGGAAAATAAAAACATATTAATTTTAAATGCTTGGATTGCATTCCAAGGAGCGCTTGTTTAACGTCACGAGCCTAACACCGACCTTTTTAACTTTCAGGGGAATCAAGTGGTATAGAAACGGTATTCTTTTCCACTTCCCCACCACGATAAATCTTTAATCTCCACCCATTAACTTTAAATGACCTATCAGAATTTGTAGGAGATATTTCAATCGTCCCATAAGGAAAAACTTGTTTCACTATGAAGGGACCTGACCAACGAGATTTAAGTTTACTTGGAAATAATCTCAGTCGAGAATTGTACAGGAGTACCTGCTGTCCTGGTGTAAACTCTTTTGGATGAATCTTCTTGTCATGCCATTTCTTCGTCTTTTCCTTGTAAAGCTTAGCATTCTCATAAGCATTAATCCTGAACTCATCTAGCTCATTTAATTGCAAAAGTCTTTTTTCATTAGCTTTAGACAGTTTAAAATTAAGAAACTTAGTAGCCCACATTGCTTTATGTTCTAATTCTACAGGAAGATGACAAGACTTACCATATAGAAGTTGAAAAGGAGACATACCAATTGGTGTTTTGAAAGCTGTTCTGTATGCCCATAATGCGTCATCCAACTTCTTTGCCCAATCTTTTCTTGAACTTCCAACAGTCTTCTCCAAAATTCTTTTCAACTCTTTGTTGGAAACTTCGACTTGTCCGCTTGTCTGAGGATGATATGGGGTAGCCACTTTATGAGTGACTCCATATTTAGCAAGCAAACTTGAAAAGTGCTTGTTGCAGAAATGCGCTCCCCCATCGCTTATGATTGCCCTCGGTACTCCAAATCTAGTGAATATATGCTTCCTTAAGAATGACACAACTACTTTTGCATCATTAGAGTGCAAAGCAACTGCTTCCACCCATTTGGAAACATAATCCACTGCCACCAATATATACTGGTTGGAGTAAGACTTAGGGAAAGGTCCCATGAAGTCAATTCCCCAGACATCAAAGAGTTCGACCTCCAGAATGTTGTTGAGGGGCATTTCATCTTTCCGCGATATATTACCAATTCTTTGGCATTTGTCACATTTTTCTGCATAATCGCGTGCATCTTTGAACATGGTGGGCCGATAATACCCACACTGTAGTACCTTTTGAGCTGTTCGGTTACCTCCAAAATGACCTCCATAGTCTGAGGAATGACAATGCCAAAGAATTTCTGGTAACTCAGCTTCAGCTACACATCTGCGGATAACACCATCAGAACATCTATAATAAAGAAACAGGTTATCCCAGAAATACCTCTGTGCATCATGGAGAAACCTCTTCTTTTGCTGCCAATTAAGACCTCCAGGAATGGTGCCTACAGCGTTGAAATTTGCCATGTCAGCAAACCAAGGACCCATTTTAAACACAACCATAACCATCTCATCCGGAAAGGACTCATTAATGACTACTTCAGGTCCATCTTGTAATTCCTTCTCCTTAATCCTTGAAAGATGATCAGCTACTTTATTTTCCACTCCAATTTTATCCTTGATTTCCATGTAAAATTCCTGGAACAACAACATCCACCGCAAATCGCGGCTTTGCATCCTGTTTATTCATCAAAAACTTAATTGCAGCATGATCAGTATAAATAATCACTTTAGATCCTATCAAATAAGATCTAAACTTATCCAATGCATATACTACAGCTAGCATCTCTTTTTCAGTGGTGGCATAATTCAAATGGCAAATTCCAATCTGGTGCTGTCAAGATAGGAGCAATGGTGAGTTTTTCTTTTAGCACATTAAAAGCATTCATGCAATTTTCATCCAAAACAAATTCGGTTTCTTTTGTTAGAAGTTGACTTAGAGGTTTTGCTATTTTTGAAAAATCCTTTATAAACCTCCGATAAAAGCCTGCATGTCCTAAGAAACTTCTCACCCCATTTACATTAATTGGTGGTGGAAGTTTTTCAATCAATAACAACTTGGCTTTATCAACTTCTATACCTTTCTCATAAATTTTGTGTCCTAGGACTATTCCATCACGAACCATAAAATGACATTTTTCCCAATTAAGGACTAGGTTCGTTTCTTGGCATCTTTTTAATACTTTAGATAAATTCATTAGACATGTATCAAAACTAGAGCCAAAGATAGAAAAATCATCCATGAAGACTTCCAAACCTTTTTCCACCATGTCAGAAAAGATGGACAACATGCACCTTTGGAAAGTGGCTGGTGCATTACAAAGACCGAAGGACATCCTTCTGTAGGCGAATACCCCAAAAGGACACGTGAAGGCTGTCTTCTCTTGATCCTCAGGTGCCACTGGAATTTGGTTGTAGCCGGAATATCCGTCCAAGAAACAGTAATATGCATGTCCAGCCAACCTCTCTAGCATTTGATCCATGAATGGCAATGGGAAGTGATCTTATCGTGTGGCATCATTCAGTCTTCGATAGTCCACACACATTCTCTAACCGGTGATTGTTCTCGTGGGAATTAGTTCATTGTTGTCATTATGAACTACAGTCATCCCGCCTTTCTTGGGAACGGTTTGTACCGGACTTACCCATGGAGTGTCTGAGATTGGGTAAATCATACCGGCATCAAGCAATTTAACCACTTCCTTTCTAACTACTTCTTTCATTGTCGGGTTCAATCTTCTCTGAGGTTGTCTCACCGGCTTCACCTCATCCTCCATCATAATTTTATGTGTGCAGAAGGATGGATTAATACCTTTTAAATCAGATATTGACCATCCAATTGCACTCTTGTGTTCCTTGAGCACCTTGATAAGCTTCTCTTCTTCTTCTGCAGCCAATCCTTTATTGATGATTACAGGATATGTCTCTTCTTCACCCAAGAATACATACTTTAATTTTTCAGGCAATTCTTTCAGCTCCAATTTTGGTGCTTTGCTGATGATATCATCCTCTTTCTTCTTCAGCACTTCTACTGTAGCTTCATTATCCCCAACAGGATTTTCTTCACTTTGGATTTCCAGAACTTCAGCAAGCTCTTGATCAATTGATTTTTCTACAGCTACTAGAGTATCTAATACATCAAGTCTAAAACAGTCATTTTTATCAATAGGATTTTTCATAACATCGAAAACATTAAAAACAACTGACTCGTCAAACATTCTGAGCTTTAGTTTTCCATCAGCCACATCAATTAAAGCTCTAGCTGTGGCCAAAAATGGTCTACCTAAAAGGATAGGTATCTCACTTTCCTCCATGTCTAGAACTATGAAATCTGCAGGGAATATGAGCTTATCAACCTTAACCAAAATGTCTTCAATGACTCCACTAGGTTTTCTCAATGATCTATCAGCCAATTGAAGAGAAACCATGGTAGGTTTAAGCTCAGAAATTCCCAAAGATTTACACATGGATAAAGGCATTAAATTAATACTTGCCCCAAGATCACATAAAGCCTTACCCACATTTACATTACCTATTGCGATTGGAATGTTGAAACTCCCTGGATCTTTGAGTTTGGTTGGAACTCGCTTTTGTATGATGGTGCTGCACTCTTCAGTAAGCACAACGGTTTCACATTCCTTCAACTTATGCTTTCTAGATAATAAGTCTTTCATAAACTTAGCATAGTTAGGCATATTAGCAAGAGCTTCAGCAATAGGTATATTAACATCAATCCAATCCACGCAAGAGTTCACATTGGCTTTTGGCCTTTACCACAATCAAGGAGGAATTAGCTAGACATGATTATGTCTAGCTCAATACATGAATGAAAAAGGAGATGAGTAGAATACAAATGAGAATAATAATCAAACCCTGTAATCTTGATCTTATTCTCAATCTGCGCTTCTTTAGCCTCCGTATGCGTTTTTGTGTGTTTCTGCATGTAAAAAAAGTCCTCTCTACATGTCCCCTTACATCTTTATTTATAGCTAAGCCTCCAGAACCCTAGTATCTTTTTGTTCTTATCTTATCTTATCTTATTTTCAGTTTTCCCGAAGCAGCCGCGCTACTGGCGCAAGTCTAGCGCGACTGGCATCAACCTCCAGAAGATATGGCGCGATTGGCGCCGGTACGGTGCGGTTGGCGTGGACTTGCAGTGAGATTGGCGCGATTGGCGCCATACTGACGCGATCCGTGTGAGCTGGCTTTTGCAATTGCTCCTTTATTTTGCTTCTTTCTTTCTATTTATTGCTCCTAAAGATCAAAATAACAATTATTAGTAACAAGAATCAAAGTTAATGAAATTTGGCTTTTATTCAGCATTTATTTGATATTTTATCTTTAATTTCCTAATAAACTATCCTAAAAACTACTACATGTTGGCAACCTATCACTTAGAACTCGTATTTCTCAAATTGCACAAAAGTCTCAAACCTCAGCTTTAAGAGGGTTATTTATAACTGATTTTTAACTGATAATAATCGATTAAACACACTCCAGTAATCGATTATTTCGCATATGTAATCGATTAAATCAAGATGGTAATCAATTAAAAATGCTCAATGTGACTCCTAAGTTCCAAGAACGAACCATTTAATCGATTAAACCGATACGTAATCGATTAAGCCAGAGAGTCATGATTTTCTAAATGTACTATGTAATCGATTACGACCCTTCTGTAATCGATTAAGACAGTCAATCATGTTTTTCCTATTTTTGCCTATGTAATAGATTACAATGTTCATGCTTGTTTTCTAAAGGCACGAAGAACAAAATAATCGATGTCACAAGTTTTGTAATCGATTAATGCAATCAGATTTCATTTTTCCAAAAACTTAGCTTTTTAATCCCTTACTTGTGACTTGCCTTTAATTAAACCATTCTAACCTAATAATCCTATATGAATGTATAATGCATGCTATGCACACATGGATTATCAGATCATATGCTTCCCTTTTACAAAATCAAATTGGTCTTCAAGCTTTTTCTTGAACCTTTGCCTTTGAGCATGTTGAAAGCACAAAACTTTTAAGCTTGATCTTCATTCACTGATGCTTGACTTCATCTAAATCAACAAGATTAAGAAATGATTTAGAATGACGCCACGATCCCCAATCGGAACGATAAGTCGGAGGAGGATTCGTCACAAAGGAAACCTCATTGGTATTTGATCTCGGAGATTGGGTTTGGAGTGAGCTCTACTTTTATTGTCACTGATCTTTCTTTTTGTGATGTAGGTGTTTTGAATGCAAATCCGAGGATGGATTCTTTTCAAGAAGGAGGGGATGATAGAGGACTATCCAAGGATCATGAAGTCCTAGAAGCACTCTATGAAGGTTTTAATAACAAGGTCCAAAGCCAAGCTCAAGGTCAAGGAGTTAAAGAACTTCCTTTGATTAACTTTAAAAGACCAATGACAAGAGCTAGAACTCAAGCCCTTCAAGACCACATAAAAAATGTCTTATATCTTGTTGACTTAATAGTTAACATAGAGAAATCAAACCAAATTGACAAATAACAATTGAAAAATCATGAAGATGTCATTCAAGTAACTTGATGATGACTACCAAGACATGAATGCTTGGCTCGGATCATTTCCGGATTGTAATCTTCAAGACTCCATGAATTAGGGTTTGAAATTCAAATAGAAAAATGGAGAAGATTAAGAAATGATTTAGAATGAGGCCACGATCCCCAATCGGAACGATAAGTCACAGGAGGATTCGCCACAAAGGAAACCTTCCTTGATAAGAATCAATATGGTCTCAATCAAGAACCAACAAGAGGCTAAGCTCTCAATTTAAGCAAAAGCTCAATTTCATTAATCAAAAGTTAACCCAAAATAACAAAGTCTAAGTATTCATAGGGCTAGACCTCTAATAAACCCCTAAAAAATGTAAGTTTAGGCCTATTTACGAAAATATCAAAGCTTATTACAAAAAAACAACAAAAGGATAGCTGCGATTAAAACGAAGCGTAATCGATTAAAACAGAGTGTTCTGTGCTATTTAATCAATTACGAAACGAAATAATCGATTAAAACAGACAAATAATCGATTACAGCAGCGAAATAATCGATTAAAATAGACAGACAAACAGACAGACAGACAGCATTTGCATTTTAATCGATTAAGACACATTTAATCGATTAAAACAAATAGCAAATGTTTATTACAACAGACAAGACTTTTTTTATGTGTTTTCATTGAATTTGGTGTGCCTCTTCATGCTGGTCAACAAGATATAAGGCATTTTTATGTGGTCTTGAAGGGCTTGAGTTCTAGCTCTTGTCATGGGTCTTTTAAAGTTAATCAAAGGAAGTTCTTTAACTCCTTGACCTTGAGCTTGGCTTTGGACCTTGTTATTAAACCCTTCATAGAGTGCTTCTAGGACTTCATGATCCTTGGATAGTCCTCTATCATCCCCTCCTTCTTGAAAAGAATCCATCCTCGGATTTACATTCAAAACACCTACATCACAAAAAGAAAGATCAGTGACATTAAAAGTAGAGCTCACTCCAAACCTAATCTCCGAGATCAAATACCAATGTCTTTCTCCCCTTGTTGGCCAATCGTGCATATTGTTCCATCTTCCACTCAATTTGATTTCGCACCTTTCCATGGAGATTCCTAACAAAAGAAGCTCTAAAGAGCCCATGCATACTCAAAATAGAAGAATCATTAAGTAAGGAGATTAAATCAATAGGAAATAATGTGTTAAAACCATAAAATACCTCAAAAGGAGAAAAGTAAGTGGTAGATTTGGTTATCTTATCATCAAGTCTAGGATTAGGATGTTGATACCTTACGGTGATATTGTTGGTCTCTTCTGGATTAGGCATATATGCAGCCCTATTAGGAATTGAAGCTCCCGAAACAAGAACAAATTGATTCTTACTTCCTTTCAAAGGAGGCAAGTAGTGGGGTATATATTGTGGAAAGACATCCTTAAACTCCTTTAAAAGTGTATAAAAACCTTGAGGCAACTCAAGGGCACTAGAAGACAAACACATATAATTGGGAATGAGTAAATACTTTTGTTGTCTAGCTAACATCACTCTCTTAACCCCCTTAGGTTTGATGAACAAACTTTTATTTCTAAATTTTTTTCACTCTTTTTGTCTCTCTTCTTTTGTTCTATATTTTCACTCCTTTTGCCATCTTTTTCTTTTAGGCTTTTCTCTCTCAAAGGACTCTTTTCTTCTTTAATCTTCTTTTCTTTTTCTCTTTTCAATCTCATTTTTATTTGATCCTTACACACCTCACTTGGAGACACAGGTGAGAGAACTACCTTTTAACCTTTATGAAGGAAAGAGTATCAATTGGTGACCCCATTGTGTACCACATCTCTATCATATTGCCAAGGTTTACCAAGCAACACATGGCCAGCTTCCATGGGAACCATATCACAAAGCACTTCATCCACATATTTGCCAATGGAGAATGTAAGCAACACTTGCTTATCTACCACCAACTCACCATTGCAATTTTTAAGGTTTAGGTGAGGGATAGTTTTTAAACCAAGCATATCCACTAATCTAGTGCTTGCAACATTGGTACAACTTCCTCCATCAATGATTAGAGAACAAACCTTTCCACTCACCAAGCATCTAGAATGAAAAATGTTTTCTCTTTGTGTATCATCTCTATCTTTGCACAAGCTACCCATGAGTCGTCTTACCATCAAAAAATCTCCCTCTTCTAGTTTAAGAAAACAATCATCCTCACCTTCACTAGTGGAACTATGAGAACTCCTAGAGGATTCACTATCCACCTCTCCATTTTCTAACACAATCATTGTCCTTTTGTTTGGACATTGGAATGCAATATGACCCTTACCCAAACATTTAAAACATTTAATTGAACTAGATTTATTAGAAGGAGAATGAGTAGTAGGATTAGAATTACCTCTTGAAGACTTCTTTTCAAAATGTTGGGAAGAAGAACCCTCCTTCTTGGGAGTGTCCTTATCCTTCCAAGATGAATGACCATATGAAGACTTTTTGTAGGCTTGTTTTCT
>PYAF01000805.1:40814-64747 GCA_007407185.1 Glycine tomentella
CCCCCCCCCCCCCCCCCCCCACTTTTGGTTATCAAGGAAAACCAAACCCTAACCCCGAATCCGGTCAATGCAGTTTTTCCCCATCAAAGTCGGGGCAGGTTCAGTTCGATCCCCACAAGGTCGGATTTCGCTGTCATGCCTACTCTTGGCTACAACTAGTATTCTCTAGGCCATTTCTAGCATACCCTTAAACTCCCCCTGAGTTTAAAAACACTCAAGTATTGTTTAACACTAAGCAAATCCTAATTTTGACAAACAACAAATGTTTGAATGAATACAATGATTCAACTATCACAAAAAGGATATAACGATACACAATCATTTTACACAAAATAAATTTTCACAGTAAAGGACAACAATTAAGCTTGTGTACACTGTATCATCCAATTAATATTTGATGAGCACTTGAATAAATATGATGATAGCTTGTAATAATTCTTCATGCTTCACTCTTAGGCTTGAGGGTCTTTATATAGGCTTTAGAAAAATGTTCGTTTTGTGATATGAGCCTTCCTCATATAACATGTATAAAATAGCTTTTCTTATCTGCCATGTGACAACTCATTGAGGAACGAGAGAAGGGACAACAATACATTGTGTTTGCGGCTCTTTGCTCCACTACTTATTCAATTTGATTCTTGTTGTGATATTCTTCCATTTTGTCTCTGCCTTTGTATACTTTAAATGCAAATATTAGCAATTCAAATTATAAGAGGTAACATAAATCATCAAGATATGAATAAGAATATTCGTTTCGTGCCAGCTAACATGAACTCAATACATAAATGATCATCATTTTGCTTAGTATAAAACACTTAGTGCAAGTGGTTATTTCCTTTAAACGTGCAAAGCAAGACTTAGTGTATTGATATTGGTTTTCGTAAAGGTTGGACGCGTGTTTTATATAGTGTGTTGGACGCCGAATTAAGTTATTAATAAAAACAAGTTCTAGCTCCCTTTGGGCGATTACTTGTAAAAGTATAAGGATAAAGATTTTTAGAAGCTTATAGCAAATATGTAATGTTTCACTTTACATAAACCATTAGTCCATCAATAGTTTATATCTTTGTTATCATGAAAATAATGTGTATCATGGATTGTCCAGATATATCATATAGGATCGTTCAGATCTAAAAATGCATATGTCTGATGACATATAAGATGGAACTTTTAAACATTGTAATTATTTGCATCAATTCAAAATATTTGAGGGTCCTAATTCGTTTTATGACTCAACAATTATTTATAAGTTTTGTATAATATAATTACCTTAGCAACCTCCTTTACCACCTTTGCATTTGATCTAGCCAATTGTGGGTCCAATTTTAAGACACCTTGGTGTGAAACCTGAATACATGTTCAAAGAAAATTGACATATTACAATTTGAGGTTAAATTAATCCCAATTTACCAATCAAATCAATTTTAGAGTAATAAATTCAAAATTAATGTGGTAAAAAAATTCAATTAATTCAGACATTATAGTTAACTCCGCCTATGTGTGCTTGCATGCATGGCTTATCCCAAGCTAGGATAAAGGAGGAGGGTTGGCGTCAGGTGTTGCGAACCAGTCGTAAAAAAAGTTATACTTATGAGATGAATCATTATGATTTCGTTGGGGCGAACCTTAAATAGCGTCGCGTTACATCGGGTCCTGGGTTTAGCGAAAAATGGGTTAGGGTCCTTGCCACAAGGCAAGGTTGTGCATCGGTCCCGAGATGCAGTGATAAGTGAGCTAGGGTCTTTGCCTCAAGGCAACGCACTAGGTCATACCCGGATTTGGTGACAAGTAGGCTAGGTCCCAACACGTAGATGGGCAAGCGTGGTAGGAAAACACCGCCAGGGTTTTAGGATGCAATTGGAAAGTTGGAACATAGGAACCTTAATGGGTAAATCGAGGGAGTTAGCATATGTTTTTGCCAGAAGGAAAGTGGATATTGTTTGCATGTAAGAAACTAAGTGGGTTGGAAAAAAGGCTAAGGAAGTGGATGGCACCAGTTTCAAGTTGTGGTATACAAGTATAAACAAGAGTCGAAATGGTGTTGGGATTATGATTGATAGAAGTTTCAAAGATAAAGTCGTTGATGTCAATAAGAAAGGCGACATTATTATGTTGATCAAGATTGTAGTGGGTGATTTAATTTTAAATATCCTTAGTTTGTATGCAGCCCAAGTTAGACTGGAATCAAAAGATAAGAACCAATTTTGGGAAGACTTGGAAGAGGTTTTGAAAGGGATACCATGAGAGGGGAAGATTTTTCTAGGAGGAGATCTAAATATTCATGTTGGTAAAATCAGTGGAGGTTTTGATAGAATTCATGGAGGTTTTGGTTGTGGGATGAGAAATAAGGTTGGGAAGATATCTTGAACATTGCACTAGCCTACGATTTGATGCTAGCGAACACCTTTTTCCGAAAAAAGGGAGTCTCATCTTATCACTTACCATAGTGGCCAAAATTGTAGTCAAATTGATTTCTCTATGGCTGAAGAAAAGATAGAAATTCTTGTATTGACTGCAAGTTTTACCCTAGACAGTGTGTCATTACACAACATAAGCTGGTAGTTCTAGAGGTTTGGTTCAACAAAGTACGTAATATAAGGAAGAGGGCTTAAAATCCAAGGATAGGATGGTGGAAGCTAAAGGAGGAAAAATAAAGAGTTCAAGGAAAGCATGTTTGTGTGAAGGACCATGGGAGTCTATTGGAGAATCAAATGAAATATGGGATGAGATGGCTATGTGTTGCTGATAGTGAAGATCCAGTGGCTGATTCTGAAGGAGAGGAAGACACTTCTCAACAACCTCTCTACACACAATTTGAGTCCCTACTACTGGCCAAAATGGATGGACTGCTTCAAATGCATCATGATTTCCAGGCAGAAACTCAAGGATCTTTTAGGGAAATCAATGCTAGGCTAGATGACATTGAAGCCCATCTTAGAATGGATGATTCATAAGACATTAAAGTCTTAGTTTTCTTTGTCATTTGTACTTTTTTTTTTTGTTTTTTTTTGGCTTTCTTATGTAATTTCCCTTCCAATACTAATGGAATATTATGTTTCTATTCACTTTAATCCGCTGTGCCTTGCATTTTTTGACTTTAAAAAGCCAAATAGGGGGAGAAAAATTGAATTAAGCTATGCCCTGTATATACCTCTGTTTGTCCCTATTTTTTGTGCGTTTTTTTGGCTGAAATTTGAACTGCATAATTTGAGATATTTACGGGGAGTTAACTGTTCAAATTAATTGCATTAAGCAAATATGTCTTATGAATGAATGCTAAGTTAATCACAGATGCTTTTAACACTTGCTCTTGCAAAGGAATTGAATTTTTCAGGTGTGAAAAAGCTTAGATAAATGCTTTGTTAGTTCCTTCAATTAATCACAAGACCCAATGCTATTCAATTAAAAATTTGGCATGTTTAAAGCCAAAAAGGGGGAGATTGTTGAATTGAGGGGGAGCTGCTTGAAGCACAAAGCATAGATTGATTCAAGAAGGAAGGTTTTGAACTTTCAACATGCCTTGAAGAATTGAAGAACAATTTGTGATTAAATGTAAAAGGAAGAAGGGTTTCTAGTGATCCATATACATTGCATTCATATCATTCATTAGTTTAAGAAAGAGTATTCATAAGGCATTAATAGATTGGTTAAGTTTTGAAATAAATCAAGTGTTTTTGGAAAAATAACATTTCATACTGAGTTAATCGATTATATCAAGAAAAGAATCGATTCTTTTGTTCTTGGTGCTTTTCTGGAAATCTGTTTAAGAACAAAGTAATCGATTACATATCGGAATAATCGATTAATTTACCTTAGTTATACTATAAACCGCTTTAATGAACAGTTTAATCGATTACCAACATCCTGTAATCGATTACATAAGCTAATCAAAATATATCATCTTCCTGCTTTAATCGATTACAAAGAATAGTAATCGATTACATTACATGCTATAGTTAACATGTTATGATGAATTAATCGATTACCAATTAAAGTAATCGATTACATAGTTCAATAAGGTTTCTAAAGCTTCCTGACTGTAATCGATTACATAATGTATTTCAAAATATGAAGCTTCCTGTCTTAATGAATTACTTGACGGGATAATCGATTATTTTGTTTGTTGCACAAACCCAGAATTGTTTTGAACGGTTTAATCGATTACAGGAGCGTATGTAATCGATTACTTAAGCCAAATAATCGATTACAGGAGCGTGTTTAATCGATTACTGATGGTTAGAAAGTTTGTTATAAATAGAACCCATACTCAACTGTTTTACTAACTTGATCAATTCGTATTCTGAGCATTCTAAGGCTTTCTAAACATTCTCTTAGTGGTTTTTCTGGGTTCATTGAGTTCTTGCGTTCACAAAAACTCTTATGGGTTGTTAAGTGATTAGTGAAGCAAGAAATTCTTTTTAAAAAGCTTGAGGGAAGTGATGTTCTGAATTTGTATTCATTCTTTAACCTGGTGAAATCATTCATATGCATATCATTCATTGGATCATCAGGTGACTTCTTTCCTTAATCTTTGAAGTTGTAATTCTGTTTTGAATTTTGTGTTTGTTTGTCTATTGTAAATGGGTTTCTTGCTTGTAATCTAGAGATAGAGTTTCTCTAGGGGATTTGCTGAGTAGTGTTCTTAGTGGGTTGTCTCTAAGAATCTAATAGTGTTTTAGATTTCTGAACTTTATCTAGGGTTGATAAAGAGAGATTTTGTAATAGCTTGTAAGAACTGAAATTTGCAATAGTGGAACTCCATTCTAGTGTTGAGTGGAAGAAAACTGAATGTAGCTTCATAATGTTTGAAGTAAACCAGTATAAATCTTTGTATGTTGTCTATTTTCTTTATATTGGTTATATTCTGTTATTTTTTATTGTGAGTTTTTGTTATCAACAAAGTTCTTGAGCTATTGCATACCTTGGGTTGAGCATTAGATTGAATAAAGGTTCTTGGTTTCAAAAGTGATAAAGATCCAAAGGGAAAAACTCTGATTTTGTTCAAGAAAATTTTTAAATTACCAAGCCTAACCAATTCACCCCCCCTCTTGGTTAAGTGTGAAGTGTTCTCATATTTTACATGGCAAACGTGGACATATAGACCCCAGCAAAATAGGTCTATGTGGCACCCTATTTAAAAAGCTCCCTCCTTGTTCATTCCTCACTCCTTCATGCTATCTCTTTCATTCTAAAATTCTGAAAGTGACTCTCTGCGGCTCTGTCTCTGTGACTCTCTTGCCTTTTTCATTACAAGTAAGTTATATTTTTTTATTAATTTTTTTGTAATTGATTTTAATTCTTTTATTTTTTTTAGTATAGGTATTAGGTTTGAAACATTAGGTTAGATGATATGTTGTTAAAAATTAGGATTGTTTATTTATAGGATAGAGGGAATTTATTTTTTTATGATTATTTAGTTCCTATGTTTGATAAGTATAATTTTGAATTATTTATGTTTTGTAAATTATTTGAATGTATTTCTTTTATTAATATATATGGTATTAGGTTTGAAACATTAAGATAGAGGATAAATAGTTAAAAATTATGATTATATATTTATAGGATAGACGATATTTTTTGTTTGTGATTATTTGGTTCTTATATTTGATATGTATAAATTTGTATTTTTATTTTTTGTAATTTATGTTGATGTATTTCTTTGATTTCCTATGCCACATAATGGATGTAGGTCTCCTAAAAAAAGACGTGTGTAAAACTAAAAAGAAACACTGAAAAGATTTCAAGAGAAATGAACAAGTCAAGGATTTGATCAAAATAATATATTACTATGGTTTGAGAGAAAATAAGAGTATCTACTCGGACACTACAATGGAAGTGTGTTGAATCAAGAATAGACAGTAAGCGTCTTTATTATGGACGCTTTATTCTGCCATATAGGTATTAGGATTGAAACATTAGGATAGAGGAAAAGTAGTTAAAAATTAGGATTGTTAATTTATAGGATACACAATTATTTTACTTTGTGATTGTTTCGTTATTATAATTCATATATATTTTTGTATTATTTAATTTTTATAATTTAATATTATGTATTTATTTTCTTCAAATATAGGTTATAGGTTTGAAACAATAGGTTAGAGGATATGTAGTTAAAAATTAGGATTGTTAATGTAGAGGATGAACAATTATTTTACCTTATGATTGTTTTGTTATTATAAATCATACATATATTTTTGTATTGTAAATTATTATTATATATTTATTATGTTCAAATGTAGGTTGTAGGTGTGAAACAATAGGTTAGAGGATATATAGTTCAAAACTAGTATTGTTAATTTTTGTTGTATTATTTATTATTATATATTTAATTTTGTATTCTTTAATATTTGTAATTTATTATTATAATTCATATATATTTTTGTAAATTTATTTTTAAAATTTGTTATTATATATATTTTTGGTAGAATATATAATTTAAATTAATTATTATAAATTTAGTTTTGAAACATTACGATGGATCACCATGAAGATATGTCAACACCTCCAACAACTGAGGCTATAATGAGCGTCATTGACCCGGACCCATCTCTACGCACTCTCCTCACGTTACAAGATAGACACGTTTCCACGAATGTGTGGAATTCGCAGGAGGATGCGACGGCGCGCGATTGTTTCCTTAATGTGCGACATGCTGCGACACATGATCATTAGGCGATGCCTGCGGACATCCACCCGTGGCTTATACAGCCAGGTTTTTACCATGTTGCGCGTTTGCGCAAGCACGAGGTAACCATGGTGTATAATATATAATGGTGTTACGATTGTATTTTAATGTATATGTAACTGAGGTATAATGTACTATTTCAGATCAATCACCACCTTGTGTCAGCGCTTGTTGAGCGATGACGCCCTGAGACACAGACGTTCCATATAACGATGGGTGAGGTGACCATCACTATAGAGGATGTACACCATCTGTTGGGCCTGCCGACAGATGGTGAGGTGGGCTCAGGCCGCCATGGACTACACAACTTCCGTGAGATGGTTGGTGAACTTTTAGGTGTTCAGCCTAGTGCGGGTCGTGATTTACATGGAGGTCTGTTGGGGCTGCACTATTTACGGGAGTAGTTCAATGATTATACCGTCCACGCTGGAACCGAAGTTGGACGCGTCACATACACCCGCGCACTCATATTGCATATTTTAGGTGGGATGTTGTTCGTCGACACCGCCTCTAGCTTTGTGCCAACTCGCTAATTGCTGTTTCTTGACGATTTCGAGCGCACCGGTACTTTTAGTTGGGGATCTGTTGTGCTTGCAGTGCTGTACAGGGAGTTATGCAAGGCCACACGTGCATCTCGTCGTGAGATGGGTGGATGTGCACTGTTGTTGTAGTTATGGGCTTGGACCAGATTCCCCACTATCTCTCCAGACCTTCCGCTGGTTGACGATCAAGATGTCCTACAACACAAGATTTATGGTAGCAGGTAGTGCAATTATGGGTTGCTAATAATGGGGAGTTTATGTGTTGTTGCTAATACTTTGTTGTGGTAGGTTTAATGTGTACGACACGCGTCAAACCATATACAGCCATGTACGCAGATATCGTCATTACATGGATGTCATGCGTAGGAGAGACATTTGGTGGAGGCCATGCGATATTGTTGACTTAGTTCATCCACTAGATGTTGACATGGCTAGACATTGGTTGGTCGTTTGTCCATTAATTTGTTATGAGGTTGTAGTATATCAGCAGTCGGATCGTGTTCTACGGCAGTTTGGGTTTGACCAGCATATCCCACGATTAATTGTAGCGAGCTGCTGACGATCAATATAACCGGAAAGACTGAAGTGGATTAGAGGCAGCGACATGGGTTTTTCATTGCCTAATGGGCAAACAAGGATGCCCTTATCTTGCAGGATCTGACTCATATGAGGCGAGATGGTTATTTGTCTGTGAACAGTGAGTACATGCAGTGGTACTACTCTGTCACACGTCGATCAATGACCCGGAGAGCTGCTATCAATGCACATGTGGTTAGTGTGTTAACAAGTTTTTTTTGTTTCCTAATTTACTTATATTTACTTAATATTGTGCATACCAACTAATTTCTAATATGCAGACTGATTGTGCTGAGACAACTGTGCATATGGCTTCGCCTGAGTCACAGTCGCAGGGGGCATTCGACATGAGGTAGGTGTATGACGAGGCAGTTCGGCTTCTGGCTACATGTGACAACTTGGACAGAGTGACAAATCCTGGAGATATTGCAACTCCACCTGTTCGCCGTCAGATTGAGGCTCCGCCACCGTTGGAACATAGTAACCGGCGCACCCATCACGAGGGGTTAACCCTTCACCACTCAACCCCTGTTGTTGCTGATAGACCCGTCATTGTACCAGCTATGCCTCCTCGTCCTCCAGGCATCTTCTACACACCAGGGTACCTATCCGGACCATCACAACAGTACTTCTAGCCCCACAGTTTCAAGCCGGATCGTCTAGCAGTGCACAAGACCCGTTTCCTCCATCGCAATACCACCCATGGTTTACATTTCCATCTTATCCTATGTGTGCAGCTGGGCCTAGTTCGCAGGCACCATCAGGCTCCACAGATATGTATAGGCCTGTGCAGCCGAAAATGGAGTCGGAGCCCTTATTTGCGACTCCCGTTGCACATTCGACACATAACATGCAATCCTCAGCATCCGCCCTTTTCGATGACCCTGTATCTAACTTCTTAGCAGCGGCAATGCAGGGGGATGATGACGTCGGTGAAGATGACGGTGATGACGACCCTGGCCGACTGATTAGGAGAAATCCAGTGAGGGGTGCACATTATCGATGTCATTTGTCACCGTATCAGCACGACATGAGCCGATGTGGGGGATATCATGCAGACCATGGAGACCGTGATTGATATGCAGTTATATTATATTTTCTTAGTTGTTTGTTTAATTTTCATTAATTTCTAATTTGGATTAATTTGTTGCGACAATTGTGTTTGGATATTTATTTTGTTTATTAATCGATCATTGTGTTCTTCGTTTACATATTGACAAATGTTGTTTAGCTCAAGGTCAAGTTTTTGGAGCCTAGAAAATAGAAGTTAGAAGCACCACTTTTCAAAAGCTTTATTTGCTAGGTGAATCTTTCATCTTATTTTTGCTCCACCATTTTTTATGCTTATTTCATCCATGAGTAGTTTAGCCTTTCTTGTTTAGAATTTGATGTAATTAAACCTGAACTTATATATATCTTTTGGGTTATTAATATGGAATTTTTCTTCAGAAATTTGTATACATGGGTGGAGTACCCTTTAACATTCTAATATATAAAAATTTGGTTATAAAAAAAATAATGTTGTACCAAACAACAATGCTAATTAATTCATTGTTTGTTTTCTTCACTAGTAAGCAATGACGACATCAACAAAGGTAAAAGTGGATTCCATCTCCTTAACGTACGATTTCAAACATATTAGCTTAAAAATTGACATACATTGCATACGTACACATCCATGATGCTAGAACCTTGAAGGATAATTCTACCTATTGTGACCAAACACCTTACAATAACCACATTTTGTTCGACTACTCGTGCCTTCCCGTGAATCCATTTCGTTGCGGATGCGTGTAGACTTAGGTCGTCCTCTTGTGCGTCTTAGCGAAACATCTGGGATTATCGGTGGCTGTCCAGTTGGTGGTATGAAGTCCTCATTTCCAATTGGAAACCAATGGGCTGAATACACTTGAGATGGATACACGAGAGTATACACTGGGTCTATATATTGACTGGCATCAACGTGTATAGATCGACAAGCTGCAACCACGTGACTACACGAGAACCTCAATGCAGTGAACTCACCACACTGATATTTTCTTTTCAATAACGACACCCACCATTTCTTCCCTCCTTGATGAGTACATATGTTGTACGACTCTTGCACCTCAAATCTTGTGTGCATTGTGTCGTACGCAGTTACTGAATGTGTCGTGAATTTATCTATCCTCGTCAAATATTTTTGCCACGCTACTTTGGCGTATTGATTACCTCTGGCCAAATCTTCACTGGCCTCCTGACGATGTTGCAAAAAATATGACACTAGTCTAGCATATGTGAATTGGATAATTGCCGTGATAAGAAGGTTTCTGGCGCCTTTAAGTACCTTGTTGAAAACCTCAGATAGAATTGTTGTCATATGACCAAACCTTCGCCCCTCCTCATCATAA
This sequence comes from Glycine tomentella, assembly GCA_007407185.1. Taxonomy (NCBI): domain Eukaryota; kingdom Viridiplantae; phylum Streptophyta; class Magnoliopsida; order Fabales; family Fabaceae; genus Glycine; species Glycine tomentella. The sequence continues at coordinate 51,008 of PYAF01000805.1, forward strand.
GCTAGACTCCATTTCTCCTTTGGGATTTGATCAATCCACGCAACTATTTGAGGACTTGCTTCTTTGAATTGTTCTAAGCCGACATCAAAATCTATCCGGGAAGTTGTGTAACCTACATATACAAAGAACACGTAAAAATCAAGCGATACTAACGATGTGGATCATGTGCATGTATAATATTGCTTACCTAACTTCTTCAATTGTTTCTTCAACATCATATTCTTGAACTTGTGATTGAAATTGCTCGCCAAATGCCGAATGCAAAATACATGATATGCCCTGGGTGGTTGCCATTCGAGTTCTACATTGTTTACCGCCGCCAGAATGCCCACATGCCGATCGAAAATAAGAATATTATGTGTTTCTGCATAACATGAATACGGATTAGTGCTAAAAACCATGACTAGTTGTCAATATTCTCGTCGGAAATAACCGTAAATGCAATTGGAAGGACGTAATTGTTGGCATCAACTGATGTTGGAATGAGCAATGTGTCATGATATTTCCCATACAAATGGGTGTCGTCGATGCTGATAACGGGCTTGCAATAGTTAAAAGCATCACAACACTGCTTAAATGCCCAAAACACCCCGTTGAAGACCTTAGCACTCCCATCCAGTTGTCCATCAACAAAATGATCCATCATTTCTATCTTATAGGCAAACCCATGAGCAAAATTTACCATGTAACCTAACCACCTTGGCAGGAACGCGTACGACTCATCCCAATCCCCGAAGACCTTCACAATAGCCTTTTGCTTTGCCTTCCATGCCTTCCTTTTTGAAATATGAAATCCGAGCATTGTCGAAATCCTTTCTTGAATTAACCCAATTTTAACACTGGGGTCCTCCCTGATCATTTATGCATTTCATTAGACAATAACATATTACTTACTTTTGCAACCAAATATAAAATGAATTAAAACAAATTTGATTTACCTAGGATCAACGAACATATGAAATTTGAGTCAAGTTGCTTGTGATCTTGAGAGAGATTATGAGTAACACCCGTGTGTTGGTTGTTCCATATGCCTACAATCCATTCCGTGTCACCCTTCTTTTGGTATGCCCTCATCCTCCACGCACAACCCTCATTATGATTTTCACAAACCATTATAAGCCTTTTTGTATCACTTTTTGCAACTACGGTTGTGCAATGCTCGCCCATGCACTATTGCTTTATTGCCATTTGCACATACAACTTGCTTTGAAACACCTGACCATTATATAGCTCTTGACCCATCTCCCAATTAGGTATTTGCACTCCTTGCATGTCATCTAACTCCTCATTTGGGTGTGCCCAATTAATATTTGTGTAATAACTTATGTTAGACCAAAATGGTACATTGCTCTGCTGTATAATAACACATTAAAGACATTGTTATGTTAAACTGACAACCATTTTAATAATACTAACTAGTGGACAATTTTGCGTTCATACCTGCAACTGGAAGCGGACGTTGCATTCTAACAATGCCCGGAGAAGGCATAGCAAAAGCACGATCGAAATCACCATCTACGTTCGTATCCAATGAGTCAGTATCTGGAACAACACATTCATCAAACCTCTTCCTCTGAACTGTCCATGGGAAAATCTGCCTGCTGGGCCGACACCATGTGGTCTTAGTGGACTCCAAATCTCGTAACGTCGGGTAGTGAATAGGCTTTGCTTAAAGGAGGGACCTTGCACATGTTTGGAGGGCACAAAGTGCAGCCATGGGAAGCTTTGTTGAAGTCATTGTAAGGTAAAATCCTTAACCTTCCTTCTTCATTAACATAACCAGGGTTGGTGTTGATCTCTGAAAAGTATTCTCTTATTCCCAAGTGCTTTAGAATAGTCTTAATGAAAAACATGTTTGCATCACTCACAATCCTCAAATCACACCCTAAAGCATGAGCTGCTTGAAGAGCTGGAATCACTCTGGGGTGCAAAGGAATCCTACGTTAAGGTCAATCGAACTACTGTTTCTTACAAAATTCGGTCTGCTTGACTGTCCACCACAGTTCACTTTAGCATACAATTCTACAAATCTGGGGTCTCCTCCGTCGGATGTGCATGCATCTGTAACTAAGGCTACATCGTCATCATCTACAACATCCACATAAACCCATTGTACCGGGTTGCCGGATGCACATTGAACACTCAATCGAGATACAAACTGACCCTGTTCTAATCTAAACTTCTTATATATGATTTTCATCAAATCATGATAGCTGCATCCTGCAGGCATACGAAACATTTTGCTTTCTCCTTCAAATACTTGACCATTCAGTCCAATATATTTTCTCCCATTATAGTATACAATGGTAATCAAGCCATTTCTACTACCACTCATTTTGCAAATACTCCCAAAAATATATAGACTACTCAAACGAAATAAATGTCGGACGGGATACAAATGCAGGGGGTGGGTATAAATAGCTGAGGGGTGTGGTAGTAATTCGTTGGGCTGGGTAGCAAAATATGAGACCTATTTTGCTGGCCCTGACAGCGAATTACTAGAGAGCTGCCACGTGTTCCTATTTCGGCAGAACCTACAGCGAATTATGACACGTAATTAGCTGTCCCTTGCAGCGAATTACTGGTCAGCTGCCACTTCTGACCCCTCACTGACTTGTTGACCACGTAATTCGCTGCCCCTTATAACGAATTATGTGGCCACCAATATTGCACCATGTATATCGTACTTATTTCGTTGGAGGTGGTAGCAAATTATGTCGCGTCACAATCTGGTAAAATTTTATACTCAGGATGACATTCTGGTATTTTAAATATTATTTTGGGGCACATTGGTCAATGTCTCGGCATTTATTTTAGTTTCCCTCGTTGATTCCACAACCAGCTGTGCATCAGGAAAACCCAGCCAACAACCACAACCAAACAGGGTGGGTAGGGATGTCGCAGCAGAGCACAGGTTCAGTGGTGGATTTCGACCTCCCCGACGAGATTCTGTCGGTGATACCAACGGACCCATACCAGCAGCTGGATCTGGCTCGCAAGATAACCTCCATGGCCATTGCCTCCCGTGTCTCTTCTCTCGAATCCGACGCCTCTCGCCTCCGCCAGAAGCTTCTGGAAAAGGACCGAATCATCCTCGACCTCGAAGATCGCCTCTCCTCCCTCACCCGCGCTTCCCACCAATCCGACTCCACCCTCAACAGCGCCCTCAACGAAAACGTTCGCTTCTTATCACTTCTCATTCTTCTTCTTCTTCTTCTTCTTCTTCTTCTTCTTTCAAGTTAAGTTTGTAGACATAATTAGGGTAAACAACTCAAAATTAAGATTAGTGAAAGCTTCAGAGACGTAAAGAGAGGAGAGGAGCGTAAGTAATATTCACTGTACAAAAAATATAAGGTGGGTGGAATAGAGGATGACTGAGAAGCTTGGCATTTGCATAATTGCTTGCGGAAAATTTGAGATTTTGAATGTTTTACACAAGTAATAAGATAATGTTATTATACTTGATGGTGGGTGATTTTTTTTGTTGTAGATAAAGCTTACGAAGGAGAGGGATCAATTGGCAGCAACAGTGAAGAAGCTAAGTCGAGACTTGGCCAAGGTGACTATTTATATCATTTCTGTATTCTGCCTTGCTTTTTATTTATTTTGTTGTGTGTATATCCAGTCTGTCTATGACTCTATGCTCCCAGAAATTTTCAGCTGCTGCCATTGTTTTTGCTAGAACTACTCAGTTTCCTATCCCATCCTATGTTTTATATTTTTGCAAGACAGTGAAATGTTATTGATCATTTGTTTCAAGTTATCAATTATGAAGATAGTCAAGCAATATTAACTTCTTGGTGGTGATTTTTTCTGCCCAAACATTTTGTTCCAATTCTATCACTGTGCGGTGTATGCTTCAAAATAATTCATTACTACTCTTGGGTTGTATTGAAGTTTGTTTTGTTTTGTGTAAAAATGTTTCTTTAGATTGGAAAAATCTCATGACCTCCTGCTAAGCCATGATTTCAGGTAAAGAGTTCATATCCCTAAGTTCCTGAATGCTTCAGATTATACTGATATAGCTGAAGTAAATTATACCAAATTACCAATGTTAGAAGACATGGCTATGCAATTGTCTGTTTCTAGCAGGAAATTGTAATTTACAAACTAACACTATAACATATAACCATGAAAGGTGCAAAGCCAAGCAAATAATTACACTTGTCAAGAAGTTCTGAATGTGGCCATAACCAGCAGCCTCCTTATGTTGGCAACTGCACTAGTTATGGCTTGTAAAACAACTAGTTTTCCTGGAAATGGCTTTGTTTGTTATATTTTTAAGGAATGATATCTGCGAGTGAATGGGAGATCCCTAGATTTCCTTTAGGATTTGGTGAAAGCTATTCATGTAGTTAAAAAAATATTTCTATTAATATCAATAAATCATGTTGTATTCAACAAAACCAAACTAGGGATGATAGAAGTATCATAATTGTAATAGTGAGAAAGAATGGTTTTGTTATTGAATGAAACTAGGGAGAAGCCCCTAATTGCAGATATTGTTTCCATTTCCAGATATTTTGAGAGGTCTGGGATCCACTCCTTGCATTGCTTTCTCATTCATAAAAGTCCCTAATTGCAGAACTGAGGGTCTGCACTAATGTTGTCAAACTCGAGGATCGGACAAGGATTGGAAGGGGGATAAAAGATCGTAACTCGAGGATCGTAACTCGGATCGTAAGAGTTACGTGTATAATGTAAAATTATATTATATATTCGTATATAACTAATATTATTTAATTAAGAAAAATTTATCCATAATTTCATACTCAAAAATTCAAAATAAGAATTAAAGTATTAAAATTGATAACACAAGTAAAATGTATTAATAATAAAAAAAAGAGTGTAAATAACAAACACTTCAATTAAAACAAGTCCAAATTTTAATAAACAAAATAAGCGAAAAACCTATTTCAAAAGGTAAAATAGAAACTGCATAAAGCAGTAAAAGGGGTGCAGAAAGTAACATTATTTATATGGCCCATATTAGGCCCAAATTGCTTTACCCTAATGTTCACTAATCCACGGCAGCTGCGCAGCTTTGTGAACAGTTACGCTTTCTTCTCTATAGCTCTCGTCTTCTTCTATGCTTATTCATCCTTTTTTCTTCAACACATGGGATGAAAACGAAGAAGGAAACTCACGCACCAGCGGCGGCAACGAGGAACAGCAACGATGAGCAGCGAGTCAGCGACTAGTAGCGGCGGCGATGAGCAGCAGTGACGAACAAAAGAGGTGCAGCCGCGCAGACCGCAGTGGCGATGAGGCTGAGCAGTAGAGACGAAAAAGAGGCGCGGACCGCAGAGGAGAGCTTCTGAGAATCGAAAGCCTCGAGCCCTATTCGAAACTAAAGAGTAAGCCATTTTTGGATTTTTTTTCTTTCTCCAATCGAAAGATCGACATGGATCGCCGATCCGTGAAAAACGCGAGCAAGATTGCGATCCGCCAACGATCCCTGGCGTGCCCGATCCTCCTGCCGAGTTAGCGCGAAGAACCTCCTGGAGATCGCAAGATCGTACGAGTATACTCGCGATCTTGACAACCTTGGTCTGCACTTCCCAATGCCCAAAGTCCACAATTCTGTCAAATTTAGACAAGAAATCTCTTTCTCCACCTCCCTTCCCCTCTTTGCCTTATTTCTTCAGTCAATTGCCCTAATCCATAGAAAGTTTTCTTATGGTTTTGGTCCCTATAAAATTTTGTTTTACGACTTTTGTCGTTATAAAATTGTAAAGTTCTTTGTTAGATATTAAGTTACTTTTATCTTTGACAGAGCATAGTAGTCAATGCTGTCGTCCCAGCACGAAGATGCCGACCCCTAAAGTGGGATAGCGGATAGTGGGATGACCAGTATTCTATTTTTTAATTTATTTACAGATGTTCAATATTATATATAAGCATTCAAAAACAGAAACATAACTCATAATTCATGCACTAATCATCATTAATAATAAAAACTCATTGTACTTAAAAATTAAAACCAAACATAGTACTTAAACATAAAGTAGAAAAATGCAAGTTTCTAAATAATAATAAGAAATCAGAATCTTCAATCTTCATCCTCTTCATTTTTTTGTAATTCTCCTTCACTCTCACTAGCAATAGAAATGTACTCTTCCTCCCCTTTGTCTTCATTCTCTTCTTCCACTCGTGCCACCTTTTTTCCTTTTTCATTTGCATCATTTACCTTCTTCATTTGTGTTTGTCTCCTGGTGTATTTCAAAGGTTCACTAACCCCATTTGCAATATCAACATCTAATCAACTCGAATCTTTCTCTTAAAAAATGAAGTCATTTTCTTCTTCTTCCAACTCTCCCAACAACCACTCATTGCTTTCATCAATGTCATTTAAAGCAATGAGATCAATCACATCATGAGAATTAAAACGATATACAAGATTTTGGTTATACTTAACATAAACCAAGTCTTGAAGCTTTTGGTGCTCAAGCCTACTCCTCTTCTTTGTGAATCTATAATAACTTGAAAAAATGAATGTTAGTTTCAATTTCAGCTCCCAACGTTTCATAATCAAATAAATCAATCACTAACTTACATGCTAAGGTACTCTAATTACGCTCACATCTCGATGAGCTACAAGTCAAACTTAGAATTTTAATGGCAATGATTTGCAAGTGTGGTGTTTTTCCTCCATACAGTTTCCACCCCTCAGCTGTAAATTATGCATTCATATGCATTAGTATTTACATGAATCAGAAATTAAATAATGATTCAAATTTATAAGTGAATTTTCCCAATTACCAGGAGACACTTGAGTACTTGCTTTTACTTCTACAGTCATACCAAACCTGTCTCCACCTTTATAGATTAACAACTCTTTGTGAACTGCAACTTCAAACTCATCATCTTCACTAAGCTTGACAATGCATTTGTTGAGGCCATCATCCACTCAACATCTTTGTCAATGTCTGGATAGGTGTAATAGAACCTAGGATTTAGATAATAACCCGTTGCTGCAAAGAGTGGTAAAGTTGGAAATCCCATCTGTGATCAATGATGGCAAAGATATCCTTATACTTCTCTTTATTATCATTGAAAGCTCTTTGAATTGCCTCCTTGGCCCTATCCATTGCTTCATAAATGAATCCCATTGCAGTTTTTTTTTTTTTTTTTGTTATTCACCAACCTCAACACACTTACAAGAGGCCCCATAGCCTTCAAAGTGAAGACAACATCAGACCGAAACGATGCCATGAGAACAACATTTGTTGCTTTCTTTCCCTTAGGTTACTTAGCTGCCTTTGACTTCATCCATTCTTTTGAAGTAAACATTCTTCTTAGATTGACCTTTTGCTTATGTGATCTTTGCAAAGTTAAGAAGGTGGTAGCAAATCTTGTAACTCCAGTCCTCACCAATTCGATCTTATTAGTGAATTTCCTCATGGTGTTCAAAGCCAATGTATGGTTGTAAATGTAGCTTACTAGCTTGACCTCTTTGTATAACTCTTTTAATCTCTGGGATCTTTCCAATATCCTCTAACATCAAGTCAAGACAATGTGCTACACATGGAATCCAAAATAATTTTGGTCTTGTCACTTCTAAAATTTTGCCTAAATAGACCAAAATCAAGAAACTTTATGAGTAAAGTAACCATTAAAAGTTATAACTATAAAATTAAAAGCTTCATTGAGAATGATTGAATTCTTACCCACCAATTTATAATTACCTTCATTGTCCGTCACCACTTGAATCACATTCTTTTCTCCAATCTCCTCCATAAAGCCATTCAAAAGATCAAAGATCTTGTAATCGGTCTTCATATATTCAGAAGCATCCACACTCTTCACAAATTTTGTTCCCAAGGAACAATTTACCAAAAAGTTAATCAAAGTCCTATTCTTCTTATCAATCCAACCATCTAACATAATTGAACATCCATATTTTATTCGCTCCTCCACAAGAACTTGCAATAAGCCCCTCATGTAATCCAACTCCTTTTTAAGGAGTGTAACTCTCAATTCATGATAGCTTGGAGGCTTTAAATGAGCACCATAAGAGCCAGTTGCATCAATCATCAACTTGAAACTTTTTGATCTAGCAACATTGAATGGTATTCCATTCCTAAAAAAGAAACAGGAAATGTACTGAATTGCCGTATCTCTTGACATCTTGTCATAAGGATCTTTTAGACTTGTTTGTCTCATGGCTTTTCCTAGTTTGATATTTTCTTCAGGTTTTGTGGAGAACAAATAATCAAGAGGGCCTCTATTATTTGTGGTCCTCTTTTTGGAAGCAATTGAAGAGCCTTCACTTTATGATATTGGAAGCCTTTTTCCACTTTTTCTGCTAAGTCTTGCAATCTCTTAATGTTATCTTCCTCTTTTTCATTTTCTTCTTGTGTGGACTACATGTATGCCTCCATATCAGCTTTTATCTTGTCAAAAGCTATCTGCAGTTCTAATTTAACATCCTCTGGTACTTCTCTAGAAGAATTAGCATCTCCTATAATGTTGAGTTGATGTCTTTTGGCTCTAGTAATTCCTCTGATAGATGTTTTATGACAAAAATCACAGGAAACACTCTTCCTATTATTTTTATCCTTCAAGCTGTTCCACTTCCAAAAAACATCAACCTTATCACCCGTAGGCTTGAACATTCCAGTTGAAGATCCCACTGTGTTGTTATCTTTTTTTTTTTTTTTGATCATTAGAAGCCATGACAGTGACACTATGCACAATAAAACACCCAAATGAGAAGAAAAAAAGAACAAGAGAAGAATGAGAGCAAGGAAGCAAGCAATAAAAGGAAAGAATGAAACATAGGATCGAAGAGAACAGAGAACCTACCAAGTAGAGAACATAAAGGTGTCTGTGAGATCGAACGAAAGAAACAAACAGAGGAGGGAGGACGATGGTCGCCGGTTGGCAAAGAAGGAAAAAAATGTTGCGCTTGACGCCGTAGAAGGAATAGAGTGTGCCGATTCTCCTAGGGTTCTCACTTCTCTGAGTTGTTCTCTCGAGTTTGGTTTCAATTTCAGAAGGGACCCAAACAAAACAAAATGTTTTTACCCAAAATAACTCTCACTAATGATGTAATAATGAGGGCATTTTTGATTTTTCATTCAAAATTAGGATCGTGGTGGGACAATTGCGACGAAGCCCATGATTGAGCCGTCCCGCTCTGCCGCAATTGTGTGCACGACAGCCGCTCCTTCATTCCACCCAGCGACATGGGTTTTTGTCGTGGCAGGGGCTGCTTCACTCCGGCATGATAGCGGGTGCTATAGGTTTCAAAAAAGGCTTTTTTTGTGTGTATTCTGAAAAGCCTAAGTAGGAGCAGGTTCCCCTAGTTTGAACCTATCTTTTCTTCCTTCTTTTTGTACTCATTCGTTTTATCTATATACATATACATATATATATATATATATATATATATATACACATACATATATACATATGCAACTGAGTATAGAACTTAGAACTTAAACAATGTAATATATATTCCAACATGGTATTATAGTGGGTTTGATCCTGCTGAACTCTGTTGTCTCCAGTCAAGTCTGCCAAATGTCTGTTGCAGGCTACCATTCACAGCTTTCCGCCGCCAGCCACCTTTTTTCTGGTGACTTTTTGAGCTAACTGTTCTTCTCTGGCAAGCCATATTCTGCTGTGCAGCAGCTGTCATTTCCAGCACCACTGGACTCGTCTCGCCATTGCAGATTGCCCACCTTTCCTTGCACCATCGAGCTGCATGAGACCGGCTCCTTTCTCGGTCACCTCTTTTTTTTTTTTTTTTAAGATCTATGTCTCTCCAGTGTGATTAAGTAGCACCCACTGCAACCATTGTGTTCATCTCTCTCTAGCAAGTCCGACCATCTAGTTAGTCACCACAAAGAACAATAAAACTCTTGTGCAATTTGAGAGACCTAATCTCTCCCAAAGTTCCAACCAATTACCCCCTACCGCCTTCTTCCACTCTCCATCCCTTCTTGCATATATTCTCTCTCCCTATCCACAATCCCATGCCTACTACTCCTACTACTGCTCCTATTAAGTCAGTTATGACTCTCTTACTCTTAGGATCCGGGGCATCATTCCCATTAAAACTGTCATCAACTGCAGTTCCTTTCTTTGGCCACCTCACATAAATATTAGTGATTTTGGGCCTTGGGTTTTGCATCATAAAGTCCCAAGGTTGATAATAGGGGTTCAAAACATGCAATTGACGTTATTGAGATTCAAAGAAAGAGAAAACGTTGTGTTAAATGAGACTCATTAACATGAAATTGGATGAATGTGTAACATATATCAATCTCTAAGGTAAGGAGTGTGATTTTCATAACAAAAGGAAGAAAAGTGTAATATAAGCAACGTTTAGGATAGGAGATTTTAATTTATATTTATTTTTATTCACTAATAGGTTTAATATATCTTTTTCTTTACTTCATGATTTCAAACTCCCACAACAATTGGTGTGTGCAAGTGTGTTTCCATGTATTAAATTTGCCTAATTTTGTAAATTTCTTTTTACTGCATGCATATTTTTCAATGTAAGAGTACATATAAATACTGACTTGATGGTCAAAATGCTATTTGTTTTTTATTTTTCACCCCTCGGTTTTTATGTAGACCTGACATCTTTTCTTTTTTCTATTTTCTAGTTGGACACATTTAAAAAACAACTGATGCAGTCGCTAACTGATGATAATGCATTGGTAAGACATCAATATATTAACTTAGCTATACTTGCACTTTATTTTGTTTCTGAAAATGACCTGTATTATTATTCTCCTAAACAAGACTTTGTTCTCCTTAATTCTTTTTCTTTGCTCTTGTTACAGCATGCTGAAACTATAGATATTGGAACTAGTGACCAATCAGTTCCAAAGGCATATCCTGATAAGGGTACTCCCCTGTCCATACCTCATTGATTATTTTATTATAAATTTTGCACGCATCCCTTCCTAGTGATGTGAAGTTTCATAAGAGTGCTTGTTGGAAGTTATTATATGCATTTCTTTTATGTATTGCTTGCAGATGATGATCGAAGTGGCTATATGGCACATCATTCATACAATGGCCCTGCAGATGTGGGTAAAACAAATGACGAAGGTAGATTGATTTTCCAGACATATCATTGATTGCAAATGCTACTATTGTTCAATTATCAGAATTGAACAAAATTTCATGATATAAGTAGTATCATGTCTAAGAAATTATGTAAAAGAAGTAAACTTCAATACTCAATATTTAGCATTTGGAAATGAATTCTCGTCCACTTGCTTTTGATTATATTATTTGTCACTCTTTGTTCATAATTCATTGGCATGGTTATAGAGAAAATTGAAATTATATTATTTAATGAAACCAAAAACGGGGAAACAAGCTATTGTACCGGAAAATAAACGTTTGGACTTTTCTATCTAAAACAATTGAATTTAACTGAAAATAAATGTTTAAAAAATGGGTTCAATAAAAGTATAGTGGGAACTATCAATAATAAGGAAAAATGGGCTTGCAGGTGTTTTAAATTTAATATGACATGCATGATAATACCCTTTTGTTCTTTGGCATTTTTGCTCCTATAGCTTCCAGGTATTCAGGGCAAAGGTTTTCTTTGACCCCATATATCACACCACGTCTTACGCCGACGGTAACTCCAAAGGTGATTTCAACGGCTGGGTCTCCTAGAGGATATTCTGCAGCTGTATCACCCACGAAAACTTCTGGTGCTACCTCTCCTACAAAACTTCCATATGATGGGCGAACATCTCTCTCTTCATGGTATTCATCTAGTCAGCAGTCATCAGCAGCAAACTCCCCACCACGGGGACGATCGCTTCCAGGTTTTAATGATTTATTGTTATTCTGATCTTTTTTCCCATCTTACTAATATTGGTCCTTGAAGTTTGTCATGTTCGTTTGCTCTTAGCCCTTTCACTTCAGTTCTTGATTGGATTGTTATCTATCTAATGCTGCTGGTTAGGGCATTGTTCCATATGAAGCATAAGAAAGGGCTAGTGCCTCTTCAATGTGTTTCATTATTACAATATTCTCAGTTGCTTACCCCTCATGTAAAAAATTGTTTAGGACGAACTCCAAAGATTGATGGAAAGGAGTTTTTTCGTCAGGCCAGGTGAATTTGTTTCTCCATGCCATAGTAAAGTGTGACTTACTACTTAAATTTATTTAAGAAACTGAGTGAGTTGATCAAATGCGTCACTTTTCAGGAGTCGTCTTTCATACGAGCAGTTCAGTGCATTTCTTGCCAACATAAAGGAATTAAATGCTCAGAAGCAAACACGGGAGGTAAATCAATATTGAATATTTATAGTGTTGGATTTGGAACTGAAGCTATTTCCAAGTAGCTGATAATTGCTCCACTTTTTCTGTGTTCTTTTAGGAAACATTAAGAAAAGCAGATGAGATATTTGGGTCAGATAACAAAGATCTTTACCTATCTTTTCAAGGATTGCTTAACCGTAATGCACGCTAGTACTAAAAGCAGCATTGGTGAGTATTGTATGAGTTGGTATGTAAAATGCCGGTTATCATTTCTGTCGTTTTTCTGTCACTGTGTTTGTGCATCTTTTTTTTTTTTTTTTTGAAATGTGGATGAAGTTGCACCCAGTGTTATGAGAACCAGACCGGTCACTGACTCAATTGAGGTACTGAATTAATGAGTCACTAGTTCAACTAGGGGATGTCACTAGTTCACATAGGGGATCACTGCATGAACTGGTTTACATTAAAAATATGAATAATATAAATTATAGGTGAAGAAATTTTGAAAGAAAGGATATTTTTATTTTCTATATCTCTTTGAATGATTTACAAAGGATATATTTATACAAGAGGAAATAATGATACCAACTAAGCACAGCAAATGCACGATTAATAGCCAGCTAAAGTACAGCTAATACATAATTAATAGCCAATTAATTTGAAGATTTGAATTTTGATTTTTTCTACACTCCCCCTCAAGTTGGGAGGTAAATGTTGATCATTCCCAACTTGCCAATCAGGTCTTCAAAGTTTGGACGGTGTAAGCCCTTTGTAAGAGTATCTGCAGTCTCCTCTTTAGAAGGAACATACATCATATGCACGCTTCCATCATCTATTTTTTCTTTGATGAAGTGGCGATCAACTTCTACATGTTTTGTCCTATCATGGTGAACAGGATTTTTAGCAATACTAACAGCTGCCTTGTTGTCACAGTACAGTGTGATTGGTAGAGAGAATGAGATCTTCAACTCTTCAAGAAGTCTTTTCAACCAAATTCCTTCACAAACTCCATGAGCTAAAGCTCGAAATTCTGCTTCAGCGCTACTTCTTGCAACCACTGTTTGTTTTTTGCTTCTCCAAGTAACAAGATTACCCTACACATGGGAACAATATCCTGAGGTAGATCTCCTATCTACTGATGAACCTGCCCAATCTGCATCAGTATATATTTCAGTCATCCTATTATACCCCTTTTTAAAGAATAATCCTCTTCCTGGAGTGTTCTTGAGATATCTAAGCACCCTGAAAACTGCATTTAGATGTTTCTCCTTGGGTGAGTGCATGAATTGACTCCCCATACTTACAGCAAAAGCGATGTCACGTCGTGTGTGGGATAAGTAAATAAGTTTGCCAACCAATCTCTGATATTTCTCTTTATCCACTTCATTCCCATCTTCAATACCCAACTTGGTGTTAGGTTCCACAGGCGTCTTAGCAGGCTTACATCCTAGCATTCCTGTCTCCAACAAAAGGTCTAGAACATACTTCTTTTGT
>PYAF01000805.1:64847-92641 GCA_007407185.1 Glycine tomentella
CTATCATTACCTGTAAGAACTATATCATCCACGTAAACAATAAGAGCAGCAATTTTACCATTCTTAGAGTGTTTGTAGAAAAGAGTATGATCAGTTTGTGCTTGAGTAAAACCTCTTCCTTTGACTGCTTGAGTGAATTTGTCGAACCATTCTCTAGGGGATTGTTTTAACCCATAAAGAGATTTTTTGAGTTTACACATTGATCCATCCCCTTTTTCAAAGCCAGATGGAGGATCCATATAGACCTCTTCATGTAAATCACCATTTAGGAATGCATTCTTCACATCTAACTGTTGCAAAGGCCAACCTAGGTTGGCGGCAAGAGATAGGAGAACTCGGATGGTATTGACCTTAGCCACTGGGGCAAAAGTCTCATGATAATCAATCCCATAAGTCTGAGTGAATCCTTTTGCAACCAATCTTGCCTTGTATCTGTTGATACTATTATCTGCATTGAATTTTATGGTAAACACCCATTTGCATCCTACTGTTTGCTTTCCTTTTGGTAAGGTCACTGTCTCCCAAGTTTCATTTTTTTTCTAGAGCATTCATTTCTTCAAGAACAGCATCTCTCCATTTTTGATCATTGAGGGCCTCATGTATATTTCTTGGTATTTTTGTACTATCCAAGATAGTGTTAAAAGCACGGAACCCTGGAGATAACTTTTCATATGAAACATGATTAGAAATAGGATGATTAGTACAAGACCGAGTACTTTTTCTAAGAGCAATGGGCAAGTGTAGATTATCTTCACCATGATTCTCATTTGTCGGAGTGTTGGAACTGGAACTTGGTTCGGAATCTTGGCATTGTAGAGATTCTGGGTTATTCACACTTTGAGGAAGTCTTCGTCTGCTTTAAACTTGTCCCCATTTTGAGGAGACTCCTGTTGGTGAGGATTCTGTAGCTCCCCCTGATTCCAATAGTAGAGGTAATACTGTGGTATCAGTAGGTTCCCGTGACTGATCTTCATCTGCTTCTATAGACTCCCCCTGAAGAGAAGTCAAGGGAAAGAAAGATTGTGATTCAAAAAAGTTGACATCCATAGAAACAAAGACCTTACGAAGGGAGGGTGAATAGCATTTATAGCCATGTTGAGTGGGAGAATAACCAATGAAGACACACCGAAGAGACTTGTGATCAAGTTTGGACCGTTGATGAGAAGGAATATGGACAAATACAACACAACCAAGCAACTTGGGTGGTAGGGATGAGATGCCTTGGAATGAAAGAAAGGTACGGAGAAGACTAGAAAGTGGAGACTGAAATTTGAGAGTGCGAGATGGCATTCGATTTATTAGATATGAGGCAGTGAGAACAGCTTCCCCCCAAAGGTATTTAGGAACACTCATAGTGAACATAAGCGCCCGAGCAACTTCAAGGAGATGTCGATTTTTTCTTTCTGCAACTCCATTTTGTTGGGGTGTGTCAGGACATGAACTTTGGTGAAGGATGCCATGTTGGGAGAGATATTCTCCAAGAATAGAGTTGAAATACTCTTTGCCATTATCTTTAGGAAGAATTTGTATTGCAACTTGGAATTGGGTTTGAATCATGGCATGAAAATTTTTAAAAATTGATGCAGCATCAGACTTGTCCTTCCGAAGGTATACCCAACAAACTCGGGAATGATCATCAATGAATGTAATGAACCATCGAGTTGCTGAAATATTCTTTACACGGGCTGGACCCCATATGTCACTATGAATTAAAGAAAATGGGGAAGAGTCATGGTGAGCTTTAGAAGGATAGTGAACACGAGTATGTTTGGCAAGTTGACAAATATCACAAGAAAACAAACTAGGACTTTTATTAATAAATAAGTTTGGCAACAATTTCTGAAGATAAGTAAAATTGAGATGGCCTAGCCTTTGGTGCCACAGCATAACATCATGACATGAATCTAATGGAAACAAAGAGTCTTTTCCTGCAAAAACAGCTTGATGAATCATATCCTCCTCAAAGTAGTAAAGTCCACTATCTTCTCTAGCACTGCCAATCATCCTCTCCGAGTCCTGTTCCTGAAAGACACACCCATGTGGAAAGAATTAAGCAAAACAATTCAACTCAAAAGTCAGCTTGCTAATGGAAATAAGATTACAAGTGAGATGAGGGACATAAAGAACTGATGTTAAATTAATCTGCTCAGAAAGTTTGATAGTTCCGTATCCCACAATTTTTGAGAAACTACCATCGGCAATCTTGACCCGAGAGGGTTCAGAGCATGGAGTATAAGAACAAAACAATGTTGGATTACCTGTCATATGGTCAGATGCTCCAGAATCAAGGATCCAACGATTTTTACTATCAACATGGAAAGCTATACCTTTTTGGGCCACATGACTAGTGGCCTTAGGAGACTCTGTCAGAAGTCTCTGAAATTGTTCATATTGAGTCTTACTAATAACCACACCATCAGAGTCATAAGATGCACACAACTCATCATCCTTGTCATCAGTTGAGACCTGATATGCACGACCTTTATGCTGTCCTTTTGGCTTCCAATTTGGAGGTTTTCCATGAATTTCCCAACATCTCTCACGGGTATGACCAATTTTATTGCAGTGGGTGCACCATGGACGACCATCCTGTTTTGACTCTCTAGAGAAATGGTCACTATTGCGTTTGGCAGCCAATGCAGACGTATCGATAGACTTATCAAATGATTCTTTTTCTCCCAACATAACTCTTCGTCTACTAGCTTCTCGCCTAACTTCAGCAAAGGCATTAGCAAGTGAAGGTAGTGGTCGCTGCCCCAATATTCGACCACGAACCTCATCAAGATCTCGGTTGAGGCCAGCAAGAAAATCATAAAGTCGTTCCTTCTCCAAGTGTTTTTTAAACTGGGTATTAGCTTCCAACCCTTTAAGATCAGATGCATAATAAAGATCCAATTCCTGCCACAAATTTGTTAGTGCAGTAAAATATTCAGTAACAGTCATATCCTTTTGATGAAAGTCCCTCAGCTTATTTCTCAGTTCAAAGACTTGAGAAGTATTCTCCAGATCAGAATAATTTTGTTGAACAGCATCCCAAATTTCCTTAGCAGTATCAAAGAACAAATAGGTTTGGCCTATCTGTGGTTCCATGGAATTAGTCAGCCATGCCATTACTAAGGAATTATTAATCTCCCAATTTTCATAGTCGCGAGTATCCTCGGCAGGTTTACTGATCTTCCCATCGAGATAGCCCATCTTCCCTTTTGCTCGGATAACCAACTTAACAGATTGGGACCATTGCAAGAAATTCTAGCCGTTCAACCGATGACTAGTAATCTGCAAGGCCAAATTGTCTCCAGAGGACTGAGAATTTGGGGCAGAAGCAGAAGAACGATCCGAGGAAGACATGAAGAAGGATGAAGATGTGACGGTAGATCCAAAAAAAATTGTTTTTTAGAGCTGACACCTGGAATAGAAAGGGAAGAGGCCGGCGAGTGGTTCTGGGCAGGTCGCTGCGGAAAAAAACTGCTGGTGTGACGGCGGCGCGTGGACTACACGCGGCCGGAAGTGACAGCGCATGTGGAGGCGCGTGGCGGAGCGTGGGAGACCAGACAATGACAGGTCCAATGGCATTTAACTCGTCGGAGCGTTCTGGTTCGAATGGTATCCTCACTTTCTTGTTTAGAGGTTTGAACAGTGTTTTGGAAATAGTTTTGGGTATGGGTCTGTAGGCTGTGAAAAAAAAATTATTTTCTGTTTTTAGAGTAGGAAAGAACCCGCTCTTGATACCATGAAGAAATTTTGAAAGAAAGGATATTTTTATTTTCTATATCTCTTTGAATGATTTATAAAGGATATATTTATACAAGAGGAAATAATGACACCAACTAAGCACAACAAATGCACGATTAATAGCCAGCTAAAGTACAGCTAATACATAATTAATAGCCAATTAATTTGAAGATTTGAATTCTGATTTTTTCTACAATAGGTTTAATTATTCATTTATTTTTTATAGTTGTACAAACTTTACCTTTTAGTCCCTATATTTAAAAATAATCCATTTTATCCCTACACTTACCATTTTGATCTTTTTTAGTCCCTATACATAACAGTTTTAATTGATTTTAGTCCCTGCTGTCATTGGGACTAAAAGTGATTAATAATAGTATGCATAAGGACTAAAATGGATGACTTTTAAGTATAAAAAGATTAAGTTGGTACAACTATAAGGACCAAATGATTAATTAAACCTAAATTATATTTATCATATGCTCTTTTGTGTAGTGGTGCAATCCATTTTAAGCAACCAAGGAACCTGCCTTCAAATCCCACCTTGTGCAAATAATATATTATTTTGACTTTGAATTTCATATAGCATTTAGCATCGCATAAATTTGCTAAACTTTCATGATTTCAGCCCACTACTATGTTGCAAATTTCAATCCCTTGGAGAACATGAGAGATGACATTTGTTTTAATACATTTAATTAATCCATGGCCATATAGAAGACTGAACAAAGGATGAGAGATGAATATCAGAATGAAAAAAAGAGGCCTGATGCGAAGAGGCCTCTTAGTCCCTATATTTTACAACATGCATTGTAATCCTAGGCTAGCTTAACCATTGTTGCTTGATTAATGATGCGAAGAGGCCTGATGCCAAGGCCACCCTCTGAAATTGGGGAACACTGGAGCTTTCCTCTTGTAAGTCTTGTCTACATCACTTGCCCAAATAAAATTGCAGATCCAACCATCCACTTTTTTCAGTAAAGCTACAGGCTAGGAGTATACAAGGGCGCCCGTAATCTAGGAGGGTTTTGGGCCTCCAATATTCTTGGGTTAGGTCACACAAGTGAACCCTATGGGAGTACCAAGGGCACCCACAATCTCTAGGAGGGTCTTGGGCCATCAATATTCTTGGGGTAGGTCACATAAGTGAACCCAACATTGAGAATGGGTGAGTTTCTGCTTGTTTGGATTAAAGTCAGGAGTCCATTTATATAAATGGAGGAGACTGGGCTAAAAGTTCCAAGCTCCAACAGTCCAAGTGCTATGCAAATCATCCGTTGAGGCAAAACTGAATTCATAGAAATCCTTGTCCTGTTTGCTCGAATCCTTTTTGTCTTATTTCTACTTGTACTGTTTCTTTCTTCTCTTTAAATATATATATATCTATGCTGACCAAAAAAAAAAAATAGAATCCTTGTCCTGGGGTGTCATGCACCAATCACCCAAAGGCTTCCAAAGTTTTGTTAACTTTGCATGCAAGTCTTGATAACGAAAAGGCTGATCTCCCTTGGCCAGGATGAGGCGGCCATGCAGATTATTCTTACAGTTTTCCAACCCTAATTTGTACTCTTCTTCCAAGATAATAATGGAAAGGGCATATCCTTTTTTGCATGGTCGTGGCAACTGACTCACATGGACGTCAATAGGGTTATTCAACGCATGATTGAAGGATCGATCTTGAATGATAGGGGTCTTCAAGGGTGAGGCACCTGAGAAGGCCAAGAAACCCCATGGATAGATAGCTTCCATGACAATGGCGCTAAGTGCAATAGATGGCAAAAACCTTAGCAGAGCCGCCATCAACCAAAGCGAAGATACAATTTTGAATTTCATTCGTGATAGCTATTATAGGTGTTAGATTAATATATGTTTTATGTGTTTTACATGTACCTTTGTGTTATTATTTTATATGTCTGTACTATTGTTTTCTCTTTTCACTTGTTGCAATTGTTTGATCAGGGGGTTGCAATCTACACCCTCTTGTCTCATGTACTTGTTGACCTTTGGTCTTATTATATATGTATAGGAAGTTTCAACAGAGTGATGAGACACTTAAGCTTTATTATCAAATATGTTTCTGAACTTGGTATCAGAGTGGGTCGATCCTGCTCTGCCCGCTGTTCGTTGTCGCCAGTTGTCTTCGGCCACTGTTTACCACTGCCATTTTTCTGATGATCACTGGATCTGGTGTGCCTCACCAAGTGTGGACCAACCTAGAAGGTTTCGAAGTCCAAACCCTATAACGCACTCACGTGTGTCGTTCTCCATGACTCTGCTAGGCGTGTGCTGCTCACGCGTTAGTCTTCGGAACTCAGGCGCGACACCACGGTTTGAGTCATCAACATGTTTCGGTTCAATTTTAGTCTTTAGATCGTCATTTCATTGTTGTTTAGAACGTGGGTTTGGTTTTTGTGCTTGTACAATATATGTTTGGCTGTGAAGTTGGGTTTCAAGAGCTCGGTTGTCGATGTTTTCTTCAAATATGACTATCATAGGAACAACATCTAAGCCAAGATTTTCTACTGAGGAATATCAAGAATATTTGAGGCTAAAATCCAGCAGCCAAGCTCAATTATGTTTAGTTCCAAACCAAGTATTTCAACAACTTGTATTTCCCAATTATTGGACAGTCAAGGTCCATGGGTAATCGACTTAGGTGCTTTAGATCATATATTTGGTAATGCTTCTTTGTTTAATTCTATGTCTTTCCCAAAGTTTCCTCGTCTTATAACCTTAGCCAATGGTGCTAAGGTAGGTTCTAAAGGTGTTGGTCAAATTTCAATGTCTGCTCTAGATCTAGGAATCTATTCTCTTTGTTCCTAATTGTTAGTTAACAAAGTCTTTAAATTGTTTTGTAACATTCGATGCTGATTCATTTGTTATACAGGAACGTGGTACAGGTCAAACAATTGGAGTGGGACATGAATCAAGAGGACTCTACTACCTAGAAACCAATTCTTGTGCCCTATTTAGCAGCCCCTTCTCCCAAACTCATTCATGATTGTTTAGGTCATCCAAATTTGTCAAAATTGGAGAAAATGGTTCTTGGTCTTAATAAACTACAAAGATTAGAATGTGGGTTATGTCAATTAGGCAAACATGTCTTGTCTTCTTTTCCAAAGCAAATTGAACCACGATGCACTTCTCCTTTTCCACCATTCATTTAGATATTTGGGGTCCAAGTCGTGTTACCTCTTTTTGGTTCAAATATTTTGTCACCTTATTGATGAACATTCTAGATGTACTTGGGTGTATTTAATGAAGGATAAATCTAAACTTTTGTTATTTTTATATCCCTCTTCAATGAAATCAAGAATCAATTTAAAAAGGTTATTAAAGTTTTTTGGAGTGTAATGCCAAAGAATATTTCTCTATTGCCCTCTTTTTTTTTTTTTATCCTCATAGGGAATTTTGCATCAATCTACTTGTCTCCATACACCACAACAAAATGGAATAGCAAAAAGCAAAAATAAACATTTGGTTGAGACTGTTCTCACCTTATTGCTCAATGCAAATCTTCCTGTTCATTATTGGGGTTATGCAGTTCTCACTGCTAGCTTTCTCATAAATAGAATGCCATCTTTGACACTTGATAATAAGATTCCTCTTTCCATTATCTCTCCAAATGAACCCTTATATCATGTGTTTTCTCGTGTTTTTGGTTGTACTTGTTTTGTCCATGATGTCTCTTTGGGGTTGGACAAGCTTTTTGGAAGGGCAATTAAATGTATTTTCCTTGGGTACTCTCATATTTAGAAAGGGTATTGATGTTATTCTCTAGTCACTGAGGTTATGCATGTCTCCTAATGTTACCTTTGAAGAAACCCTTTGCTTCTCATCTTTCATGCAAGATTCCAAACCTATACAATAGGTATTACCTATCCCATCCTTCAGTCCAATAGTGTCTCCTACTTATGAGACTCCCAACCAAGAAGAAAATCAAAACCATTCTCCAACTGAAAGTCCATCTACTCAAAATCATTCTCGAACTGAAAGTCCATCTCCTCTCATCACATCTGAGCACAAAACATGAGGAAATGATACATTACTTGATTCATGTTCTTCTCCATCAGTCACCCCTACGATTGATACTCATGATGAAAGTCTTGGTTGGCCTTTTGCTCTTAGAAAAGGTATTTGGTCTATTCAAATCCTCATCCCATTTATTTGAGTTATTATCGTTTGTCTTCATCATATGTCTCCTTTGTATCTTCTATGTCTTCTATTGGTATTCCCAAAAATGTCTATAAAGCACTTGATCACCTTGGATGGCGACAAGCCATAATTATTGAAATGCAAGCTCTTGAAAACTGTGGCACATAGGAGCTAGTTTATCTTCCCCCTGGCAAGAAGACAGTTGGATGTCGATTCGTCTATGCCATTAAGGTTGGCCTTAATGGTGAGGTTGATCATCTTAAAGTAAGATTAGTGGCCAAAGGATACACTCAGATATATAATCTTGATTACAGTGACACATTTTCTCCTATGGCCAAAATTACCACAATGTGTCTCTTCTTTGCCATGGCTTCCATTCGCCATTCGCCTCTACATCAGTTGGATATTAAAAATGTTTTTCTTCATGGAGATCTGGATGAGGAGATTTACATGGAGCAACCTCTTGGGTTTATTGCTCAGGGGGAGTCTGGTTTAGTTTGGAAAATTTAGTCACATTGTGGAGGCTTTTGGGTTGAAACATAGTGAAGCTGATCATTCAATTTTTTATTGTCATACATCTATTGGGAAGTGTGTCTACCAGTCTATGTGGATGACATAATTATGATCAAGAATGATGTTGCTAAAATCTCCCTGGTTAAGAAGCACTTGCCCAGTCATTTTCAGACTAGACCTTGGGTCTCTTAAATTCTTTCTTGGTATTGAGGTAGCTTAATCAAAGGAAGGCATTGTGGTCTCACAAAGGAAGTATGCTCTTGATATTTTAGAAATAAGCATGACTAATTGATGACCCATTGATAGTCCTATGGATCCAAAGCAAAAGTTAATGGCAGACCAAGGTGAACCATACTCAGATCCAAAAAGATATAGAAGACTGGTTGGAATGCTCATTTATCCCACAATTACAATGCCTGACATCTTTTTTGCAGTTAGTGTGGTTAGTCAATTCATACAGGCTCCTCATATTGATCACTGGAAGGATGTGTTTCGCATTCTTAGGTATATTAACAAGGCTCCAGAACAGGGATTGTTATAGGAGGATAAAGGAAATATCGAAATCTCTGAGTATTGTTTTGCTGATTGAGTTGGATGCCCCATAGATTGAAGGTCCATTACTGGATATTGTTTATCCATTGGAGGCAACATTATTTCTTGGAAGAGTAAGAAACAAAACATTGTTGCTCGATCTAGTGCAGAAACATAATATAGAGTTATGACCACAACCAACTGTGAACTAATGTGGATCAAACAATTTCTTCAAGAATTAAAGTTTTGTGAAGTTCAGCCAAGAAGTTGTATTGTTGATAATCAAGTAGCTCTTTGTATTGCCTCTAGTAGTGTTTCATGAGGATTAAACATGGAGATTGACTATCATTTTTTGAGAGAGTTGTTGTCCAAGGAGAATAGTACAGGGTTTGTCAGCTCAAATGATCAACTTGCATATATTTTGACTAAATCCTTAAAGGGGCATTAGATTCAATTTATATGTTCCAAGCTTGTGGCATACAATTTATATGCTCTGGCTTGAGGGGGAGCGTTAGATTAATATATAACTTTTGTGTTTTACATGTACCTTTGTGTTTTTATTTAATATATGTCTGTAGTACTCTTTTCTCTTTTCACTTGCTATAAATGTTTGATCAAAGTGTTGCAGTCACTGGGTCAATGATTGAACTAGTGAGTTACTAAATGACTCGTATGATCTTGTTTGTATTAAAAAAATTATAAAATTTTATACATGTCTTAAAAAATTCTAAAAAATATCTCATCACAAATATTTAATAAAATTCCGCAAGTTCATTTTTCAAGTTTAATCTATTGACATTCAATTGTGAGGTTCTAAACTAAAAAAACAAGTTCTAAACAAATAACAAACTATGACTAAATCAAATAATTTGAATTTTCTTCTTTTACTTTGTCTTGATATTTATAAAATTGACGTATGTTTCCATAAAATATGGATCAATAAAATAGTTTTAATTTGTTTTCTAAATTTTCTAATATAAGACAATTTTCAAAATATATCATATATTTCTCATCCTCTGTTATGTAATTAGAAAAATTTAAAATTTGTAAAATAAGGAAATTCAAATATATTTAATTAATTTTATAAATTAAGACAATATACAAAAGATATACTTCCTCATTTATGTATCTAATTAATTATTTTCTCATTTTTTTTTTTACAATTAAAGAGCAAAATTGCTCAATTGGGTTTCTTCCCGGTAAAAAAAGATACCAAATGGGCCAAGCCACTCAAGAAAGACTTAAACTCTTTAAGTCTTAACATTTCTATAGTCTTCAAGAGGACTTGAAGGGTTTGCTCTCAATGGAGGCCATGGGAGGCTGCGATGCAGAGACTATGTTGGTTTTGCGTGCGACAGAGTGAGTCCAACAAAGAGACAGAGATAGTCGACTGCACCGGTGGAATGATGGTGGTTCGAGGTGTATGATGCCGGTGGAACAATGGTGGTCCGAGGTCGACGACGCCGGTGAAGTTTGGTCCTTGGAGGCCAATTGTGATTAGATTAGGGACTAAGGTTCACTAAACAAAAGCTTCATGTGAATTTGAGAGACAGAGACAACATCCTTTGCGTTCAGTCATTTTTTTTTTATATCAATCAAGATAATTCTGTTTTTTTTTTAAATAAAAATTGACCCAAACTGGGTCTGGGTTCACTAATCCAATAAGTGAATCGACCCGGTCAGACCTTCGGTTCATAGTTGGACCGGTCAGGTTGATCCAGGTTTTAAAACACTACCCTCTAGTCTCATGTACTTGTTGGCCTTTGGTCTTATTATATATGTACGGGAAGTTTCAGCTGAGTGGTGATACACTCAAGCTTTATTATCAAATCTGTTTCTGAACTATAGGAATTGTGTTGGATTGCCTAATTATCGCTTTTGTTAATTTTGTTATGGGTCATTTTGTGCCTTCCATCTTTGTTCTTTTCCTTTATTAATAAGATTTGGAATTGCTGCAGAGATCAATAGGTAGCTAAGTGCCAACCTAGTTGGAATCTAGTTTTCCTATTGTGATGTTTAGCTTTCCTTTGACTGAAAAAACATTTTACCAAAAACAAAAGTCTTCCAAGGTTGTTTAATAAAGAGATGCATTGAGCTATGCAACGGGATTAAATTAAACAAGGGAAAGTATACATTCACTGTCATAATTTTTCACGATTCATTTTGTTGACATTAATTTTCTGCTTCAATTAATGATCAATACTAAGCTCTTGACATAAAAACCACAATGCCGTCTAATATATACTCTATTCTATTAAGATAGTTCAACCGCAACGATTAATTGTTTAATTGACTCTTTTTCAGGTTACTGACATCTAACTTGGGTTTCTTGGACCAATATTGACTCTTTCTTCTCCGATCCATTGAATCGAAATCAAAAGCACTATTCTGAGCCATTGAAGTTGAGAATATATACTCCATCTAGGCATTCTGTTTTCTTTATTCTCCGCTGCTTGCATGTATATATAAACTCGTGATTTTCTTAATGACATGCACTTTCTAGTTAAAATGGTGAATGAAATTTGCAAGATTTTGGTTTATTCAACAAGTGTCATGGGAATTTTTTTAAGATGAATGTGGCAACACTCAGTCTGATCTGCAAATAAAAATAGTAGTCTGAATGTTATGTGACCAACGAAGCAAGTTAATGCAAAAAATGTGCTCTATACAAAAAATTAGTTACGTGTAATGATATTGGATTATTGCTGATGAGTAAATTGTCAGGGGAAAAGGAATTATTTAAAAGTAAAAAGGTCTTATGATGATTGGACTAACTCACCACGCGTGCATTATGTATATGCTTCCATGATTCGTTTACAGAATTACAAAACACTTAAATAGTGGTAATTCATTTCCCCTTTATATAATAACTTGTAACATCGTTAAAGGTAAATGCTTTATTCGCAAGGGTAAAATTTATATATACAATGTACACAATGACCCCTATATAATATCACACGAATACAACTAGCAAGATAAATAAATAGAGTATACTGTTGGTTTTTTATATTGCAAAAGTACAACTAATAAAACGGAAGACAAAAAAGTGAAAAACAAGTGCATAATATAATATTTTTTCAATTCGTATATAAATAAAAATAACTATTTTCAGTGTTTAAGAAAATTAGTTTACATTATTTAATTTTATTAATCTCAAGTAAAATTTAAAATTATTCTTAAAATATCTTTCAATAGAATTTGATATCATGAATAAAATATAATCCTTCAAAATAGAATTATAATTAAATAAAAGATATTTTAAAAATAATATTATTAAATAAAAATATTATATTTAAGTTAAAGATAAAAAAAAACAGCTTTTTATTTAAATGAGTCCAGAGGAAGTATTGATTATGTTGTCTTTACTCTATATTAACAAATGGAAAAGGAAAAAGAAACAAGACAATTAGAAACTTACTAAAGAAGTCGAGAACCAAACAAGGATGTGAAATAGAAACACTACAAACCAATCCTTTCAAAAGCAATGGAAGTATGGACGTCGAGAATGAGAAATTAAGAAGTCGGTGGTTACTTTGGAGTCAAATCTCACGACTGAGACAAAGATTAGAGTGAAAGTCGGCAACAAAAAGTCTCATTGGAAACGAAGAGGGAATTACGGGAAATAGAGAAATCCGTACTCAATAATTTTTTAAGCAATTTGCATTTATAATTTCTCAAATTTAGAATTTTTTAAAAATTTTAAAAATAAAAACTGTAAATGCTAATGATGTTTTTGTCTTTAGGTGTTGGAGGCGTAAAAAGGATATTATTTTAGTTTCACACTTAACTAGAGTATTTGACATGTGTCTTGTAAGTAACGGTGTTTGATGCGCCCATGTAACACCCTCTACTGTCACCTAGAATTATTTATAAAATTAGGGCAAGCGGAATATAATGTTTTTATTTTTAAATATTCTTATAAGATAAGATGGTATCACATAATTTCAATGTTTTAAAAGTCATCACATAGACAAATAATACTAGTTTAAAATGCATTGGCTCTCCAAAGATCATTTAAAATTCATAACTAAACTATTACAATAAAAAAAAAAGTTCAAAGAGGAAATAAACATGAGACTAGTCCTAATCCTAATGTCACAACCTATTAGGGCATTACAACCTATAAAGAAATCATAAATAATAGCTACTAACTAGGGTTTAAACCTCCATAAGAAGCATCCTTATCATGGTATTGAACCTTACCTGCAAATGGAAAAATTCCAAACACAAAAAAGACAAGCAAATATGGGAATGAGATACATCTAACCACATGTAATAGTGTAAGGATTAAAAGCAATTCAAAATAATGTGTCATCACAAGTGGCAAACATTTGTACCATAGTCACACAATCATGTACATTCTCATAGGCACACATGCATTATGATGCAGACTCGACTTAATATACTATAGATGCATGTGGTACTTGTATATCACTTGTGAAAGAAGCTCAAGAGGACATCTGATTGCTATATTTCCACACCATTGGAAACCTGACAACATACTTTCACTAAGATGAGATTAACGGTTGCTCGTTGGGGTTACTTATTCTTGCAAGGATACTCCAAGTCATGGGATCAACATGAGCCATATGAAGATTCCAAACTGGATAACACCCCCAAGGATAGAGTCATACTTAAACTCATTCATGCCCTCCCCAGTTAGCTCAACAACATCCCTCGAAGACATAACATGATATGATGCATGAGGCAAACAAGACATCCATGGTATTTTCTTATCCATCATAACATGGTGGTCCCTATCCCACATGAACTCGAGCCACATATAAATCTTTTCAAATTATCACCAGGACATTACTTGATTCATCCCATGTAAACATAAACATAATATATTATCAAATCACCAAGACATTTCCAAACTTCAACACTAAAAAATTTAGGAATTATAGAAACATTATAATATCATAAACATTAATTAATAATAATATAATAGATATCACACACACATATGAAAATAAAGGAATACTTCACAACAACTAAGAGGGGGGTGAATTGGTTGAACCTTGGTATTTTAAAATCAAATTTAAATCAGAGTTTCAGGATCTTTATCACTTTCAAAAACCAAGAAACCTTTTACTCAATCAAATAGCTTAGCCCAAGAATTCAATAGATCAAAACAGAACTTGTTGAACAATGAATGTGATTCAAAGAATTAAAGATCAATGAATAAGATAAGAATAGAGATATAGGAATAAGAACACAAACAATTTACACTGGTTCACTTCAAAATATTCAATACATTTCTTATGTAACCATGGGTGCTATATTGGATTTGAATCAGATTTTGGATCAATCTATATTGATTGACTGCCTCCATTATGTTGTTGCTAGTAAATACAACTATATTAGGTTTTGGATCTTCCAAATTATTCCCGCAAGAGGTCTGGACCCATATTTTTTATGATCCTTCATGAAACTACATCCAGTTTCTTCTAATTCACACTGAATTAGAGTTTCACTATTATAAAATTTTCTTACAAGCTTTAACAAGAACCTCCCCTTTATCAACCCTAGATAAAGAACAGAAATCTAAAACCTTATTAGACTTCTAAAGAGAAAGATCCAGAGAACACTACTCTAATCTTTAAGCTAGAGAACCCCTCTCTAGTCCCAAGCAAGAAGAACCCAATTACAATAGCCAATTACAACAAAATTTGTAAACAGAATTGCAATCAATGAGTTAAGGAAAGTGAAAATAATAAGAATACTTCACAACAACCAAGAAGGGGGGGTGAATTGGTTGAACCTTGGTATTTTAAAACCAAATTCAAATCAGAGTTTCAGGATCTTTATCAATTTTAAAACCAAGAAACCTTTTACTCAATCAAATAGCTCGGTCCAAGAATTCAAAAGATCAAAACAAAACTTATTGAACAATGAATATGATTCAAAGAATTAAAAGACAATGAATATGATGAGAATAGAAATATAGAAATAAGAACACAAGCAATTTATACTGGTTCACTTCAAATCATGAAGCTACATCCAGTTTCTTCTAATTCACACTGAATTAGAGTTCTACTATTATAAAATATTCTTACAAGCTTTTACAAGAACCCCCCCCCCCCTTATCAACCCTAGACAAAGAACAGAAATCCAAAACCCTATTAGACTTCTAAGGAGAAAGATCCAGAAAACACTACTCTGATCTTTAAGCTAGAGAACCCTTCTCTAGTCAATTACAACAAAATATGTAAACAAAATTACAATCAATGAGTTAAGGAAAGAAACAACCTGATGATCCAGAGAATGACATGCATATGAATGAAGAATACAGGTTGAAAGACAATAATAATCTCAGAACATCTTCTTCCTTAACCTTTAAAAGAGACTTCTTGCTTTAAAGAATCACTGAAAAACCCATGAATGTTTTAGAACAAGCAAGAACTCTTAGAACCCAGAAAAATCACTTAGAACGTGTTTTGAAAGCTTGTGTGTGCTCAGAATACAAATTGATCAAGTTACAAAACAAGTTGAGCCAAGGTTCTATTTATAACAAACTTTTGTAACTGTTAGTAATCGATTAAACACGCCATATAATCGATTATTTCACTCATGTAATCGATTAAATCAATCTGGTAATCAATTAAAGTGTTCAACACAATTTCTGGACATGAGCAACGAACAAAATAATCGGTTATTCCGTCTTGTAATCGATTAAGACAGGAAACTTCAAAATATCAAAATACACTACGTAATCGATTACAATCTTTGGTAATCGATTAAGGCAGGAAGCTTTGTAAAACCGAGTGAACTAGGTAATCGATTATGATATGTAGTAATCGATTAAATCAGCAGATCTTGTAAGCATTTACATATTGTGTAATCGATTACTGAATTTGGTAATCGATTAAGATAGGAAGATGGTTTTTTTCATTTAAGCCTGTGTAATCGATTACTATTCCTTGGTAATCGATTCTTCCAGCACTGCTTGAAATCATGTATAGCAATGTAATCGATTACTTCCCATTGATAATCGATTAAAGTGTTCATCAAAGCAGTGTATATGAAAACAAAGGTCAAATAGTCGATTATTCCGATAGGTAATCGATTACATTGTTCTTGTAAGATTTTCCAGAATGAACTAAGAACAAAATAATCGATTATATCCTCAATGTAATCGATTAAGTCAGTACAAAAACCATTTTTCCAAAACCCTTTGATTCAAATTAAAACCTTAGTTAAATGTTAAAAGCTTTGTTTGATTTTCATGAAAAAACTTAGTTAAATCAATGAATGAATGAATAAATGCATGGATCAATCAGATAGCTTTCCTTTTACATAAAATTCGAAGTCTCCAAGCATGTTGAAAGCTCAAAACTTAATCTTGTAGCAAAGACTTCCAATCTTCATGAAGCTCCCCCTGTAATCAACAGAAAGAAACAACCTGATGATCCAGTGATTGACATGCAAATGAATGAACAATTCAGGTTGAAAGACAAAAACAAACTCAAAACATTCTTCTTCCTTAACCTTTGAAAGAGACTTCTGACTTTAAAGAATCACTCAAATACCCATGAATGTTTTAGTTGAAGCAAGAACTCATAGAACTCTTAGAACCCAGAAAAATCACTTAGAACGTGTTTTGAAAGCTTGTGTGTGCTCAGAATACGAATTGATCAAGTTACAAAACAAGCTGAGCCTTGGTTCTATTTATAACAAACTTTTGTAACTGTTAGTAATTGATTAAACGCTCCATATAATCGAATATTTAACTCATGTAATCGATTAAATCAACCTTGTAATCGATTAAAGTGTTCAACAAAGTTTCTGGGCATGAGTAACGAGCAAAATAATCAATTATTCCGTCTTGTAATCAATTAAGACAGGAAGCTTCAAAATATCAAAATGCACTATGTAATCGATTACGAACTTTGGTAATTGATTAAACCAGGAAGCTTTTAAAAAACAGAATGAACTATGTAATCGATTACAATATGTGGTAATCGATTAAATCAGAAAAACATGATGTTTAGTTTGAATTAAATAATCGATTATAGTTCCTGGTAATGGATTATTCCAGGAAGGCTTAAAAACAGATTTTAACTAAGTAATCAATTACAGAAATTTAGTAATCGATTATAATTCATAACAAAGCAGTTCAATCTTATGCAAAGGCAAAATAATCGATTAAATCGATAGGTAATCGATTAAACTGTTTATGAAGGTTTTCCAGATTTGAATGAAGAACAAAATAATCGATTAACTCTCTTTGGTAATCGATTAAAATAGTGAAAAACTTATTTTTCCAAAAACCTTTCAATCCAATTGAAACCTTAGTTAAATGTTAAAAGCTTTGTTTGATTTTAATAAAAAACACTTAGATAAATCAACGAATGAATGAATGAATGAATGAATGCATGGATCAATCAGATAGCTCTCCTTTTACATAAATTTTTCAATTCCAAGTCTTCAAGCATGTTAAAAGCTCAAAACCAATCTTGAATCAAAGACTTCCAAACTTCATGAAGCTCCACCTGTATCCAACAACACACACACACACACACACACACACACACACACATATATATATATATATTATTCCTACTGAATTTGGCAGAACTTCCTCATGATGATGCTCCTTCATGAGATCCTCCACGAACATTGGTGGGGTGTACCTGCAAAGACACTTCTATTCTCAAGTTAGTGGCACAAAGGTATAATAGGTATCAAAATATAGGTTGGATTAACAGTTAGTTTACCTAAGCCTTGAAAATCCCTTTTATAGAAGGGTAATTGGATGGTATGATCTCAATTTCCGTCATAAGATAATGTAAATAGGGTAAGATATAATTTTATCTTATTTTTCCTCTAATAATAGATAATATCCAATTTTAGGAGATATCTTTATCTTTTTGGTAGAAGATAAAGTTTTCCTTTTACCTTAATTTATATATGCTAGTTTATTTGGATTCCGAGTAGGCTACTCAATTGGTCACCAAGTACGAAGGCTTGCCAAGTTCAAGTAGTACACATGTTCTCCAAGCATTGAAGCTAGCTGTAGGAGCTATGTAAAAATCTTCCAAGTCCTCTACTCTGACGTCGCTATCAATCAGCAGAGTTCGAGTAGTACTCATACTAGTCTCATAGTAGTCATGTCTGAGAGGGATTTTGATTTCCTCTTTAGCCAAGTATTACCTTAATCTTCAAGGGAAATGGACAAGATATTTGTGTTTTGTTGAATTCGTTTGGTTAAGTATTTGAAGAGACAAATTGTCGACTATTACTTTGTTCAGATGCATTAAATGTTGTCATACATTTTTAAGGAAAACGTATAGATTACATCTTTTTTTCATCAAGATGTATTTAGGATACTCGAGGGTCACATCCATCTGTCCCATCAAATAAGGTATCACTGTTTTGATTGATGAAATGATAGCACTTTTCTTTCAAGTGTCCACTCGAGAGTCACTTTTCCCTCTTTCACCTATTGCAAGGTTGGATGGTATTTGACTCTGTGTCCCTTGAACTGAGTGACATTCGATAGCTCCTGGTTGTTAATCTGTCGAGTGCCTTCTTGAGGGGCCTTATCGAGACTAGGTAGTACACATGCTCCCAAAGCTTTGAGTCAAGAGAACTGATACTGATACGAACTTGTCAAGGCCCAATAATGTAAAATATCCTTAGCGCTAGATGAAAGACCCAATGAATGAAACAAGGTGTAAGACATTCAATGTGTTTGAAGATATTCAAAGATGAAAGAAGATATTGAAGATGTCAAAAGATATTTGAAGATATTCAAGATATCATTAGATTTAGAGGTAATATGATTATGATATGTTTCTATCTTATCTTTGGATTTGTTTCCTTTATTAGGATGAAGATCTTATCTTTTAAGATTTATTCATCTATTAGGATTTTATCTTATCATTAGTCGTGTAAGATTAGGATTTGTTTTCTATTACTTGTTTTTTCTATTTTCCTATAAATAGGAAGGCATGTAATGGAGAACCATAATAAGTTAAATATTAATAAAATGAATGTTTTCTCCATTGTGAGAGCTTCCCCTTTGTTCCTACGTTACAAACTTTATATTGTTGATTCTACCAGTAGGTCGTGGTTAAGGTCAAGTTCCTCTTATTCTTTGCTTGACTTCTAGTTGATTCGTATCATTTGGCATTAGAGCTTCGACTCTTGAAATTAGGTGTCATCTACACTTTGTTTGTTTCTTCTTCAATCTTAAAAAATAAATGCTTCTGTTGTTTTTCTTATTCTTTTATTGTGTATTGTATTTTTGTTCTATTTCCTTGAGTCTGTTCATCTTTCTTTGTTCCATTTATTTGAGCTTGTTCATCTTCCATTCTTATTTCTCTGTGCATGTTCTTTTTTTTTTGTTTTATTTTTCCTAGTAAAAAAATTTGAAAAACAAATGCTGCCAAAAAAAGTTCCAAACAAAAATAACATTGGAGTGTAAACATGTGGGAAAGTGTTTATGCAAGGAATATTTTTACTAACTCAATTTATGCATCATTTTAATTATGGGTGGGGGAGAAGAAGTAAACGTCAGGTTGATGATGATGGATATTCAAGAACTATTCAAGGCTCTAAATACAAAATTGGATGATTTACAATCTATGTCCAGATTTAGAAGTCCTAGGCAAAACACTTATGAAGAAAAGGAAGAGAATTATTCAAATGAGAACACCAGAAGGAGAAGAGGAGGTGACTCAATAAGATATAATTATTTGAGAAATATTAAGATGACAATCCCATTATTTCAAAGTAAGAATGATCCTGAACTATATATAGAGTGGGAGAGAAATATTGAACTTGTGTTTGGTTTTTCTAATTTCTTGGAGGCGAAGAAGATTAAACTAGAAATTTCTAAATTCATTAATTATGCTAGTATTTGGTGGGATCAATATGTGAGTAGTAGGTGTAGATGTGGAGAAAGACCAATCTGTGCATAAGATGAGATAACGGATGTTGTAACGTTTTGAAATTTCGATAAACTGAAAATAAATGTTTTATGTATTTCTTGTGTTATTTGATTAGTTTATATTAGTTGAAATGTTATGTGAATTATCGATGTGCAATTGCTTGGTGTAGATGTTGAGTTATGTGGAGTTTGTTTGAGTTGCGTTGAAATTGTGTGATTTCGAGTTTGACCCAAAACCTGTTTTAGTAAAATCACTATTCTGGATTGGTTAACTGTTGGATCGCCTTCCAATTTTAAAGGTAGGCTCCTAATCCACATATGTAACTTTTGACTGTTGGGATTTGCGAAATAACATCTTAAGTGTGAGAAATTAATTTTTCATAGAAGCAGAAATTTTAAGATTGGGTCAGCTCTCCAAGGCGAATCTTGGCAGGCATTTTGGCTCGCCTGGGCGAGTCATGTCGGTTATAAGTTCGTATAGTAGCATGAAAATCATGAATTTTGGCCTTCTTCTTCATCCAAACACCCACCCAACCTCCCATCATCCTCCTCCACCAGCCACGACTACCAATAACTATCACGAGTCGCCATTTCTTGCCGTTGACCATCGCACGGAGATTGACACTTTAATTAGAGCGGAATCTTCAAAACTCAACTTGAGGATTCGGTAGAGAACGGAGCCTCCAATCCTCTTTTCTTAGTTTCTTTGAGGTAATCATGATTTCCTTTGTCTTCTCCTAGCTAGTTTAAGCTTCTCTTAGTGTCTCTTGAGTTTTTGGTACCGTTGTTGGGAGTTTTACACTTCCTTTGAAAAACCCTTTGAAAATGAGATATTGTAAAAATATCTTTTTTATAAAATTGATGTTATTTCTGTGATCCTTGTTGAACCCTAGTCACATTGGTGTGATTGGAATTTCAAAATGATGTCTTTTGACGTGGACACCCAAATACCATTTTAGCCCTTTTTTGATTTGAGTGGGTATTTGACCCCAAATGTTGACATTGACCTTGTCTTTGAAATCTATACTAAATTGTCTTCAATTTGGTATAGAGCTCTGCGTTTGGACAAAACATGCGTATTCGAAGGATCTCGAAACAACATCGCGAGGCTTTAACGGGAGAACTCCTAGTTAGGTAAGGGGAGTTTATTCTTTGGTTATAGTTTTGACACCATAGTTGGGGGCCACAGAGCACAATTATGGAGATAACTGCTTGTCCCTGTTGTGTGCTAGTTTTTCAAGAAAAAGTACGTTTTTAACTAATGGGATGTGATGTATTTATGATTGATGTATGTTTGTTCTTGTGTGTGCTCGTTTTCAAGAAAAACTGTGTTTTTAACTAATGGGATGCGATGAATTGGCTTGTTGATGGATAAAACTGTGAATGATGTTGTTGTTGTAATGATTGGATTTTTGGGAAAAGTCTTAATTACAGAGGAGACTCTGCCCAAAATTTTGTAATATATTTTCTTATTTAATTCTTTATTAAATTTTAAATGGGCATAAGAGTGTGTTTTCTTATTTAAGAGTGTGTTTTCTTGATAATAAGGATTGTGAATGAATGAGATGATATTGATGTTTATGATGATGATGTTGAAATGAGATAATGTTTATGTGGTTGGGGATGTTTAAATGAGATAATGTGAATGTGGTTGATAATGTTGAAATGAGATGATATTGGTGTTATGATGATGATGTTGAAATGAAATGATGTTGATGTTATTGATGACATTGAGATAACATGATGTGGATGTTGATAATGACATTGATGAGAAATAATGTTGAGGTGAACAATGTCATTGGGTGATGTGGATATACATGGATACCATAGGGGATGCATGATTGGTTATCCTTGCAGGGAAGGATTTGTTCCTAACTAGGTCATGCATTGATGGAGCCCATGGTTGTATGCTGTGTATGTACACGTGGGGTGCAGTGACCGGTTGGTTATCATTGCGGGGAAGGATTTGTTCCAAGCCACGGTCAGTGCATCGGTGAGCCCATATTGGTGTGCTATGTATATACATGGGGGGTGCATGACTGGTTATCCTTGAAGGATTTTTGTTCCTAGGCATGGTCATGCATTGATGGTTCCCATGTTTCATACTTCATATTGCATTGATAGAAATAGAATGAAGGCATGTGTGTACCTGTGGGTTTCTATGGGTTGAAAATGCAAGTACTAAGGGGCAAAGTTTGGAATTCCAGTGCGCCACTGGTTGATCACCGTGGGGGGGAATGACCAGTGCACGATAGGGTGACCCTGATAGGCGATGAATCATTTTCCTAAGAGAGGCTATTTCCATGAGTATGGTACCACATTGCATGATGAGAGTGAAATCAGGAGCATGGATCATTTTGAGCATGATTGTTTTGATTTATGGAATAAAGTGGATGACTGATTTGTTGAGTGTGTAATGAATTGATGAGATGAATTATTAAGCATGATTGTGGCTGTTATCGTTGTATTCTCTTCCGATTATTGTCACTTGATGCTTACTGCTTATGAATAATAAACCCACTGATGGAGTGCTTTTAGTTAAATATTTTTCTATCCTTCTTAGCTTAATTGACTTCTCTTGGACTTTTATTTTCCATTCTAATTCAGTTTTTGTCTTAGGCAAGTAAGTGGGCTTAATTACTAATTGTAGCATATTTTTGGATTTTATGCTCACTTGACCTATCTGCCTTGTATAGGACCTATAGAGCTCTACGAAACTCCGAATGGAATGTTCTAGTAGTCCCTGGAAAGATAACGAAAAGATACACAAGTTTGTCAGAAATAAGCCGAGGCTAATTCTGCAATTTTGAGAGTCATTTTGGGCTTCGAAGTCAGAATCACTGCACTTATATTTTGTGCTGCGAATTTGATTTTTATGGTTGTAAATAGTAAATAATTAGAATTGATGGGTTTTGTTCATGGCCCATTGTTTTCTTTAGACTTAGTCACTACATATTAGTGACATTGGACAAACTTATAACATTACATTTTCATTAGTAAAAACAGTTTTACATTTCTCTCTTTAAGTTTTTAGGATCAAAACCCTTGCTCTTATTTTCTCTCAACTGTTCTTCCTTGTTTTTTATTGTTCTTCATTTTCGTTTTACTTTCTTCCATTTTCATGCAATCATTCCATGGGGCTTTCACTGATGATGATCATGGGAGGCTAAATACTCAATCAATCCAAGGATCCAACCCAAGCACAAGGAGAATTTGAGTTTTGGTTTGGTATTTTGAATTCTATTTGGATGTTCACTTTCTTCTTCAATTGCTATTATGTTTTCATGATTATGAATGCGTTTAGGATTAAAAACGGATTAGCTTATAGATTCATTTCCTAATTTCGAATATTGATCACAGATTAATTGGATGATATTTCAGTTAGGGTTGTGATTTCAATTAATTTAGGGGTTAAGTCGATTGAATTGCTTCTAATGAGATTGAATGAACTTTCATAATAATATAAACATCTGAGAACAATGATGATTCGAATTGCTTGGTGAGGTGAATTGGATTGATGCTGTTAATCTGTTTTACATTACTTTTTTTCAATTCTGTTAGTTTCTGTGTTTTCTTTAATCGTAGTTTACGTTTTTGCAAGTTTTACATACGCATATAAACTGTTCGATAAAAATCCCCCCTTACTGTTATTAGTGAGTTGAAGTTAGAACCATATTGATAGTGTCTCTAAGTCGACCTAGGTTAATCCTGTGCTACAGAATTAGCGTAGTTAAATTGTTTTGGAGCGTTACCGCAAACGCTTATCACCCACCCTTGCATTTGTTGTACTGTGTGGTTGGTAACTGTGATGATCACGAACTTTCGTTCCTGTGAGAAAATGAGCAACAGTAGGTGACATTGGAGAAAGATCTTTTGATGGAACAGCCGAACCAACGTGATGATGTTGGAATTTTTTTTGGAAAAGAGTTGTGTTTTGTCAATCAACTCTTTCTTAGTTTAGTCTCTTGTTTCTTTTGTGGACATGTAAATTTCCAGGTGTAAATACATATAAAAACTAAATTAAGTTCTAAACCTGCTAATGATATATACTGGTTTAATATATGCATACACGTGTATTCAATTCTATAGTTGTATCATGTGTATAATAATTGTATTATCGCTATCAAATTTACTACCATTTTTATAATCAAATTAATAAAGTTTTCATTAAAATTTGAAATTGTACAATTAGAGTTAGTGATATCGTAGCGATGAGGCGGGTCGTTACAAATGTAACATCCCCAAAATTATAAAAATGTGATGATAATTTGATACAAGTATGTTTAGAGAAAAATAACTATATCACTCTTTCCATGAAGTAGAAATTACTAGAAAACCCTTAAGATGAAAATGTCAAAAATGCCTTTGGACATTTTTGAAAATGACCAAAATACCCCTAGGTTGAATGGCATAATTACCAAAATGCTCCTAGGCCAAAAATGCTCAAATAACTTGAGAAATTTTGTATAAACTTGATGAAATTATAGAATACACTTAGCTGACTAAGTATCAACATATTTTGTGACAGAAAACTCTAGAATAAAATTTCTACAAATTTTAGAAGATGACAACTTTGAGGTTGTATTCAAGAAAACTCAAGCATCAGAAAAATATGGAAAAATGATACATGAAATCTATAGAATTTTCTCTTAATTATAAGATGAATAGACCTATTTAATAAAATGTTTTAGTAATTTTGATGGTCAGAAGTATAGCCCAATCAAAATCAAGATAAAGATGCAGTCTAGAATGAAAGGATTATGTATTGCCTGTATAAGACTGCTTGTGATTAATTTAAACTATCATTGGGATAAATTCTTAGGAACATCTAGAATTCTAAAATTCAAAATTTTATTTAGATAAAAGAATTCAAATTAAATTGGATTTCTTTTTAAGAAAATGCCATATTGAAACTAGATTTTTATTCATCATAAAAAATGACCACATATGGCATGAAATGAAGAAAAATTGGTATTCCTTCCCTTTATTAGATTGGTCCTTCACATGAGAAAACATGTAGAAGAGGCAAGAAACTTCATGATAAGCCACTTGGAAAGCAAGCCACATGTAACACCCCGTAGGCTTCCGACGTGTTATCATTAATAATATCAGATTAGCACCACAGTTAATGTACCCCCATGCAATGCTCATGTCAAACAACCACAGACAAGCACCAAATCAAATTCCATACATAATGTTCTCATCAAGAAACCGCTCTGATACCATTAAATGTAACACCCCGTAGGCCTCCGACGTGTTATCATTAATAATATCAGATTAGCGCTTAAAACTTAGTTTATAGAACTCAGTGGAAGCACATAATCTCTTTTCTTGATTCATTATGTATGGAATAAAACATGTATCAAACAGCATACATACAAGACTCATAGTTCACACCCCTGCTGATCCAATTTCTCATAACATAAACCATAAAGACAGATAACTAAAAGACTTAGGCAGATTATCAAATATATAACATTTATACTCAGGAGGAAAGTCTCATATACATCTCATAAGTAGTTCTGTACAAACATATACATCACAGTTCACACCACATCGTGGTGATACAAAAGAATATCTGCCCTCATCGGGGTACACAGAACTATACATGAATCGGGTGTACACACACAACATCCCTTATCAAGGGTACAAAAATATAATCAAACAAAATGAGCCTTCAAGCTCCATCTGCTGCTTCTCAATCAAGCAGCCCATGTCTCTACTGGGGCCTCCTGCCCTGAGACTGCTCTCTTCCTCCAGAAGAGTCACCTGAAATCATAAATCCCCACACGGGGTGAGATAA
This sequence comes from Glycine tomentella, assembly GCA_007407185.1. NCBI lineage: Eukaryota > Viridiplantae > Streptophyta > Magnoliopsida > Fabales > Fabaceae > Glycine > Glycine tomentella. The sequence continues at coordinate 90,479 of PYAF01000805.1, forward strand.
CATATCTCAGTAAGCTCAGGGTCCATGGAGGCATCTCCTCCACCCTGGCCCACTTCCATAACACATACATCAGATAGCACAAGCAATTGGCCCACTGGCCTGGCCCTTTGGCCCTCATAGCAATATAAGCACATCATACAAACATGGCGGAGCTGCCTCAACGCCTGGCGGAGCTACCTCAACGCCTATCTCAGTGGGAGTCCGGAACTCACACCTGTGCCATCCCATTGGGTGCTACCCCTTCGCATGGATGCACAATATATGGTACCTCCGAGAATAGAAGGAGCTACCTAAACTTCTAATCCCCTGGCCTGTGGGAACCAATCCCCTGGGAGCTACCTCAACCACGAGCCAGCCATGCTAGGAGGAAACCATCAACTCCTAGGGAGGTCCATATCTATCTATTGGCCAATAGATCTATCACAGTCATATCACATCAAAATCAAACACAGATGCATACATATATCATTATGAGGATGCAACTACCAATGCATGCATCATGAAATGACCACCACTCCCCCGGAGTGTGGTGTGGCACACAAGATGAGAATTCATCCCCAGGGACACTGAACTTACCTGGCAAAGTATCACTCTATAGTTCTTTCCCTGGTCTGTGGCTCCCGCCACCAACAGTCTCAAAATCAAGCCCTAATCAAGGCATATGCAGTCTCATATCAAAACCAAGCTATCAAGCATACAATCACAGATCATAACATAGCAGAATTCCCCTATCCTAGGGTTCAATCAAATCAAGCCCTCACTAGGCTTCTCACTGACCATACAAGGTCCACCATGGCTGCATACAAAGCATCTGAGTCATCACAGACTCAATGCAGCTCACCTAACAGCGCATAATGTCACAACAGCCTCATGATTCAAAATCACTGGAACGGCCTAAAACTTAATCAAGGCACTATTCCATTATCCTCTCAGGCTCAACACAAGCATAAACAAGGCTCTGGCATGGCTCCAAAACCACAAGTGACTTATCACACAAGCCACACATACAAGCCACAGAGCCAATATTCAAAGTTACCTAAATCAAAAACTGAAAGCTAATCCTTCATCTATACTTCGCTCTAAACAAGTTTCTCTACAAGACCCTGGGCTAATTCTAGCCCCAGCTCATATGGGTCACTATTCATAGAGAACCCCAAGGATCAAAATTAAATGGAGAAACTTGAGTCCCTTACCTCAGTGGCGACCAGAAAGACTTCAGGACAACTTCCTCAAGCTCTATTGTCCTTCCCAAGCTGTGGGTCCTCGCCACTCTCAAGTTCTCTGAGTTTTTCCTTCAGAATCACTTCTCACTCAATTTGGGTTTTGATTAAAAGAAAAATGAAGGATTTTAGCTTTCCAAAAGGTTTTCTCAAGATTAGAGGTCTTTGGGAGGTGTTTAGGCTAAGAAACTAGGTCCTAGAAAGCTTGGAACTACTCTAATGGAGGCTGGGGTCGTGGGGAAGAAGAAACACAACTTTTCCCCTTCATTTTCGAGTTTTTGGCCTTATATAGTGGCCCTGCCCGAGGTCTGGCGCAATTCGCGCCACCTCCGGCGCTACCCGCACCGCAATGGCGGTGGGTCTGGCGCTCCCAGTGCCACTCCCGCACCTCCAGCGCTAGCTTCCAGAACCTGTGGCGCTATCCGCGCCAACCTTGGCGCTAGCCGCGTGGAAAACCAGAGAAAATGGGTTTTCCAGGCCACTTGCCGCGCCAACCGTGCTGCCTATGGCGCTACTCGCGCTGGCTGGAAAACCTCTAGCGCCTCTGGTGCCATATTGATGCTCTTGGCGTCAACTTCCAGAGAACCTGGCGCCCCCAGCGCCATCCTAGCGCCACACACTAGTGGGTCTGGCGCGATCAGCGCCAACCTTGGCGCCATCCGCGCCACACCCTTAACAGGGTTTTCTGCTAAATAACAAGGCACAAAAGTGAGGGTCCTTACACCACATGATAGAAACAAGTGGCATGACACTTGTATGGCTTGGATGCAAGATAATATAAAAATCAAGCCAAGATTTCTCTTCACTCTTCCATCTTAAACGTAGACAGATCTAGACATTATTTAAACAATCCCAATGGTCAAAAGTTATATATGTGAGATATTAGTGTTCTCTTAAAGTTTTAAAGAGATCCAACGGTTATCGAATCCAGAATCACTATTTT
>PYAF01000805.1:98740-112579 GCA_007407185.1 Glycine tomentella
TCTTTCCTTAGACCAGAAGTTTTCACCTAGACTGTGTTCTAGAAGACATGCTTTGATTGTATACCTCGTCTGCCTGAAACATGGAGACACATAGGTATACCTTTGGGCATGTCCTGAAAGAACACGAGTCTAGGGTGACTAGCTGAAGGAATTCGTCAAATCTCTGTGAGAGATTAGGTTATCTGTAAACTGGAGAAATCGGGATGACATTTATGGGACTCGGGAATCTATGCATAGTAAAAGAAATCATGAGATGATTTACCTTTAGAGTCAGTAAAATTGGAGACTCCCTATTTCGTATTAAAGCTTACCCTAGACCGCAAGGGCTGATACGTTTCCTTACCTTAGGTTTTATGGGAAGGTAACCGAGACGAAAGGAAATATATACGAAAACCAAATAGATTTAATAGGATGATCTTGTCATTTACCTAACTAGTTCTGGGGCAATAAAGCATTGCTAGTGCTCTGTGTTGTCATTAAATGGGCAGAGGCCTTGTTGGGCCCAAACTCATTTATGTCAGTAGCTATGTTGGGCCTAATGGGTCACACACTAACACTTTATTGTCATGACATTATAGCATTAAAGGTTTTGGTCCTAATAATGGTTATTGGCCCAAGAAAGAGGTTAGAAACTTATCTTAAAGAGAGAGGGGCGCATGAATGGAGTTAATGGGCTTGGATAGTCCAAGACATTATTAATTAATTTAAATAGTTAAATTAATTATCTAATATTCAAATTTGATAATTTAAATTTTGAATTTAAATATTTGAATTTAAATATGAATTAACTATAGTAGATAGTTTCATATCAAAAGGAGAAGATAAGAGCTAGATTTGAATTTGAATTCAACTAGCATCTTATCATGATCATATCCTAGATTTTAGGAAGAAGTTTGAGGGCTGATTAGAGGCTTATCATAGGCTGGATATTTGATTATTATTTGGCAAAATAAATTCCAGCTAAATCTGACCTAAAATGATCAGAATTTTATGGTTAAAAATCTGACCTAAAACTCTTCTATAAATATACTCTTGTGATCATAGTTCTCTTAAAAATAATGGTTTTTGAGAAAAATCCTATTTATCTTCCTCCTTTTCACATGCCCCTTTGTGTGAGTTTTGGCTGAAAATTCAGCCACCAATATCATCTATTGGTGAGTCTCTTAGATAAGTAAAACACTTTAAAACCTAACCTTCTTCCTCTCCATTGGTGCACCTAGCTTGCCTCATTTGGTATTTTTTGGTGGCATTCAAGAAGTGTTCTTGAGTCTTGACAAGAAGTGGTGTGGATCAACATTAGAGGGCTTGTATCTTTAAGCCTATTCTTGATCATCAATTTTCGAATATAAACAAGGTAACATCTATGTCCTAAAGAATGATTCTTTTGTGGTATGTGTGTTTCCGCTTGAAAAATTTTGTTTTTCTCACATGCCTTCAGGCTTCAAGGCCCTTTCTATGACGTGGCTCAACAAAGATCAAAGAAATGACATCAATTTCATAAAAGGAGACTTTTACAACATCTCATTTTCAAAGGATTTTCAAAGAAAGTATAAAAACACCCAATAGTGGTACCCAAATCACAAGAGATATCAAGAGAGGCTTCAAACTAGCTAAGAGAAGACAAGGAAACCATGATTACCTCAAAGAGACCAAGAAAGGAGGCTTGGAGGCTCCATTCTCTACCTAATCCTTGAGGTGAGTTTTGAAGATCCCGGTCCGATTAAAGTGTTCCTTTTCATGCGGTGGTCCAACGACAAGTAACGGTGGCTTGTGGTGGTCACCGGTGGCTATGGGTGGTGGAGGAGGATGGTTGGGGGCTTAGGTGCGGTTTGGGGAAGAAAAAAAACCAGAATTTCATGATTTTCATGCTGCTGTCCTATTTAAAATTGACTTGACTCGCCCAGGCAAGCCAAAACTGAAAATAGAATGAACACTTATGCAAATAACCAAGAGGGGGGGGGGTGAATTGCTTTTACCTCAAAGTTTTTAAAATTTAAAACAAATTTTAATCACAACGGAAGTCTTTGAAAGAAGAATCGTATCTTACCCCAAATAAGAAATCTAACTTTTAAAAATAACTTTTATCTCAATCAGACCACTCTTGAGCTATAACCAATCTTGTGATATGAACAACCATAATACTTCAAGAACAATATGAATATGAACAGAAATATACAATTACACACAAGATTTATATTGGTTCACCTCTCAACCCCTGAGGCTACATCCAGTTTTACTGCTAATCAGCCTTGATTAGAGTTTCCACTATAACAAATATAGTATCTTTACAAGCAAATAAAGATCTCTCTTACCCTCCCTAGGTAAAATTCAAAATCTAAACCTATAGACTTTTCAAAAGATCTAAGAACCAGAGATCCCCTCTCTGTTCTACCCACTATAAACTTATCTAGCAATGCTTTAAAGATTACAATTTGTTATATGAACAAACAACAACAAAACATACAGTTTTAATCAAAACAACAATGAAATTGATTCAAGAAAGATATCACCTCAATATCCTCAATGCAATGAATGAATTTAAATGATCAAACTAGATTGAGAATGAATGCCATGATCTTTCTTGATGAATTCTTTTGACAAAAATTGCTTCAACAAAAGCTTCTCATGAAGTAGATGACTCAACAAATGAATATCTTGATGATTCTTAAATCTACTAAGAATTTTTTGTTTCTTATGAGCCTGGGTGATTTAAGAATACTCAGAAAGTGATTTTCACAAGGCTTGTTCAAAAACTCAGAACTCTCTCAAACAGAATGAGCTCCTTCTATTTATAAAAAATAGAATTAACTACCTGTAATCGATTATTCCGTAAGTGTAATTGATTATTTTAACTCATGTAATCGATTAACTCATGTCATAATTGATTATTCCAGGAGGTCAGGATTTTTTGATACACTGATGTAATCGATTAATGCCTCAAATAATCGATTATCACAGGAAGTGGGAAAAACTTATCAAAGCATATTTAATTGATTACAATAATCTGGTAATCGATTAAACCAGAAAAAAAAATGTTTCTGAAAATTATGCAGATACTCAGATAATCGATTATTCCGTGAAGTAATCGATTATCACAGAACGACTCTAACATAGTCAAACTAGTGTAATCGATTACGAATTATTGGTAATCGATTAAAGTGTTCATATGACAATATGCAGTTCTGTTTACATGCTTTTAATCGATTATATCATATTGGTAATCAATTAAAACAATGAAAAATATTTTTTATAAAGTTCTTAATGCCTTAATGTCATATCAACTAATTACTAATTCATATGACTTAATCATGAATTAATGAATGAATGTATGCATGTCTTAATCAACTTATGTGAGGAATAAGAGGTTATAACTTCTTGAACCAAGCTTTGAACAAAATACATATGTCATCAATATGAGTGGGCATGTAAAATCAAAACTTGTGATCATCCTAAACTTGATTCTTCATGATCTTCCTCAATTTGATTCTTCATCATTCCTAACAATCTCCCCCTTTTTGATTTGAGCATGCCAAATACTCAATTGATGAAACATGCTACTTAGGAAGAAATTGTTAACCATGTTAACCTACAAAATTTTCTCAGCACTTGCAAAGATCAAGTGTTAAATCTAGAGATTGTTATAACCAATTCCAATTCCTTTTCATATTATAATCAAGTCTTTCATATACTCCCCCTATTTGGCATATCAAATTAAAAACATAGACAAGAATTGAAAAAGGAAATGCTTTCATTACTGTCAAGGAAAGTACATATTTGAACTAAGATTGAACTTAACCACTCATAAAGAAACATATTAGAACAGGACTTAACAAACCAAGTAACATAAACTGGAACATATCAAAACAAACTAAACATCAACCACAAAACAGACAAAGACAAGACTCAATCCATCCTAGATTCATCCATAAAGATCTTGTCTTCAATGTTCTTCATCCTTTTCTTGAGTTCTTCAAGGGAGGTATTCACTTCATCCCTTTGTTCATGATGGAGTGAAAACAAAGTATCCATTTTCTGAATCATTAGAGATTCAAAAGCTGAATAATGCGGTTCAGTGGGTTCGGGTTCTTCTTGAGCTTCTTCAGCTTCCCCTAGTTGATGTCCATCTCCTTCATTGCCTTCTTCTTCTCCTTCTTCCTCATTTAAAGGCACAGGCTGTCCATCCATTTGTGATGACCACCAAGACATGAATGCTTGGCTTGGATCTTTTCTGGAATGTAATCTTCAAGACTCCATGAATTAGGGTTTGAAATTCAAATAGAAAAATGGAGAAGATTAAGGAATGATTTAGAATGACGGCCATGGCATATCCTTCAAATTCTAAGCTAGCCAACTTCATTTTTTTTTATTCACTAAAATTGTGACAATCAAAAACTTGGTCAACTTTTATCTCCCAATCAAGGTAAGCCTCTGGATCATTAGCACCTAGAAACTTGGGAAGTTTGAATTTCACATCTTCCATTCCATCCCTATTCCTCCTAGGCCTATACCTTCTACCATCATCATAGCCATCATCACTCCCTTGAGAAGAATGAGGTGACCTATGATATCTCCTTCTCTCCATGTCATCTATTCTTCCACTCAACTCATAATTACTTCTTTGCATCTCATCAAAACATGCGTCCATCTAATGTTCACTCTTGTCTTTTTCCACTCTCTAACTCTTTATCAACTCTTGAAATTTAACCAAAGATTCTAATTCAAGGAATATCCAAAGTGAAAGATGAAACAAATCCAAGCTCAACTTAAGATGTCAAGGAAGAAAGAAAACTCTAAGACAAAACCTTGGAATTTAGAAAACAAGCAATAAAAGCTCAACAAGAAAAGCACAACTCAAAAGGAAAGCCAAGGAAAGACAATTATAGAAATAGAAAATGCAAAAGAAAGTGCTATTAAACAATAATAAACACACACTAAGAGAGGGCTAATAATTTTTTATTTTTTATTTATTTTTTTTCAATTTTTTTTACTTTTTTTTACTTTTGGGTCCTCATATCTTTTGATATTTTCATTTTGACCCCATAATACTTTTTAAAAATTGCCTTTTGGTCCTTCATAAATTATCTTTTAGAATCCAAACTTTTGATATTTGCAAAAACGGCCCAAAACTCTTTAGACAGAATTTTATGAATCAAACTCAAAATTTCCAGCAATGCTATGAGTTTCATGAAGAAAACGAAGAACACGAAGAACAACCCATATTCAAAACAACTCCAAATTCAACAAAACCATAGGGGAAATGAAGGCAATTGCAAGCTAAACTCAAAAATCACACAAGAAACACACAAAGAACAACAAACAACCAAGAATCATGATTTTCAATTTTCATTTTTTGGAAAAAAAATAAAAATGAAAATGCAAATAACATAGATAGAAATCTTTACGAAATACTTTCCGGAATCAAGCTCTAATTACCACATGATGACCACCAAGACATGAATGCTTGGCTTGGATCGTTTCCAGAATGTAATCTTCAAGACTCCATGAATTAGGGTTTGAAATTCAAATAGAAAATGGAGAAGATTAAGGAATGATTTAGAATGACGCCACGATCCCCAATCGGAACGATAAGTCGGAGGAGGATTCGCCACAAAGGAAAGCTCTCTTGATAAGAATCAATTTGGTCTCAATCAAGAACCAACAAGAGGCTAAGCTCTCAATTTAAGCAAAAACTCAATTTCATTATCAAAAGCTAACCAAAAGTAGCAAAGTCTGAGTATTTATAGGGCTAGACCTCTAATAAACCCCTAAAAACGTAGGTTTAGGCCTATTTACGGAAATATCAAAGCCCATTACATGAAAACAGCAAAAGGAAAGTTGCAGTACCATTTTAAATGAAAATAATCGATTAAAACGAAGCGTAATCGATTAAAACAGAGCGTTCTGCATGTGTAATCGATTACAGCAACGTCATAATCGATTACAACAGACAAATAATCGATTACAGCAATGAAATAATCAATTAAAACAGACAGACAGACAAGACTTTTTTTATGTGTTTTCATTGAATTTGGTGTGCCTCTTCATGCTTGTCCACAAGATATAAGGCATTTTTGATGTGGTCTTGAAGGGCTTGAGTTCTAGCTCTTGTCATGGGTCCTTCAAAGCTCACCAAAGGAAGTGCTTCAAGCTCTCCTTCTAGACCTTTGGCTTGTAATGGACCTTCATCATCATGATCCTTAGATAGTCCTCTATCAATTTGCCAGCCATAGGGGGTTTTAACCATACCAAGCTTAGTAAGATGCTTTTGCTTAATTTGGTTATTGCTTGCATTGGTGTCATCCATAACTTCATTTGATACATCAACTTGGAAATAGTCAATGAATCGAGATACCAAAACAGCATAAGGAAACGGGTAGCTTACTAGCCTCTTGGATTTCTGCATAACTTCTTGAATTATCATGATCCAATTGAGCTTAATTCCCTTCTTCAGTCCATACACCACTTGAAGATCATCGTCCGTAGCTTGAGCATGATTAGAGGTTCGTGGAGTAAGAATGTAGGTAATGATGTAGTGTAGCAAACGGTCTTCATGTGTCATAGGACCAGTACTTAGCCTTAATCGCACATTCATATATGGATCAATAAGCATACTCCTATACATCTCCATTTTGTTGTAGCCCTCGGCTTCCTCTTCAAATCTTCTTTCACCATCAAAGGTGATTCCAGCTACCTCATGCCATATCTCAGGCGTAATCTCCATGGAAACACCATTTACTTGAGTGAGGATTGTTCCGTGCATGGTGATTTTAGAACAGGTGTAAAAGACTTTGACCAAATCAGGATAAAAAGTTCCTTTCATCTGTACAAATTTGGTTAAGCCTTGTTGCTCTAGAAGGTGAGAAAAGTTAAATCCTTCTTGAATAAACCAAGCAGGATTGAGGTATTTGGGTGGACACAGAAGTTTGTTGGCATTAAACTGCATATAGTTCATCCTATCCGCTTCATTGGTGAACCAATGATCAAGCCTATGAACTACAGGATTTGAAGGCTGAGCATCAACTTTCCTTTTGGATTTCTTAACCCTTTTAGATGTAGACATAATGAGGGTTAGAAAAGGAATGAATGAAAAGCACAAAGGACAGGATAGAAACAGGGAATAAGAAGGTTTCAGAGAATATGAGAAATTGTGTTGGTTGTGAGGTTCCAATATCACAAGGCTTCAATTTATATGCACTTAAGGTTAGTGAGCAGTTGGAATTTGAAAGGATTATGGCTGTTGTGGTTTGAATCGTGTCCTTAATGGCTTTGATTGTAGCAAATCATGCTTTATGGCTGTTGGGTGATTTTGAAAACTGTCAGATTTTTGCAATAACTGCAGAAATAATCGATTATTTCGATAGTGTAATCGATTATTTTAGTTTGAAAATCAAAGATCAGTAATGATGTAATCGATTACCATTTGATGTAATCGATTAAGACAGAGCAGGTGGATTGTTGAAGACAAAGTGTAATTGATTATAATTTGTTTTAATAGATTAAGACAAAGTGAGGTAGATTTTTTAGACCATTAGAGGCAGAATAATCGATTATCCCATTGTGGTAATCGATTATTCCAGGAAGTTCCAGAATTTTAAAAAAGCCTGCAGACTCCATGTAATCGATTAAAGTATCGATTTAATCGATTATTCCAGAGCAAGCATGATTTTTCTGGAATACGAAGTGAAAATAATCAATTAGAACAGCTTTGCAATGTTTTTTTTCAAAATACCACAGAGTGAAAATAATCGATTAGAATCATACAGTAATCGATTATATCAGCTTTTATTCAATAACAAAGATTTTATGCAACATTCAACAAGTATTCTATGCATCAAGTTTGAGTTGTTTCTTAATCATGCAATGTCTAGCTTAACTCATAAAGAAATTTGTCATGGAAGTGTCACTTAGCATAAACTTGATTCATCTAAAATACCAAGCATATTTCTCAATGTAAAGAATCTCTCCCTATCCAAAGGTTTAGTGAAGATATCAACCAATTGATTCTTACTATCAATAAATTCAACTTTAATGTTACCTTTCTGTACATGATCTCTGATGAAGTGATGTCTTATTTCAATATGCTTTGTCCTGGAATGCATGATTGAATTCTTGGAAATATTTATTGCACTTGTGTTGTCACATAATAGAGGAATTTGATGAAGTTCTACACCAAAGTCTTGTAGTTGTTGCTTCAACCATAAACTTTGAGCACAGCAACTTCCAACTGATATATACTCAGCTTCTGCTGTTGATAATGCTACACAAGATTGCCTTTTGCATTGCCAAGAAATTAAAGAGCTTCCTAGAATATGACAAGTACCACTTGTGCTCTTTCTATCCAATTTGCATCCTACAAAATCAGAGTCAGAATAACCTATTAAAGTGATTGCAGTACCTTTGGGATACCAAAGTCCTACTTTTGGAGTAGACTTTAAGTATTTGAAGATTCTTTTCACAGCTGTTTGATGAGACTCCTTTGGATTAGCTTGATATCTAGTACATAGGCAAACACTTAGCATAATGTTTGGCCTCTTGCTGTGAGATAAAGCAATGATCTAATCACCCCTCTATACTTTGACTTATCAACGCTTTTTCCTTTTTCATCTGAATCAAGGTAGGTGGAAGTTCTCATTGGGGTTTGTGATGACCCTGAGTCCTGGTGCGGGTAGTGCGAGGCGCCGCGCGGTTAGTGCCAGGTCCTTTCTGTAGAAAACCCTGTGGAAGGTGTGGCGCGATCAGCGCCAGGGTTGGCGCGGACAGCGCCAAACTCTCTGGAATCTGGCGCTAGGGGCACCAGGTTGGCATGGAGAGCGCCATGGTCTCTCGAGGTTGGCGCCAGGGGCGCCATATCGGCACGAGAGGCGCCAGAGTTTGCAGCCAGCGCGGACAGCGCCAGGTGTGGCGCGGTTGGCGCCACAAGGTCGGTGAAGCTGGCGTGGATAGCGACAGAGGTGGCGCGATCAGCGCCAGACCTCTGGCAGGCCCAGTATAAAAGGGGAAATTGCGTTTTCTGAAGAGAAAACCTTCTCTTCTTCTTCCCCAGCGCCCCAAACCTCCATAGGAGAGCTTCCCAAGCTTCCATGACCTTGTTTCTTCACCCAAAACACTTCCTAAACCCATCAAACCTCCTAGAAACCCTGAGAGAGCTAGAATCCTTCCTCCATTTCACCAAAAACCCCATCCTTTGAGAAACCCCATTCTCATGAGAAGTTGAAGAACTCGAGTTTGGAGAGGATTGGCAGCTACCCACGGACACCCAAGCTTGGAGGAGTGTCTCAGAGGTCCTCTGTGTTGCCATAGAGGTAAGAAATTCGAGATTCCTTGGTTGTTTTAAGATTTGGGGTTTTGGGTGAATAGTGACCCATTTGTGATAAAGCTAGAATTAACTCTGGGTCCAGTTGAGAGATGTGTTTAGGATGATGTGAGAAGGAAGGATTAGCTTTCAGTTAGTGATTTGGTGAATGTTGGTTTTGGCTCTAGGTTGTGCATGTGTGACTTGGACTGAGTCACTTGATTTGAGACATGCAAGAGCCAAAATGATGGGCTTGTGGTGCTTGTGAGGCCATGAAAACGGTGTCTTGTGAGATAGACCGTCTAAGCCCTATGGAAACCCTGCGTATTTGGGTTGTGAGAGCTGTGATGCTCATTGATAATGGCTGGTGTTGAGTCTGTGGGGACTCTGAGGCCATGGTTGAGTTGAGATAGACCACTGAGGGTCTATCGAAAGGCTTGAAGTGGATGAGCCTGATGAACCTTAAGTTAGATAACTTGGGTTGATGGAAAGGACTAAGGTTCCTTTCCAAGAGGCAGTTAAGGACTGCTTGATGAGCTTGTTCATGTTATCTACTTGAATGGTCTGTGATATGCGGTTGTGTGCCTTGTTAGGGCTTAACATTGTGGGTGTCAGAGACGTAGGCCATAGATGGAGGTTGAAGCTGTGAGGCACAACTTGCCAGGTAAGCTCATCGTTCTGGGAATTATTCCCTTTCTCTTGTTTGCCACCCAAGTGGGTGATGGTTGCATGCTATGTTTGATATATATATGTATATATATATATGTTTATGTGCATGCTGTGGAGAGAAAGGCCAGTGTGGCCTGTTATTGTTGATTATATATGTTTTGAGCCTGAGAGGCTAGATGAACGGTACTTTGAGTGAAACTCAGACCGTTCCAGAAGTATGAATATATATATATATATGATGGCCTAGTGTGTGTTGGGCTGAAATGATGAACCCTAGGATAGACACTGAAATAGTGTGAGGGTGTTTTGGCACCTGTGGCTTCAGGTGTGTGGCCTTGGGCCTCTGAATTGATAAACATTGTGAGAGTGTTCTGTGCGTCTTTATGAGATAGAGACCATGAGATGGTCAGTGTTGGAATCTATAGGACACTGGAATAGTATCGGGCTAGATGAGGTTCTCTAGCCAGAGGAAGAGTTTGAGGACTCCCTTGGAATGGCTGATACTCCTTGGGAGGTGCCACTGCTCTCCGCCTAAGGTCCTAAGGATGGATTGCCCTGTATGGATGTTCCTCCTTAGGCAGTGATGATGAAGGTCCTGAGTGGTTATCCTCAGGCCAGTTTCTGGAATGTCCTGAGGGATGAGAGCTCCCTGCGTGGATAGTCTCTCTCAGGCAGGTGATTAGAGATCCTGAGGGATTGAGAGCTCCCTGTGTGGATAGTCTCTCTCAGGTATCTGATTGGAAAGTACTGAGGGATTGAGAGCTCCCGAAGAGGATAGTCTCTCTCAGGCAGCTGATGAGTAATCCTGGGGGATTGAGAGCTCCCTGTGTGGATAGTCTCTCACAGGCAGAGGACTCAAAGTCCTAAGGGATGAGAGCTCCCGGTGTGGATAGTCTCTTTCAGGCATGTATTGTGAAAGTCCTGGACGTGATTGCCCCGTGTGGATGTTCTTTCCCAGGCCAGTGTATATGAAAGTCCTGGAGGTGATTTCCCTGTAAGGATGTTCTTTCCCAGGCCAGGCTGTGTACAGATATGTTGTATCTCTAATAGAGGGCTTCCCGAGGGGATGAGAGCCTAGGGCCTCTTAGATGAGCCATATCTGGATTCTTTAAGTCCTGAGTAGATGACTCAGGCAATGCTTGTTTTAGTGGATGAGGCGGTGCCTCTCTGGTATGGAAAGTGTCCAGTGGTTGACACTTATGTTAAGGTATCTTTGTGAGACGAGTCTGAGATGGCTTGAGAGCCAGTATGAGGTGGGATACCTCTGATGCTGATAGCATCTGGTTAGTACCCAGATAGCTGGGAATGTGTGATAGCCAGGATGATGTCCTAGGCTTTGTTATGATTTGTTTATGTGTCAGTGCTTGGGGGTGAACCAGGGTAAGGGAGGATCTCCCAGAACCCTGAGTTTACTGAGATGTTTATCTCACCCCTATTGTGGGTTGTGGTTTTCAGGTGCTTCTAGAGGAGAGGAGCTACCACCTGGCCGGAGGCTCTAGCTGAGTGTGCTGGAGTGGTCATGGGCTGCAGATGAAGACTAGAAGAGTTCTTTTGTTTGATCTCTGTCTTGTACTCTGTATAGGGATAGGGTGTGAGTGTACACCCGTTGTACTGTAGATATGTTGATGTATAACCACAGATGTGGTTGGAACTATGAGTTGTATGTATATGTGCAGGTTATGTTTATGTGTATGAGATTATGTATCCTCCTGTTTATCTGAGTCTGGTTTTGTATGTCTGCCTATGTTGTTGTGTATGTGTTATCTGGATCAGCAGGAGCTTGTTATGTGTATGCTTTGTGTCGTGCTTTTATATTCCATGCATAATGAAATCAAGAAATTCGATTCTATCGCTTCCGCACCGCTTTTATATAACGCTGATAGCGTGTTTATGATATTATTGATGATAACACGTCCGAGGTGTTACATTTAATGGTATCAGAGCGGTTTCTTGATGGAATCATTATGTATGGAATTGTGGGTTGCTGGCTATTGTTGTTTGATCTGACATGTGCATTGCATGTGGGTACACTAGTTGTGGGCCTGATCAACTCACTGTTTTGTGTACATGTTACAGGGTTGCTGCAGTTTTGCAACTTTCCATTTCAAACTTCTTCAACATTTCCATTCAATATTTTGATTGACTTAGAAAGGTTCCATTCTTCATTTGTTTAACTTGAAGACCAAGGAAGAATGTAAGCTCTCCCATCATAGAATTTCAAATTCACTTTGCATGCTTGCTGCAAAATCTTTACACATGGAACGGTTAGTATAACCAAAATGATATCATCAACATATATTTGTACCATCAACATATCTTTGTTCTTTCTTTTGATGAACAGAGTTTTGTCTACTTCTCCTCTTGAGAATGATTGATCAAGCAAAAATTTGCTAAGTCTCTCATACCAAGATCTTGGAGCTTGTTTCAATTCATACAATACTTTTCTTAATCTGTACACATGGTTAGGATATTGATGATCTACAAAACCAGGAGGTTGGTCAACATATATTTCTTCATCAATGTAACCATTAAGAAATGCACTTTTCACATCCATTTGAAACAATTTAATGTTCATTACACATGCATATGCAAGAATTAATCTAATTGCTTCTAGCCTAGCAACTGGAGCATAAGTTTCATCATAATCAATGTCTTCCTCTTGGTTGTATCCCCTTGCAACCAATCTAGCTTTGTTTCTAATTATGATGCCACTTTCATCCAGTTTATTCCTAAATACCCACTTTGTGCCAATAGGTGTGTGAGTGGAAGATCTAGGTACTAGTTCCCAAACATTGTTTCTTTTAAATTGATTTAGTTCTTCATGCATGACAATCAACCAATGTTCATCTAATAAGGCTTGTTCAATGTTTTTAGGTTCAATTTGAGATACAAAAGCCATGGTGCAACAAAGATTTCTTAAGGAAGATCTAGTTGATACTCCCTTTGATACATCACCAATAATGTTGTCCAATGATAGGTCTCTTGTGGTTCTCCAATCCTTGTGTTTAGGTGTAGCTGTTTCTTGACTTGTGTCTTCTTTTGTTTCATCTTCTTCTAGCTTTTTGGTTTCTATGTGCTACTGTCTTTCTTCTTTGTATTCTGTATCATTATCACTCAAAACTTCTACTTGAGAAAGGTTAGATTCATCACATACAACATGAACTGACTCTTCAACACACAAAGTTCTTTTATTAAAGACCCTATAAGCCTTACTTTGCAAGGAATATCCTAGAAAGATTGCCTCATCGGCTTTTGAGTCAAACTTACCAAGATTGTCTTTGCCATTATTCAAAACAAAGCATTTACTACCAAATGCCCTAAAAATGCTTAGGTAACTTTGTTTCATTTAGAAGAGTCCTTGCTCCTTCTTCTAGTGATCTGTTTTTTCTCTCCACAACACCATTTTGTTGTGGTGTTCTTGGAGATGAAAAATTGTGATTAATTCCAAAATCTTCACAAAACTTTTCAAAGTGTTCATTTTGGAATTCACCACCATGGTCACTCCTAATTGAAACAATGTTACAACCCTTTTCATTTTGAATAGCTTTGGCAAATTTCTTAAAAGCTGAGAATGCTTGGCTTTTGGATCTTAAGAACAATGTCCATGTGTATATAGAGTAGTCATCTACTATGACAAGTCCATAATAATTTCCTCCTAAGCTAATGATTCTAGAAGGGACAAACAAGTCCATGTGAAGCAATTCAAGAGGTCTAGAAGTAGAAATCATATTCTTACTTTGAAAAGAGTTTTTAGTTTGCTTCCCTCTTTGACATGCTTCACAAATTTTGTCCTTCTCAAACTTAAGCTTGGGTAGACCAATTACTAGGTCTTTTCTAATTAACTTGTTAAGATGATGCATGTTTATGTGAGATGTTCT
>PYAF01000806.1:20142-37761 GCA_007407185.1 Glycine tomentella
GTAATTTAAAATTACGTTATTTAGATAACGCGTTAACATTGAAAAATCATTTTTAAATATCTTTACGATTCTTTATCACTTCCACAATTAACAAAGAAAATAATTGAATTTTTACTATTCTTGTTTTATTGAAAAAAAAAAACTCGAAGTTTTATAAAATAAATACGAATCAAAGTAAAATAAAAGCGGTCGTTACATCTAGTGAGATATGACAGGAGACAAAAATCTACCTCAAAAGTATGCATCCCAGGGAGCACTCAGCTCTCAGATACTAGTCCACGCAGTCACACTGCTTGACCCTATTGATTTCCCTTAGAAGGAAATCCATCTTCTTTGCCCTATATACCTGCAACATAAACCCCACACGGGGTGAGATAAAAATCTCAGTAAGTCCAGGGTTCCTGGAGGTCTGTCCTCCCCCTGGATCACTATCAAACACCTAACATCATAATTTAGCTTATCTACAACCATCTTATTCCTTTCATCACCTCTCTATCATACTGTATAATATGCAAGCCTAACGAGGTCTGTATACTCAACCTCTGCACTGAGATATCATATGTCTAATAATAGACTCACTCAGGCTCTCAGATCTTAATCCTCATCTCATATTATAACTATCAGCCATCTCAGCTTTCTCACCACATAACTACTAAAATAAAACCTATTTTGAGAATAGGCTTTCTGTAATCTAATCCAAAAACCTGGGGATAATCATCTGAAAAGCATAAATCCCCTAGAACCCACTATTTTCTATCTCATATCTAAGGATTTCATCCTATAATCAGCCTCCACGGCTTATATAAACAAACTGCATGCACATAGCAGTCTAAGACAAATAGAGACATTCAACACATGTTGCCTGAGGAATCTTTCCACTCAGGACTTCCACACTGAGAACCTGAATAGGATCATCTGCCAACGCAGGTACATCTACTCAGGACTCGTTCTATCTATGCATGAATAGGATCATCCACCTACTCGTGGGTACATCTACTCAGGACTTGCCCTATCTATGCCTGAATAGGATCATCCACCTACTCGTGGGTACATCTACTCAGGACTTGCCGCCCAATACCTGAAGAATAGGCTCATCCACCTACTCGTGGGGTACATCTAATCAGGATTTACATGGACTCCTATGGATTATCCCAAGGAAGATCATCCATCTACTCGTGGGTACATTTCCAAGGGGTCCATAGTCCACTATTCTTTGGCCAGAGAATGCTCACCTAGTCTCATAATCAACCCACAGCATGACACTCTCACAGTGTCAATCTAATATCAATATCAACATGCCATAATGGCATTTCCCTAATACATATCAAAACACCATCACGGTGTTTCACTATCACAATCATCATTAAATAATAGCAAGGTGCCTGGCATGTCATACAGATTCTCATCAGGCATAGAACACTAACACAGTGTTCGTTTTCATCTTATTACTAAAACATCAGGGTATATCTCTAATACCCAATCCAATCCTCTATCCTAGTGTTTGATTGCACTAGTTATCATATGCATGTCTTATTCATCTATAAGACCAACAATATCATGCCTAACACCATCACAGTGCTAGGACCATCATCAACCATCATATAATAGCATCAAAATCAGAACTCAAAACACTAGCCTAGTGTTCATATTAACTACAGTACATATAATGTAGTACATAGTGACCTCCAAGTAGAGGAATCACTCCCTGGAACACTGAACTTTCCTGGTTAGACCGTGCTTTATCACCAATCCTCAGATGGTGTCCATCCTGCTGCCATCCTCATGTCTTGTTCTCTGGCAAAATCATACAACACAGTCACATCAGAAACACTATACCAGGTATCTAACAACGGTACTCAACCGTTGAAATGAAAGGAAACATAATTCCCTTCCACCATCTCTTAACAACTAACTTATGGTTATTGGCCTAATCACTTCGTAGGCCACTCACAGATCCTTAGCAGGATCATTCTCAGTCTAACCATGGTCTTAGAGTCTTTCTAAGACTCTGTATTTGTCAATCCAAGGATCTATTAGTTCATAATTTACCAGTCTTCAATCATGGCCAAATCAAACATATTAATGCTTATTCACCATTTATTTGACCTCATGAACAACTTTTGTAAAGGTACTTAAACCAACACAGGCCACAGTACCTTCCATTCACACACCCTTCTTCCTTCCCAGAGCCAGACTCAAACTTCATCACAATTTCAATTTCAACATGCCATATAACTCAGAACAACCTCCTAACTACACTTTTCTAAAGAACCTAAGCCTAATTCCAGCCCTATAATCAATTGGTTACTATTCACCCAAACCCCATTTCAAGAATTAAACGGTTAAAAAATGAGTTGCTTACCTCAGATCAATAGAGGAAGGCTGGAGAAGTCTTTCCCCTCCCTCAGGTGCCCTGAAACCAATTCTTTTCCTCTCCAAAACTCAACCTCTGAGGAAACTCAAGGGAATGGGAGTTTTCTCACAATTCTCACACCCCAAGGTTGGATTCTGGCTATCCAAGGTTCTAATCAAGTTTAGAGGTGATTAGGAGGTGTTTTAATGGATTATGATGAAGATATGAAGCTTTTAAGGTGCTCTAATGGCTTCCTGGCTCAAGGAGGAAGAGGAATAGTGAATTTTCCCCAAAAATCGCGTAAAATGGCCTTTTATAAGCCTCTTCCGTGCCTTCCACGCTACCAGCGTGGCTTCCCACGCCCCTGGCGTGGGTTTCCAGTGAAAAATGGCTTTCTGGAACACTTCCCACGCTCCTGGCATGGCTTCCGACGCTCCTGGCGTGGGATTCCAGAAAAACCATTTTCTGGAGCACTTCCCACGCCCCTGGCGTGGCTTCCCACGCTCCTGGCGTGGCTTCCCACGCTCCTGGCGTGGGCTACAGTAACTGCTACAGTAAAATATTTTTTATTTTTTTTTTTTAGCCAAGGTTATTATACCTTTGCCTAGAATAGATGACCTTATGGATCAACTGGTAGGAGCTTGTGTGTTTAGCAAGATAGACCTTAGGTCAGGCTACCATCAGATCTGGGTGAAGTCTAAGGATATTTTGAAGACTGCCTTTAGGACCCATTATGGTCATTACGAGTATTTAGTTAAGCCTTTCGGTGTGACTAATGCCCTTGGTGTGCTTATGGACTATATGAATAGGATCTTCCACCCCTATCTTGATAGTTTTGTGGTAGTATTCATAGATGATATTTTGGTATACTCTAAGACTAGAGAGGAGCATAAGGAGCACTTGAGGATTGTGTTGTAAACCCTTAAGGACTGACAACTTTATGCTAAGTTGTCCAAGTGTGAGTTTTGGTTAGAGAAAGTGAGTTTCCTAGGACATGTGATATCCCAAGGTGGTATAGTTGTAGATCCTTCTAAGGTAGAAGTTTTTCTTAAGTGGGAGAGTCCTAAGTCTGTGTTTGAGATTATAAGTTTTTTGGGTTTAGCTGGATACTACCGGAGATTCATAGAAGGTTTCTCCAAGTTAGCCTTGCCTTTGACCAAGCTGACTCATAAGGGTCAAGTTTTTGTGTAGGATTCCCAGTGTGAGCATAGTTTCCAAACTCTTAAGGAAAAGCTTACAACTGCACCTATGCTAGTTTTGCCTAACCTAAGAGAACCCTGTTAGGTGTATTGTGATGCATCAAAAATGGGTTTAGGAGGAGTTTTGATGCAAAATGGCCAAGTAGTGGCCTATGCTTCTAGACAACTCAAGACGCATGAAAGGAACTATCCTACCCATGATTTGGAGTTAGCTGTTGTAGTGTTTGCTCTTAAGATATGGAGGCACTACCTTTTTGGCTCTAAGTTTAAAGTGTTTAGTGATCATAAGATCCTTAAGTATCTGTTTAGTCAGGAAAAGCTTAACATGCGTCAGAGGAGATGGTTAGAGTTTCTTAAGGATTATGATTTTGAGCTTAACTATCATCATGGCAAAGCCAATGTAGTGGCTGATGCTTTGAATATGAAATTCATGCATGTATCTATTTTGATGGTTAGAGAGCTGGATCTCCTAGAACAGTTTAGGGACCCTAGCCTTGCGTGTGAGGTTACCCTTAACAATGTGAGACTAGGAGCTTTGAGGATTACTAGCAGTTTGCTAGGAGAGATCAGGGATGGCCAGAAGTCTGATCCTTTTCTGAGAGCTCGGTTAGAAGCCATAACGTCAGGGAGAGATAGTAAATTTCAGAATGGGATCAGATGGAGTCCTGAGATTTCAAGATAAAATCTGTGTTCCTAATGTACCTGAGCTTAGGAAGATGATCATGGAGGAAGGACATAGGAGAAGTTTGAGCATTCACCCTAGTGCCATCAAGATGTATCAAGATCTCAAGACAATGCTCTAGTGGCAAAACATGAAGAAAGAGGTTAGTGAGTTTGTGTATGCATGTTTAGTCTGTTAGAAGGCTAAGATAGAACATCAGAGACCCTTAGGTAAGTTACAACCCTTAGAGATACCCCAGTGGAAGTGGGACAGTATCTCCATGGATTTTGTTGTAGGACTACCTAAAACCCCGAGAAGTTTAGGTTCTATCTGGGTTATTGTTGACAGATTAACCAAATTTGCTCACTTTATCCCCATCAATATCAGATTTTCCTTAGAGAAGTTGACCTCCCTGTATATTAGTGAGATTGTTAGATTACATGCGGTGTCGTGTAGCATAGTATCTGATAGAGATCCTAGATTCACCTCTAGATTTTGGGAGAGTCTGAACAGAGCATTGGGAACTACGTTTAGGCTAAGTTTAGCCTATCACCCTCAAACTGATGGTCAGAATGAACAAACCATTCAGTCTTTAGAGGACCTTTTAAGGGCATGTGTTTTAGAATAAAAGGGTAGTTGGGAGAGTTTTTCTGCCATTGATTAAGTTTACATATAACAATAGTTTTCATTCTACCATTAGCATGGCTCCCTACGAGGCTCTATGGTAGGAGGTGTAGGAAACCCTTGTGTTGGTTAGAACCTGGAGAGAACCTCATTTTAGGACTTGAAGTGGTAGAACAAACCACTGAGAAAGGTCAAGTTGATCCAACAGAGAAAGAGAACTGCTCAGAGTAGACAGAAGAGTTACCAGGACAAGAGGAGGAAAGACCTAGAATTTGAGGTTGGTGATCATGTATTCTTGAGAGTCATTCTATGGATTGGGGTTGGTCGAGCCATGAAATACCGAAAACTCACACCTCGTTTTATCGGTCCCTTCCAAATTCTCAAAAAAGTCATCCCTGTAGCATATCAAATTGCATAACCTCCATCCCTTTCTAATCTCCAATGTCTTCCATGTGTCCCAACTCCGTAAGTATGTCCATGATCCTTCTCATGTGGTCGAGTTAGATGATGTACAAATAAAGAAAAATTTGATGTATGAAACATTGTCTTTGAGGATCGAAGATCGATGAACGAAGCACTTAAGAGGAAAAGAAATTCCTTTGGTCAAGGTGATCTTGGGAGGTACATCAGGAGAGGATGCAACATGGGAACTAGAGAGTCAGATGCGAGAGGCCTATCCAACATTGTTTGAATCAGGTAAATTTCAGGGACGAAATTTCTAAAAGGGTGGGAGAGTTGTGTGTGTGTTTAAGTGGTACAGCCAATGCATAAAACAAACAAAACCAAGCATTTTCAAGAAGCATTCAACGTGGAACTCAACATCTATGAAGAGGAATCTTTGCTTTTTGTCTAGTAAGCATGCATTTAATGCATGAATTAAAATATCTCCATGGCATCATGACTTAGTTCCATTGGACCCAAACTAGGAACTAACTAGGTTGCCTTCTAACTAATTCCTTTACGTCCTAACTAAATTCCTTTCTATAAATACTCCCTTTGGAAATGAAAATCTGTACGTGCAAATTCTCATTCTAAAACTCACGGCCATACACTCCCTTTTCTCTTTCATTTGCTCTTCTCTTCTTCTCACTCAAACAGTAGCCTTCACCAAATTATCTATCATGTCTTCATCCAAAATCTTCTATTAGAAGATGAAAACTTTTCTCCTCAAGCTCTTGAATCATTCCAACCAAATTTGAGGTGAGTATTGGTGCTGATATTTGTATGGTTTTAAGCTGAAGTTTTGGACTATTTTTAAAATTTTATATCTCCCTCTAGACTTAACCAAATGAGGTGTTTGACCACTCATTTTAAAGCTTAGGATGTCTTCTATTATGTCCTAAAATATGAGACCAAACTGAGTAGTGAATGGTGCCCAGAATTTATTTTAACCCAAGCTGCCTGAAACTGTCCACACCCAAACAACTACTGCCACCTGTTTATAAAAATTTATATCTCTCTCATTTCATACTAAAATTAGGGTTATGATACATGGAATTAAAGATCTAGATGTTAAATATAATATATAAAAAATTAAGCCAAATCTAGATTGTGTACTGCTTGCAGTCATGAAAACAATAAGAGATGTCAGGGTAGAATTTTGAGCTTGCTGGCAGCCTTAAATATTATAGATAGAGTTTTAGAACTCCAATTGCGGCATGTAATACCTTGTTAAAAAGCTTGGGAAGTCTAGTTTAACATAATAAAAGATTGGAATTTAATAACTTGTAGATTAACACAAATTATAGGAAGAACCAAATCATATATGGTGAGAAATCTATACTAAATTATCTTCAATTTGGCATATCTAGAGCTTTGCGTTTGGACCAAAGTATGTGAACTTGAGAGATCTCAAAACAATGCTACAAGGAGCTATCAAAGGGATATATATAGGTAAGGGGAGTTTATTGTTTGCTTACAACTTTTGATACCATAGTTGGGGGTCAGGGAGCCCAATTATGGAGATATATGTATGTCCGTGTTGTGTGCTGATTTTCAAGAAAAACTATGTTTTAAACTAATGGGATGCAATATATTTATTATTGATGTATGTTTGTCTCTATTGTATGCTGGTTTTCAAGAAAAATTGTGTTTTTAACTAATGGGATGCGATGAATTTGTTATTGATGGATAAAATTGTGAATAATGTTGTTGTTGTTGTAATGATTGGATTTTTGGGAAAAGTCTTAATTACAGACGAGACTCTGCCCAAAATTTTATAATGCATTCTCCTATTTAATTCTTTATTAAATTTTTAAATGGGCATAAGAGTTTGTTTTCTATATTGTAGTCCTCCTCTTTAATTTAGAATTTTTCTAAAATATCAGTCTTGTGGTATGATGAATTGTGAATGTATGAAATTTGGGTTGTCTGAAGACCTAGGGAATGTGAATCTTAGGCATATGTATTATGTATAGATGTGAAATGCGATTGCTTGTGATGTCATTGATGATATTGAGATTGAGATGTCATTGATGTGGTTGATAATGTTGAAATGAGATGATATTGATGTTTTATGATGATGATGTTGAGATGGCATGATGTTGATGTTAATAATGCATTGATGAAAGATAATATTGATGTGGACAATGTCATTGTATGATGTGAATATACACGGATACCCATGGGGGTGCATGACTGGTTATCCTTGTGAGAAAGGCTTTGTTCCTAGCCATGGTTATGCATTAATGGTGCCCATGGTTGTATGCTGTGTATGTATACGTGGGGTGCAATGATCAATTGGTTACCCTTGCGACGAAGGATTTGTTCCTAGCCATGGTCACTGCATCAGTGAACCCATATTTGTATGCTATGTATGTACATGGGGGTGTATGACTGGTTACCCTTGTGAGGAAGGATTTGTTCCTAGCCATGGTCATACATTGATGGTGCCCATGTTTCATACTTCATAATTGCATTGATGGAAATAGAATGAAGGCAGCGCGTACCTGTGAGTTTTTATGGGCTAAAAATGCAGGTACTAAGCATGGGGGGAATGGCTAGTGCACGACATGATGACCCTGATAGGCATTTGAATCATTTTTCCTAAGAGAGGCTATTTCCATGAGGATGGTACCACATTGCATTCTGAGAGTTGAGTCAGGTGCATGCATCATTCAAAGCATAATTGTTTTGATTTGTGAAATGAAATGGATGGTTGGTTTGTTGAGTGTGTATTGAACGGATGGATTATTGTGAATGTTTGTGGTGTTTATTGTTGATTCCATTCTAATTATTGTTATCTGATGCTTACTGGTTTTGTTTAATAAACTCACCCTTGCAATTTTTATACTGTGTGGTTGATACCTGTGATGATCACAAACCTTTGTTTGTGGAAGCTGAGTATCAGCAATAGGTGAGATTGGAGACAGATTTCTTTTGTTGGAGCCGCCAAGCCAATGTGACAATGTTAGAATTTATTTTGGGAGAGAGTTGTGTTTTGTTATCAACTCTTTCTTAGTTGGTTCCTTATTTCTCTTTGATCGAAAATGTAATCCCAAACTTATATATATATATATATATATATATATGTATTTATATGTGTGCGTTTTTTATGAATGTATTATCGTGAAAAATTTACCCTAATTTTTATAATCAAATTGATGGGGTTTTCATTTAAAATTGAAAATTACATGTTTAGAGTTGTGATATAGGAGCGACGAGGCAGGTCGTTACAATATCACTACTCTAAAACACGACATTTTGATTTTAAGTGAAAACTCCATTAATTTGATTATGAAAACGAAGGTAAATGTTTCGCGATGTACATTCACCAAACAATGCACAAATACGTAATAAATATATACATATATACATATATTAAACCACTATACATCATTCATATGTCAAAACATAATTCAATTTTTACATGTATCTAAACCTAGGATTTACATGCCCAATAAAAAAGAATCAAGGAACCAACTAATGAAGAATTGGTAACAAAACACAACTCTATCCCAAAATATATTCCAATGTTATCATGTCGGCTTGGCGGCTCCAACAAAAGAATTTCCTCCTAAGACACCTACTGTTGCTCATCTGCTCCCATGAGTAAAGGTTCGTGATCATCACAGGTACCAACAAAACGGTACAAAATTGCAAGGTGAGTTTATTGTAAATATCAACAAATATTAGATGACCGTAATTAGAAAGAAAATGATAACAAACCATTACAATCATTCTCAATATATCCATCTGTTCAACATACACTTAACAAACTAGTCATCAACTTTTCAAAAACTCAAATCAATTATGCTAAGCATGATGCATGCACCTGACTCAACTCTCAAATGCAATGTGGTGCCATTCGCAAGAAATAGCCTAAGCGTGTCAATATGACACTCTCACTTAAGAAAATTAGGCAACAACTGTGGAGGTCACCCTGTCGTGGACAAGTAACTTCCCCCCATGGTGATAAGCACGAGTCTCAAGGGAGTTCCAAACCGAGTGATATGCCCCAAGTACCAGCATTTTTCCTCATGAAAAACTACAGGTACTTACAAGCAAAGTTTACACTTTTTCCATGTAATTATAAAGTATGAAACATGGGCACCATCTTGCACTGATCGTGGATAGTTAAAAATTCTAAGCAAACCCTTTCCCTCTCAAGTGGACACTTGGAATTTTTAAACCAATCCCCTTCCCTCTTCAGAGATATCCAACAGGTCACTGCAGCCCCATGTACAAACACAACATACATCCATCACAATGACAGCATCAACATATTATCTCAATGGCATCATCAACATCATCTCATCTCATTGTCATCATCAATATCAACGTCATCTCATCTCAATGTCATCATCAATATCAACATTGTCTCATCTCAATATCATAATCAACATTAGCAATCATCTCATCTCAATATCATCAACATCACAAGCAATTGCATTCCACGTATATACATACAAATACATGCATGGGATTCACATTCGCCAGGTCTTCGGATAACACAAATCTCATACAATCACAATCCATAATACCATGAGACTAATATTTTACAGAAAATTCTAAATTAAAGAGAAGAACTATGGTATACAAGACAAGCTCTTATGCCCAATTAAAATTTAATTAAAAAGTAAATAGAAAAACAAATATAAAATTTGGGCAGAGTCTTCTATGTAATTAATACTTTTCCCAAAAATTCCAATCATTACAACAACAACATCCTTCACAATTTCATTCATCAATAACAAATATATCACATCCCATTAGTTAAAAACATAGTTTTTCTTCAAAACCAGCATGCACAAGGACATATATACTTTCCCATAAATGGGTTCCTTGACCCCAACTATGGTATCAAAAGATGTATACAAACAATGAACTCTCATCACCTATCTATATTCTCTCGTTAGCTCCTCGCGGTGTTGTTTTGAGATCTCTTAGGTTCATGTTCGTTAGTCTGATGTAACACCCCGTAGACCTCCGGTGCATTATCATTCATAATATCAGATTAGCGCTTAAACATCGATTTAAAACGTAGCGGAAGCATAGAATCATTTTTCTTGATTCATTATGTATGAAATAAATAAATCACATAGGATTCACACACACAAAACCTATAATTCACACCCCTGCTGATCCAGTTTCTCATATCACACACCAGAAACATAGACATAGGCAGATAACCTACACATCAAGCATATACTCAGGAGGAAAGTCTCATATCATAAACTCAATAGTTCTGTACATATACATATACATCAATGTCTTCACCACACCGTGGTGATACAAACGAATAACAGCCCTCACCGAGGGTATACAGAACTATACAGATCTCTGTTGTACATACAACATCCCTTATCAAGGGTACTACACATAACAGTACAAAATGAGCCTTCAAGCTCCCTCTGCTGCTATCAGCCAAGCAGAAACGTCTCTACTCGGGTCTCCTGCCCTGAGACTGCTCTCTTCGTCTAGAAGAGTCACCTGAAATCATATAAACCCCACACGGGGTGAGATACATATCTCAGTAAGCTCAGGGTCCTTGGGAAATCATCCCCACCCTGGCCCACAATTCACAATACACACATCAGGCAAAACTATCAAACATGGCCCACTGGCCTTTATCATAATATGAGCATCATCATACTCTAAACATATGAACATATGGCAGAGCTCCTCAATGCCTGGCGGAGCTCCTCAACGCCTGATGGAGCTCCTCAACGTCAATATCAGTGTGAGACCACAACTCACACCTGCGTCATCAATCACATGGAAGAGCTCCTCAATGCTTGGCGGAGCTCCTCAACGCCTGAATACATCGCAGAGCTCCTCAATGCCTGTATTCATCTATTGGCCAACAGATATATCTCAATCAAAGCATACATTCATCCAGCACAGATGCGCACATATCATTATAAGAATGCAACAACCAATGCATGCATCATGAAATGACCACAACTCCCCCGGAGTGTGGTGTGGCACACAAGATGGGAATTCATCCCCAGGAACACTGAACTTACCTGGCAAGGTCTCACTCTGCAGTCCTTTCCCTGCTCTGTGGCTCTCCCACCGATAATCTCACAATCAAGGCCTAATCAAGGCATATGGACGCATATCAAAACCAAATACACCGGCATTCAAACACAGAACATAACATATCAGAATTCCCCTATCCCAGGGTTCAATCAAACTCAACTGCTCTAGGCTATTCACAAACCATACAAGGTCCCTCAAGGCTGAAAGCCAAGCCTCTGAGTCATCCCAGACTCCATGTAAATGCATACATGGCATAAGCTTTCCTCAGCCTTATGACTCAATTATCACTAGAACGGATTGAGTTCCACTCAAAGCCCCGTTCAACTAGCCTCTCAAGCTCAGAACATCACAATCAAGGCTCTAGCATGGCAGAGACCCATCAACCAGGGACTCTACACAAGCCACACCTGCATATATAGAGCCAAGATTCAAATTTATCCAAATCAAGAACTGAAAGCTAATCCTTCATCCTTTCATCGTCCTAAACAATATTCCCTACAGGACCCTGAGCTAATTCTAGCTCCAGTTCAACATGGGTCTCAATATCCAGAAAATCCCATACTCAAAATCAACCGGAGAAACTCGAGTTTCTTACGTCAGTGGCGACCAGGAAAGCTGCAGAACTGCTTCCTCAAGCTCCATTGTCCTTGCTGAGCTTCAATACCTCGCCAATACTCGAGTTTCAGCGGGTTCTATGAGGGAAAGGATTTTGCTCACAAAAGGAATTTCTAAGAAAAAGGACGAATGATTATAGCTTTCTAATCGATTCACTCAAGCTAAAAGGCTATAGAAAGGTGTTTAGGCCAAGATATAGGGTCCCAACAAGCTTGGAACAACCATTAATGGAGGTTGGAGGTCCAAGGAGGAAGAAGAAGGTTTTTCCCCTCAATTTTCGCGTTTGACCCTATATATACTCAGCTTGCCCGAGGTCCGGCGCGATCCGCCCCACAATGGCGGTGGTCTGGTGCCAACAGCGCCATCCCCGCACTAAAAGCGTCAACCTCTCGAGACCTGTGGCGCCGTCCGCGCCATCCTGGCGCTGCCCGCGCGGAAAACCAGAGAGAATTGGTTTTCTAGGGCACTTATGGCGCTACCCGCGCCACCCTTGGCGCAATCCGCGCCAACCTCTCGGCCATTCCACGCTACCCGCACCATAGCCACGCCAAAAGCGTGAACTTGCCGAATGGGTGGCGCCACCAGCGCCGTCATGGCGCCATCAGCGCAAACCTGGCGCTAACCGCGCGATACATGGCGCCAACCGCGCCAGTGTGAGTCCTTACACTCACCCCTCCTTTTTAAGAATTTTGTCCGCAAAATTCAGAAACATACCTGTTGGCCAACTCGGGATACAGCTGCAACAGCTCCTGCTCTCGCTCCCAAGTCGCTTCTTCAGGCGTTCTTCCTTCCCATTGTACCTTGACTTTGGGAATCGTCTTGCTGCAGATCTACTTCTCTGTCCGATCCAGAATCCTCAAGGGTCGTGTAGGACTCGTCAGATTCTCTCTGATCTGGACTGTGTCAGGCTCAATCACGTGTGAGGGATCTGCTACATACTTCCTCAACTGCGACACATGGAACACATCATGAAGCCCTAACAACTGGGGAGGCAAAGCTAGCCTGTATGCCACTGGTCATATCCTCTCAAGGATCTGATATGGACCAATGAACCTAGGACTCAGCTTCCTAACACCCAGATCTCGTCCTACGCCCGTCATTGGAGATAATCTCAGAAACACATGATCACCCTCCTTAAACTGCAAGGGTCTGTGCTTCTGATCATAATAGCTCCTCTGTCGACTCTGAGCCTTCATCAGCTTGTCTCGAATCATCTTGATCTGCTCAGAAGTCTCTTGAACCATCTCAGGTCCAAGGAGCTGTTTCTCTCCTACCTCTGTCCAACAAACCGGAGTTCTGCACCTTCGACCATACAGAGCTTCATATGGTGCCATACCCAAGCTGGCATGAAAACTGTTGTTGTATGAGAACTCCACCAGAGGTAGATATCTGTCCCAGCTAGTACCTTGCTCCAAGGCACAAGCTCTCAGCATATCCTCCAGAGTCTGAATGGTCCTCTTCGTCTGACCATCTGTCTGAGGATGGTAGACTGTGCTGAGTCTCAGCTGGGTCCCAAAAGCATCCTGAAGTGCACCCCAGAACCTCGAGGTGAACTTCGGATCTCTGTCATTGATGATATTGTCAGGGACTCCATGCAATCTAACAATCTCCCTAACATATAGCTGGGCCAACTTCTCTGTAGTGTAGTCATATCTCACAGGTAAGAAATGAGCAGACTTGGTCAGCCTGTCCACAATTACCCAGATGGAATCACATCCACTCTGAGTCCTCGGTAACCCTACCACGAAATCCATGGAAATACTGTCCCATTTCTACTCAGGGATCTCTAAAGGCTGAAGCAGACCAGACGGTCTCTGATGCTCAATCTTCACCTTCTGACACACCAGACACTTAGCCACATATTCGGCTATGTCTTTCTTCATCCCTGGCCACCAGAAACTCCTCTTTAGGTCATGATACATCTTGGTAGCTCCCGGATGTATACTGAACTGGCCTTTATGTGCTTTAGACAAGACGACATCTCTCAACTCGCCCTTAGGTACCACAACACGATCTTGGTACATCACCAAGTCGTTATCCTCCCAGGAGACATCCTGTTGACCAATCATGGCCCTCACAGCCTCGTCCTGCTGCTGAGCTTCTCGGATCTTCTTGATCAGCTCATTATCCACCTTGGTCCTGCTCAACTCAAGACCACGTGCACCTTCTGTCACCGTCAGGTGCATATCTCTGAATTGCTCAATCAATCTACAATTAGAGATCATCAAACATGCAGCAGTCACATTCTTCCTGCTCAAAGCATCAGCAACCAAATTGGCCTTGCCTGGATGGTATCTCAACTCGAAATCATAGTCCTTCAGGAGCTCCATCCAACGCCTATGTCTCATATTCAACTCTTTCTGATCAAAGAGGTACCTGAGACTCTTGTGGTCACTGAATACTATCAGCTTGGCACCATACAAATAATGCCTCCATATCTTCAAAGCAAACACCACAGCTGCCAACTCCAAGTCATGAGTAGGATAAAACTCTTCATGAGGTTTCAGTTGCCTGGAAGCATAGGCAACTACCTTCTGATCCTACATCAGCACACATCCAAGCCCCTGCTTAGATGCATCACAGAATACCTCAAAGACTCCCTCAAGGTCAGGAAGAGTCAACACTGGAGCTGTGGTCAACCGCTCTTTCAGCTCCTGGAAACACTGCTCGCACTTATGGGTCCACACAAATGGAACCCCCTTCCGTGTAAGTCGAGTCAGAGGTACCACCAACTGGGAAAACCCCTGAATGAACCTCTTGTAGTAGCCAGCCAATCCCAGGAAACTCCGGATCTCAGACACGTCCTTGGGCCTCTCCCAGGACATCACTGCCTCTATCTTGCTAGGATCCACTGATACACCAGCTGCTGAGAACACATGGCCAAGAAACTTCACCTCTATCAACTAGAATTCACACTTGGCCAACTTAGCATACAACTGCTTATCCCTCAAAATCTGAAGGACTGTCCTGAGATATTCGGCATGCTCTGCCTCCGTCTTAGAGTAGATCAGAATGTCATCAATAAACACCACAACAAACTGATCCAAGAAAGGTCTGAATACCCTGTTCATATAATCCATGAAAACTGCTGGGGCATTCGTCAGACCAAAAGGAATGACCTGATACTCGAAGTGACCATACCTAGACCGGAAAGCTGTCTTAGGTATGTCTGCAGGCCTGATCCGAATTTGATGATATCCGGATCTCAGGTCTATCTTGGAGAACACTCTGGCTCCCCTCAGCTGATCCAACAGATCATCAATACGAGTCAGAGGATACTTGTTCTTCACAGTAACCTTGTTCAACTGCCTGTAGTCCACACAAAGTCTCATACTGCCGTCCTTCTTCTTCACAAAGATCACCGGCACTACCCAAGGCAAAACACTCGGTCTGATGAACTATTTGGACAGCAGGTCCTCCAACTGCACCTTCAGCTCCCTCAACTCCAGAGGACCATACGATAAGGTGCCACATAAATTGGTCCCACACCAGGAACCAGATCAATGGAGAACTCTATCTTCCTCTCTGGTGGTAGCTGAGTGATCTCCTCAGGAAATACATCCACAAACTCACTCACCACCGGGATCTGAGACAAATCAACACCTGGCTTATCTTCTGTCACACTCAAGAAGATATAGCCATGAGCTCCCTCCATGATCGCCTTGCGAACTTGCAAGACTGATAAGAATGAGGTGGAACTCAAACCTGCATCGTCAGAAGGAATAACAACCCTCTTCTGACAACAGTCTAGCATCACACCATACTTGGTCATCCAGTCCATACCCAAAATCATCTCAAGGGTAGGCATAGCTAGACAAAACAGATCTATCACATAGGCTCTGCCCTCATACAAAAACTGCACATCCTTGCAGCACGTGCTCACCTGGCATCTCTCTCTAGATGCTGTGGTAACCTCCATCTGAGGGGCAAAACTGAGCTTAGGCAATCTGAGCCTATCAACAACCACATCCTGTATAAAGGAATGTGTGGCTCCAGAATCAAATAACACTCTAACATCACAATCATCGATCAGAACTGTACCTCTGATCAGGTCTGGAGCTCTAGCCGCCTCTCTGGCATCAACAGTATACACCCGGCCTGCTGTGGGCGCCATCATCTCCACTGGAGCTGCCTGTGCCCGACTCTCTGTCTGAGGGCACTCTCTGGCCATGTGGCCTGACTTGCCACATCTGTAACAAATGATCTGGCCCGAAGCACATGCTCTCATATGCTCCTTTCCACAGGCTGAACACTTGGAAACGGATTTCTTCTGAGGTAAGCCCCTCTTGAATCTATCAGAGGGTGCAGAGGCTCTCAACATCCTGCCCTTACCCTTCCCGGGTGGGCCAGAACCACTAGGCCTTCTCCCTTCCTGTGTGTCTGAGGGAGTCGACCGTCTGCCACTCTACTGTCTCTGTAGGATACCCTCTACCTGGCGACTCTGTCTCACCAACGTATCCATATCTCGTGACCTAAGGCCGGCCACCAACACCTGAATGTCATCTCTAAGTCCCCTTAGGAACTTAGTTGCTAGATTCTCAGCTTCAGGCATAGGTCTCCTGAAGTGTGCATACTGGGCCAGCTCATTAAACTGGGCCAGATACTCGTCCACTGTCATGGTCCCCTGGACGAGTCCATCAAACTCCGTCTGCTTCTGCTCCCGGGCATCTCTGGGAAAATACCTGTCCAGGAAGCAGGCCTCAAACAACTGCCAGGTAATCACCTCTCCCCGGCCTCTCAGAAGTGGAACTGTGGTCTTCCACCACTTGTGAGCATCACCCTGAATCATATAGGTTGCATACAACAACCTCTGGTGATCAGGGCACTCCATCACCTCGAAAATCTTCTCTAAGGCTTGCAGCCACCCTGCTGCAGCCACTGGATCATAGCCCCCTGAGAACACTGGAGGGCCATGCTTCCTGAAGGTGATCAGCATTTTCCCTCTGGCTGCTACATCACTGTCAGCCTCTATCTGGGACATCTGGTCCCCTCGCTGGTGGCTCCCACCAGCCTGCTGGCGACTAGCCTGGCCCTCATGCACAGGAGGTGTGGAGATACTCTGTCATCCCTCCTGAGGTTCTTCACCTCCTCTAACAGGTCTTGATTAGCCTTCATCAAGGCCTCATTCACCTCTCGGGTGGCAGCCATCTCTCACTGCATCTCCCCCTGAGTCTGTCTATTAGCAGCCATCTCTTGCTACATCTCTGCCTGTATCTGTCTATTTGCAGCTAACTCTTGCTGCATGGCGGCTAGTGCAGCCGCAACTGGATCAGTCTGGGCACTGGTAGCCCCACTGGTGCTTCTAGGTCTCACCATAGCACTACACATGTACATCACACAGTGAGTTGATCAGGCCCACAGTTAATGTACCCCCATGCAATGCTCATGTCAAACAACCACAGACAAGCACCAAATCAAGTTCCATACATAATGTTCTTATCAAGAAACCACTCTGATACCATTAAATGTAACACCCCGTAGGCCTCCTGTAACACCCCGATATTTTATTTTATTAAAGATGGATTTAATGAAACATTTAAGGATGATTAGAAAACTGTAATTCACTATATAGAGGGATATTTAGCACTTAATACACCTTTTAAAATAAAATTCAATTTGAGCTATTTTAGTTATTAGAAAATTCTATAAAAGTGCTAAACATAACCTTAGGAGTTTTCTTGTAA
>PYAF01000806.1:39317-55863 GCA_007407185.1 Glycine tomentella
TGTGATGACCCCAATTTATTTGGGCGAGCAGAGGAACAGTGAACGCTGAGATATGAAGAAGCTTGGATGACTTGCTTGCTGTGTTTTGACTTGATGAGTGGATGATCTGGTTTAATGTTGCCATTTTTGTGAATTATGGAAGTTGTACTGTACTGTATTTGTATTTTATTTTGGATGACTGTACACGGACTGCTATATTCAGTTATGCTTCTCATTATAAATAAATCGTGGTGAGGATAATCGTTTATGTTACTTACAAATTATAAAATTAGCAAGCAAAACAAAACAAATTTTCGTGAAAAATTTATACCAATTTAATTTTAAATACAAAATGGACACGTAATTTTATCTAAAATCAATCGAGCACGAGAGAGTAACGAGAGGCGTTACACCCTGGCCCACAATTCACAATACACACATCAGGCAAAACTATCAAACATGGCCCACTGGCCTGGCCCTCTGGCCTTTATCATAATATGAGCATCATCATACTCTAAACATATGAACATATGGCAGAGCTCCTCAATGCCTGGCGGAGCTCCTCAATGCCTGGTGGAGTTCCTCAACGCCTGACGGAGCTCCTCAACGTCAATATCAGTGTGAGACCACAACTCACACCTGCGTCATCAATCACATGGCAGAGCTCCTCAATGCCTGACGGAGCTCCTCAACGCCTGAATACATGGCAAAGCTCCTCAATGCCTGTATTCATCTATTGGCCAACAGATATATCTCAATCAAAGCATACATTCATCCAGCACAGATGTACACATATCATTATAAGAATGCAACAACCAATGCATGCATCATGAAATGACCACCACTCCCCCGGAGTGTGGTGTGACACACAAGATGGGAATTCATCCCCAGGAACACTGATCTTACCTGGCAAGGTCTCACTCTACAGTCCTTTCCCTACTCTGTGGCTCCTACCACCGATAATCTCACAATCAAGGCCTAATCAAGGCATATGGACGCATATCAAAACCAAATACACTGGCATTCAAACACAGAACATAACATATCAGAATTCCCCTATCCTAGGGTTCAATCAAACTCAACTGGTCTAGGCTATTCATAGACCATACAAGGTCCCTCAAGGCTGAAAGCCAAGCCTCTGAGTCATCCCAGACTCCATGTAAATGCATACATGGCATAAGCTTTCCTCAGCCTTATGACTCAATTATCACTAGAACAAACTGAGTTCCACTCAAAGCCCCGTTTAACTAGCCTCTCAGGCTCATAACATCACAATCAAATTTGAAGATGATCCAACGGTTAACGAATCTGAAATCGTGGTTTTACCGAAACAGGTTTTGGGTCAATATCAGAATCACATAGTTCCAATGCAGATCAATCAATTCACACCAAGCAGTTGCACAAGGATAATTCATACAACACTTCAACTAATCCAAATTAATCAATTAGTTAAATAATACAAGAAATACATCAAACATCTATTTTCAGTTATCCAAATTCCAAGGCGTTATAGTCCATGCTGGTTCCTCAAGGGATATGTTTTTCCTTTCCACAACCCCATTTTGTTGTGGTGTTCTTAGAGCAAAAAAGTTATGATTAATGTTATTTTGTTCACAAAACAGTTCAAAGTCCTCATTTTGAAATTCTCCATCATGGTCACTTCCCAAAACTTTTAATTTTGAAATCCTTTTCATCTTGAATAAGCTTGGCAAGTTTTTGAAAAGCTTTAAAATCGTTACTTTTAGAAGATATGCATAAAGTCTAGGTATATCTAGAGTAATGATCTATAGTAACCAAAGCATAGTAATTCCCTCCACTGCTCATGGTTCTAGAAGAACCAAAAAGATCTAAATGTAAAAGTTCAAGCACTTTAGAGGTAGAAACTGAATTTTTAGATTTGAAAGATACTTTAGTTTGCTTTCCTTTTTGACATGCATTACATAATCCATCCTTCTAAAATTTGAGCATTGGGAGACCTTTAAACAATTCCTTATAGACTAGCTTATTTAGTTGATCCATGTGAATATGAGTTATTCTATCATGCCAAAGCAAGGAGAGATGATCATTACTTATTAAACAAAGCATGTTGGAGTGAGATTCACTTTCTACATAAGCATATTGGTATTGCCAATATGGATGCCAACCAACTTAATGTTGTTTGAAAATGGTTCAATTATTGTGCAACACTCTCAGTTAAAAAATGATTTCAAAACCCTTATCACATAGTTGGATTATGCTTAACAAGTTATGTTTCAGCCCTTCCACATATAAGACATTCTCTATGAAAATAGTTAGAGAATTTCTGATATTACCTACACTGAGAATTCTCCCTTTGTTGTTGTCATCATATGTTACAAATCCTCCTTCCTTATCTTTTAGAGACATGAACTTTGACTTGTCTACTATCATATGCCTTGAGCAGCTGGTATTAAGATGGCATAGTTGTTTATCCGCTACTTGGCACACCTACAAATAGATTTAAAAGGTAGATTTAGGAACCCAAGTCTTGTTGGGTCCTTTTTGGTTAGTAATCTTGTTAGTTCCCTTGGGAACCCACTTGTGATTCCCACTTGCAACTCCATACCCTTTTATCATGCACTTAAAAGAAGAATGTCCCTTATTCATACAATAATGACATATCGTGAAGGGTGAGCTAGAAACTTTTGTAAAGTTAAAGAAATTTTTGTAAGCTTTTTGCTTCTTGTTGTATGTATAACCCAATCCAACCTTTATGATAACAAATTTTTGTTGTGCAAGTAATGGTTCCAAATTGTATCTCTCCATAGTGAACATGGATAAAGTTTTTAGCGAGTATTCAACCTTTACTTCTAAAACTTTACATCCTTCACATGGGGAAGTGACATTAGTGGTGTCAGTGTAATTACAAGAAGATTTGTTCTTTTCTTTTTCTAAAATATCAATTTTTGCTTTTTCTTCCAACAACTCTTTTTGAATTTCCACTATTTTATCACATGCCACCTCAATTTACTTTTTAAAAGATTATTTGCAATGACCAACTTTTTTGCTTCTTGATGCATTTCATTGAAAGCATCTAGTAGCTAATCATAGTTATCATCATCTCCCAAATCAGAAATGGTTACCTCACTTTCAACTTCATTGTTTTCCATCAAGCACAAATGTGCTTCTTCCTCTTCACTATTGTCGCTGGAAGTTGTTGATTCATTGTCATTCCAAATGATATATTCCTTCTTTTTTTTAATGAACTCGTATTTTTCTTATCTCCTTATTGCTTCTTTTGGTAGATGAGGCAGTCTACCTTAATATGACATGTCTTTCCACACTCAAAGCAAGTGAATCCGTTGGAGGAATATGGTTCTCCTTTAATGATATTCTTCTTAGGCTAAAAGTTTCTATTTCCATTTTTTTTCTTGAGGAATTTGTTGAACCTTCTCATAAGCAAGTTTAGATTTTCAGCATCCGACCCTTTTGCATTGTCACTCTCACTTTTGTCACTTGATGGAATTCTAGTCTTCATTGCTAAACCTCTATTCTTTTTATCTATAGCTTCTTCTTAAGCCATTCTTGTCAAGTCCATTTCATATTCCCTCAACTTTCAAAACAATTCTGCATGTGTCATGGTGGCAAGGTCTTTTGATTCAAAAATAGCTATGACCTTTGGTTGCCATGTCTTGTTAAGGGATTTCAGCACCTTGACATTGATCTTTTCTTCTTCAAAAATATTTCCAAGACCCTTGAGATGGTTTACAATATGTGTAAATCTTTTTTGCACATCACTATAGTTTCCCATTGCTCTATCTTAAAGGTTTCTTATTCTTGGATAAGCAAATTCTTTTGAGCTCTCCTTACATTTAGTGTTCCATTCTATGTGACATGGATTAAATCCCACATCTCTTTGGCAGTTGTGCATGCAGACACCTTGAAAAACTCATCAGAATTTAATGAGGAATGTATAATGTGCATTGCCTTGGAATCATATTCACCTTTTTTAATCTCTTCTTGTGACCAAGTGATAAGTGTCACATTTCAGTAAAATTCATGTTTTAAAAACTGGCACTTATCTTTTTGATTTCATTAACTTAGCTTATAAATTTCCCTAAACCTAGTTAAATAGCATCTAGTACTTGTTTTAAAGTTGTTTTGGAAGATTAATCCAATCATGTTGAAAAACGATAAGAATACTTCAACACATGTTTTATATTTTGATAGATTCCATGGATTTTCGAGGCTTTCGGATAATCAAAACAAGCAAGGAGGGCTAACATAACAAGCAAGGGAGGCGCAACAAGCATTTAGGGCCCAGAAACTGACATGGCCCAAAGCTTTCTTCAACACTAAGCTATAAGCTCGCCCAGGCAAGTCACAAGTAACGAAAAGATGGGATTAACTCGCCCAGGCGGCCAGAATATGAAGGAATGGCTCGCCTGGGCGACCAAAGTAGGCAGGTCCACAAAACCTATAAATAGTGGACGGATTTTGGAGCAAGCATTGATTCCTCTCCCTCATCTTGAGCTCCTTGTTCATAGTTTATGCCTATTTTTCTTCTTAGGTTATAGTAGAGAGTTAGGGAAGTGAGAAAGTGAGTTTTTGTAGTGGAGATTCTGCCGAAAAGAGGATCGATGACAAGCTACTTCGTTAGTCATTCTCTTGAGGAGGTTCTTCCGATGAACGCCTAAACTCTCTAAGGATTGGACGTACTCTTCTTATCCCTATGCTCTTCCGATGGAGCTATGCAGTACAATGGGAGCATCGGACGAAGATGCTGAAGCTGTTTACCTCAGAGCTTTTCCTTTTTCTTTGACAGGTAAAGCTAAAACTTGGCTTCAATCACAACCGAACAAAAGTATAAGCACATGGGATGATTTGGAGGAGAAATTCATCGCTAGATTCTTCCCTCCCTCAAGATTTATCAGTGCAAAGTCAGCTATTGCCACTTTCTCTCAAGGTACAGATGAACCCTTGTGTGAGACATGGGAAAGATTTAAGTTACTACTAAGGAGATGCCCGAACCACAATTTTGACGATGCTACACAATTACACATCTTTTATAGTGGTTTGAGGCCCCAGACCAAGATGATCCTTGACGCTTCAGTTGGAGGAACCATGATGTCAAAAAGCCCCAAGGAAGCCATAGTGATCATTGATTCCATAGCAGCAAGTGACTATCAATCTCACCATGATAGATCACCAATTCATAGGAAAGGCATATTAGAGCTTGACACTCAAAGTGCTATTTTAGCTCAAAACAAGCTTTTAACTCAGCAATTGGAAGCCTTAACAAAGCAAATAGGCCAACTTCCTCAAATTCAGCATGGAGGATAACAGAAATCTCATACAACACACCAAGTTCAACAAATCTTGAGATGTGACTTTTGTGGATGAGACCATCAGAATGGCCATTGTTCAATGCATGGTGATTATCCACAAAAAGAGGAAGCTCACTATATGCAAAATCAATCAAGACCTCAAGGGAATTACCAAAGTTACCTCAGTGGTCCAGGTTCTAATCAACCTTATAATTTGAGGCAAAATAACAATGCTTATAATGTTCCCACTAACCCTCCTTTTGCAGGTCTTTGTAACAATTCTTTTGCAAGTTCTTCTAATTCTTTTCCAGGTTCTTCAAATAGAAATATGCCACAACAAGATCAGTCTGACAGATTGACAAAGCTGGAAGATACTCTTACTCAGTTCATGCAATTGTCCATCAGCAATCAAAAGAATAATGAGGCTTCTATTAAAAATTTAGAAGTGCAAATAGGACAGCTTGCAAAACAAGTAGTTGAGCATGGAGGTGGATCTTTCTCAGCAAATACCCAAGTCAACCCTAAGGAGCAATGTAACGCCATTATCACAAGAAGGGGAACTATGGTTGGTAGGAAAAAAAAGAAGAAGAAAAGAAAAATGAAGGAAATGATATAGCAAAAGAAAAAGAAAAGGATGAGGAAGAAACGAATGAAAAACTTGAGAGAAAGGTAACAAGTGATAATGAAAAGAAAAGAAGGGATAAAGGCAAAGATGTTTTGACCCCACCACCAGTCCAAAGTATGCCATATCCACACGCTCCATCCAAGAAAACAAAGGAAAACCAATACAAGCATTTTCTTGACATCTTCTAGCAACTCCAAATAAATATTCCTTTTGCTGATGCATTAGAGCAAATGCCAACATATGCCAAATTCATGAAGGATTTCCTCACCAGGAAAAGAAGATACACCGACGAGGAAACAATCGAGCTGGATGCAGGATGCAGTGCCATCATCCAAAAGACCATCCTAGAAAAGTCAAGAGATCCAGGTAGCTTTACAATTCCTGTTACTATTGGTAAATTATCTGTGGGAAAATCTCTTCTTGACTTAGGTGCAAGCATCAATCTCGTACCATTATCCATGGTTAAAAGGATAGGAAAGGTTATAATCAAACCTACTAGGATGACTCTGCAGTTAGCTGACAGATCTATTAAGCATCCCTATGGCATCATTGAAGACGTGTTGGTGAAAGTTGACAAATTCTTCTTCCCAGTCGACTTTGTAGTCATGGATATGGATGAAGATAGTGAAGTTCCATTAATTCTTGGCAGACCATTTATGAAGACTGCCAAAGTTTTAATTGATGTTGATGAAGGAAAGCTCACTGTCAGAGTGCAACCTGATGAACTTCAGTTTAATGTTTTTGAAGACATAGAGCATCCCACAAATACAAAAGAATGTTTTAGAATGGATACGGAAGACTCAGAAATCAAAGGCTCAATGATCAAATGCTGGGAGTCAAAGCCATAGCACACTCATCCAGCTAAAACAACGTAAAAGAAGCGCTCCTGGGAGGCAACCCAGTGTTTTTAAATTTTTTGTTTTTATTTATGCTTATAAATTATATGTCTGAATTTTACCTTTTGATAATCTTTTTGAAAATATCATCTGTTTTGTTAAGAAATTGGATGCAGGTCCATTTTGTTAAGAAAAGCAGATGATATTTTCAAAAAGATTATCAAAAGGTAAAAGCAGGTGAAGAAGAAGAACGTCGCAGATTCTCTGAAAGGAGGACATCGAGCTTTTCAGCCACGATCCTAAAAAATCAGTGACATTTAAATTTCTTTACTGCTTTGTAGTTTTAATTCAGTACTTTGTTTATTTGGTTACTATGTTTTGCTTCTTTTTGCTTGCATACAGAGGTTTCTCTCTTTTTGAAAATACACATATTAAAAAATTTTATTTTATTAAAAATGCCAGTATAAATCTTTTTGGGGCGTAATTGATATGACATGTTTTAGAAAGAATCAACAGACAAATATTTTGACACTTGTTTTTTATTTTGATCAAAACACCATAAAATGATTTTTGGAAACTTTGAGAATGAAAAACAAAGGAATGGGTTTTTCAAATATCAAATGAAGGCAAGTCTTTATACAAAGGAATTGATAAAGAACATCTTTCGAAACATTGATTTGATTTGAACATGAAAACAAACCTTAAAACCCAAGTGAGTGAGTGCATCCACAGAAATTATAATGAGTAACCTCACTGATAAAATCTATAGTTAATTTTGCATAAATTTCTAATTGTCATAACATATTATGCATGGATATGATTTAGGCCTTCTTTCTTACTAAACATCTTTTTAAGCCACTGGCCAAAAAGCTATCCGAACATATTTAAATGATTTATCCTTTGTAAAACCCCTTTGATCCTAAACAGTTGATATTTTGTTGGAACCCTAACCTATGATAGGAATTCCACACCTTACCTAAGGTTAGGAGAGCAAAAAGGGAATATTTTTGTTGATGGAAATCTTTTGGGTAGCTCATATGATGGAAAAGATTATTTTGAAAAGTGGCTATATGCTATTCTTAAAAACAAAAAAAACAAAAACAAAAACAAAAACAAAATTCTTGTTTTAAATGATACAAAGTTGGGTGAAGAAAAAGATTGATAAAAACATGAAAATCTTGAAAATAGAAGTGATGATTTAAATGTTTTATCTTGATTTGCTCTCTTATTCTCAAGGTACTTTTTGAATATCCAGAAAAACCAAGATTCCTTTCTAGCCAGGCCCAACCCTAAAAGCCCTAATGATCCATGCTAAGTATGTACTTTGATTTGATGTGAAATCAACTGTAAAATTGATCTATGATATATCAGTGATCAAATTGAGAATAAACACTTACCTGTGAAAGAATTAAACACTTTTAAGAGGATTTCCTCTGTTTGAATCAATCACATGTTTCCTCTGATGTTCTTTAGAAATGAAATGTGAATTGATCTTAATCTCATTTGATTTCGTGAACTCTATGTGTGGTTTCAAATTCTCGAGGTTGACTATTTTTGAAAATATGTTCTGATCACTCTAGAAAGTTGGTTCTTTACAAAGCATGTTCATCTTTTATACTCCTATTAATTTTAGTATTAGTTACTTTGCTTGAGGACAAGCAAGATTCTAGGTTGGGGGTGTGATAAGTGCCACATTTCAGTAAAATTCATGTTTTAAAATCTGGCACATATCTTTTTGATTTCATTAACTTAGCTTATAAATTTCCCTAAACCTACTTAAATAGCATCTAGTACTTGTTTTAAAGTTGTTTTCGAAGATTAATCCAATCATGTTTTATATTTTGATAGATTCCATGGATTTTTTAGGCTTCCGGATAATCAAAACAAGCAAGGAGGGCTAACATAACAAGCAAGGGAGGTGCAACAAGCATTTCAGGCCCAGAAACCGACATGGCCCAAAGCTTTCTTCAACACTAAGCTATAAGCTCGCCCAGGCGGCCATGCAATGCACAATTCACTCGCCCAGGCGAGTCACAAGTAACGAAAAGATGGGATTAACTCGCCCAGGCGGCCAGAATATGAAGGAATGGCTCGCTTGGGCGACCAAAGCAGGCAGGTCCACAAAACCTATAAATAGTGGATGGATTTTGGAGCAAGCATTGATTCCTCTCCCTCATCTTGAGCTCCTTGTTCATAGTTTATGCCTATTTTTCTTCTTAGGTTATAGTAGAGAGTTAGGGAAGTGAAAAAGTGAGTTTTTGTAGTGGAGATTCTGCCGAAAAGAGGATCGATGACAAGCTACTTCGTTAGTCATTCTCTTGAGGAGGTTCTTCCGATGAACGCCTAAACTCTATAAGGATTGGACGTACTCTTCTTATCCTTCTATTAACAGACTCTGTGAAGATTTTCATCCGAACTTTCCAAAAAGGGCAGTTCGTGCCACAAAACAATAGTGGTTTGTTAATGAATGCACCCCTAGTGAATGACAATTGATTCCCAATCATAATATGAATATTTTGAAAAAATCTTGATTAACTCTCAAGACCCAATCTCTAATACCAATTGTTGGATTAAGCCAAGTATCTAGAAGAGGGGCTGAATAGATTCTTTCAAAATCTTTACCAAATTGTTCTTAACACTGACTAAAAACACCTCTTTAAATCAACCAAAGCTTCTCCAAAAGATCTTTAGCAAAAAAATAAAATAAATTATGATGACCCTTTGAAATTGATTCCACTCACAAGATGATTACAAAACTCAAAGTTATAGAGAATAAGAAAATCACACAAGAGTTTATAATGGTTCGGTCCAATTCACACCTATATCCAGTTTGTACTAAGTCCTCTTAGAACAACCACTATATAGAGAACACTAGTACAAATACTATGAGCACACAATTCTCTAATAGAAAACAAATCTTTCTCTTGAACCCTACAAGAAAAGATCTAGAATTGGAACCCTATCAATTCTCCAACATCCTGGTAACTATAACCAAGAACAACACTTTTCAAAGATTAAAATATAATTATCGAATACACCTGAAATGTGTAAACCTTTGATCTTCAATATGTCTTCACAAGTTGATCAATTCA
The DNA here is from genome assembly GCA_007407185.1 of Glycine tomentella. Taxonomy (NCBI): domain Eukaryota; kingdom Viridiplantae; phylum Streptophyta; class Magnoliopsida; order Fabales; family Fabaceae; genus Glycine; species Glycine tomentella. Next base: position 49,135 of record PYAF01000806.1, read on the forward strand.
CGATTCTAAAATGAATGATTATTTTATCAACGTCAATCTTCAAACTTATGACAGTGCTATTCCTTTTTAGGACTCTCTTGAAAGTGTTTTTCTCTTAAACATCAAGAGTCTCTTAAAAAGAAAACACATAGGGGTATTTATAAATTTGACAGTTAAAATAGATCTAATCGATTATAAAAATAGGTAATCAATTAATTCGTCAAAATTCCCTTTGTTCTTCAATTCCAAAAACTGGTTAATCGATTATCAGAAAGGGTAATCGATTAATTCATTTCAATCTGACAATTTCATTTTCTTCTTGTTGACTGGATAATTGATTATCATGTGTAGTAATTGATTATATGTGTAGTAATTGATTATAGATTCACACAGATGTTGATTTGAGGGGGAGCTACATGAAGATCAAGAAATGTGAAGTCTTGGATGAAGTTTTGGCTTTCAACATGCATAAAGCCTTGAAGATGAAAGTTTGTGCTTAAATGTAAAAGAATTGAAAGCATTCTGATGATTCAAGCTTTGCATGCATACCTTTCATACACATTTTAAGCATTGCATCATATAAGCTTTAAGTAATTGCTTTGGAACTTAAGAAAAAGCTAAGTATTTTAAAAAAAATAGTCTAAAGCCGGATTAATCGATTACTACCTTAACAGAATCGATTATTTTGTTCATCAAGCTTTCTGGAAAATCATCATAAACACTTTAATCGATTAACTCATCGGATTAATCGATTACTTGAACCTTAGCATACCTGGAATTTGGCTGAGTGACTGGTTTAATCGATTACCACATAGTCGTAATCGATTACATGCTTGTTTTGAAAATATAGTCACGCTGCCTTAATCGATTACCACTTCTTGAAATCGATTATTTAGTTCACCTCATGTTTTGCACTCACGTTGTCTTAATCGATTACCAATAAATGTAATCAATTATATTACACAAACATGATTTTTAACATGGTATGGCTTAATCGATTATTATGGACTGTAATAGATTGTTTTGCTTCAACATGTTTTTTGCTCAGTCTGGTTTAATCGATTACACGTCGGGTTAATCGATTATTTGACCCGTTAACTGAAATCAGAACTTACCAAGAACGTTTTAATCGATTACAGGAACCTGTGGAGCGCTTTTAATCGATTAATTCAGTTACGAATTTAAGTATAAATAGAACCCTTGCCTTGTGTGGTAAAAGGACTGAGAGAATCAAGTACAGAACTTATATTTTCGAATTCTGAGCATTGAAAATGCTTTCTAAGGATTCACAAAGGCATTCTTCTGGGTTCATAGGGTCTTGCTTCCATTCATTCATCTATGGGTCACTAAGGTTCTAGTGAAGCAAGCCAATCTTTCACAAAGGCTAAGGAAAACTGATTCTGCATAACTGTTTCTGCATTCAACCTGAGATTTTCATTATTATGCATTTCATTATTGGATCATCAGGTGAATTATTTCCTTAATCTTTGTGGGTGTAAAGTTTTCTATTGTAACTTTGATTTTGGTGTTCTATTGTAAGTGGGTTTTTTTCTTGCAAGGGTGGAGATAGTGTTTCTCCAAGGATAACTGAGTAGTGTTCTCAGTGTGGGTGTGGCTTCTAAGGGTCTAATAGGGTTTTAGATCTCTGAACCTTATCTAGGGTTGATAAGGAGAAGCTTGTAATTGCTTGTAAGAATATTATTTGCAATAGTGGAACTCTACTCTAGTGTTGAGTAGAAGAAAATTGGATGTAGCCTCATAGTGTTTGAGGTGAACCAGTATAAACCTTGTGTGTTTATTCTTATTCTACATGTTTTATTAGTTTCTTAGTGAATTCTGTTTTACATCTTGGTTCTTGATGCATTACATGTCTTGTATTGATATTGGATAAAAGTTCTTGGTTGTATTTGTGATAAAGATCCTAAAGGGCAAAAACTCTGATTTTGATAAATTGATTTTGATTACTCAAAAAATTTTAAATTACCAAGACTAACCAATTCAACCCCCCCTCTCTTGGTTAAGTGTGAAGTGTTTCCATATTCTACAATTGGTATCAGAGCTAGGTCTTGTAAGATACTCAAGATCACTGCATTTTTTCAAAATGAACACCTCACAAATAATCTTTAAGGAAGGAGCATCCTTAAACAGACCTCCTTTGTTTGAGGGGGAGCATTTCAGCTTTTGGAAAAATAGAATGAAGATCTTTATTCAATCTAATGATCCAGGAGCATGGAATGCGATTGAGAAAGGTCCTAGAGTACCTATTAAAATGATAGATAACAATATGATTCCCAAAGATTGGGATGAAATGAATGATGATGAAAAAAGAATTGTTCAGTATGATTTTAAAGCAAAGAACATGATAACCTCTGCTCTATCTTCTGATGAATTTTTCAGAACCGTTCGTTGTACAAGTGCCAAGGAAATGTGGGACCCATGAAGGGACTGAGGAAGTAAGGAGATCAAGAAAGCATTCTTTGATTCATGAATATGAAATGTTTAAGATGAATCAAAATGAAAGTATTTCTCAGCTTCAAACAAGGTTCACACATATTGTGAATCACCTCTTGGGACTTGGAAAAACCTTTGATGCTAAAGAACTTAACATCAAGATTCTAAAATGCCTCACTAGATCTTGGCAACACAAAGTAATAGCCATCAAGGAATCCAAAGATCTTTCGAAAATGACAATGGCTGCACTTTTTGGTAAGTTGCTTGAATATGAGTTTGATTTGTCTCAACTAACTTTTGGTGAAGATGCTGAAAGGAAAAGCAAGGGAATAACACTTAAATCTGCAGCACCCAAAGTAGAGAAAGATGAAGACTCTAGTGATGAGGAGGAAGATGAAAGCATGAATTTGATTGTAAAAAAGTTCAGCAAATTTATGAAGAAGAACAAGGGCAGAAATTTTGTAAGGAACAATAAGAACAAGTCTGCAAACAACAGCACTAGCAACTTCAAGAAAATGGACAGCAGCTATACTTGCTTTGAATGTGGCAAACCGGGTCACATTAAATCAGAATGCTCCATATACTTGAAGAAACAACAGCAAGACAGCAAAGGGAAGAAGGAAGCTAAGCCTAGAAGAGCATACATTGCATAGGAAGACAATGAATCTTCTACCTCTGAATCCTTTGCTGATATGGAAGAAGCAAACATGTGCCTCACCTCAATCATTAATAAAGAAAATGATGATCTTTTGGATGAAGATGAGGAGGTAACTTCTGAACTTGAACAAGCTGTTTTAGCATTTTAAGAAATGCACAAAGAGGCCAAAAAGCTAGCTAAGTCTAATAGCAAGCTAAAAAAGAGTATGGAGGAACATCTTGCTAAAATAGTGGAGCTACAAACTGAAGTTTGTAACCTGAAGAAAGAAAATGAAAATCTGACTTCAAGTTACAAATCAAGTGGATGTATGTGCACCTCTTCCTCTACATCTAGTGACAATTATGAAATGCTGCAAAAAGTTTTTGATGAATATAGAATCAATCAAGAAGAAAAGTACTTGCAGCTGGTTTCAAAAAATCAAGAATTGATTGACATCTTGGAAAAGCTCAACAAGGGAAAATGTGATTTAGATGAAATATTGAGTGCCCAAAAATAGTTTGGAGACACCTCTGGTTTGGGTTATAAAAAGAACTTTAAAAAAGTCCAAAAGACTACATTTGTACTCCTAAAACAGAAGCAAAAGAAAAAGCCAAGAGTCAATCAAAGAAGGTTTTCTAGAAAAAGATATAATGCTGTAACTTGTCACTATTGTATGAAAAGGGGTCACACAGCTTACCATTGTTTTGCAAGAAGGTTTTATGTCCCAAATGGTGAATGCATTTGGGTAGAAAAGAAAAAGAAAATAGCTAACCCACTTGGACCCAAAAGAAAATGGGTACCTATTCCTTTGAAGTAATTTGTTTCTTTTGTAGGTGTGTCTAAGAGCAAGCTCTTCTCTATGGTATCTTGATAGTGGATGCTCAAGACACATGACGGGTGACGTGTCCTTGCTCAAGAATCTCACTTTTAAAGATGGGGGCTTTGTCACATATGGAGATAACAACAAAGGAAAAATATTGGGTGAAGGAAGCATTGGTGACAGCTTAAATACCAAAATTAGCAATGTGCTCTATGTTGAAGGCTTGAAGCACAACTTACTAAGCATTAGCCAACTATGTGACAAAGGCTACAAGATTTCCTTCAATCAAGATTGCTGTTTAATTTGTGATGGTAAGAGTGAAGAGGTAATTCACATAGGCAAGAGGAAAGGTAATGTGTATCTACTCTCTATTGACCATGCATTGTTCCACAAAACCACACGCTTATTGAGTAAAATAGATGAAACATGGCTGTGGCATAGGAGAGCTAGTCATATAAATATGCATCATATGAATAAGCTTATCAAGAGGGACTTAGTTATTGGCTTGCAAAACTCAAATTTGAGAAGGACAAATTGTGTGATGCATGTCAAAAGGGGAAACAAACAAAAATATCTTTTCAAAGCAAAAACATTGTTTCCACCTCTAGACCACTTGAGCTTTTACACATGGATTTGTTTGGTCCTTCAAGAACTATGAGTTTAGGGGGAAATTACTATGGATTAGTTATTGTTGATGATTTCTCTAGATTCACTTGGACTTTGTTTTTGAAATCCAAGTGTGATGCTTTCTATTCTTTTCAAAAATTAGCCAAACTTGTTCAAAATGAAAAAGGGTGTAAAATTGTTTCAATTAGAAGTGATCATGGTGGAGAATTCCAAAATAAAGATTTTAAAAAATTCTGTGAGGAAAATGAGATTAACCACAATTTTTCAGCTCCAAGAACACCTCAACAAAATGGTGTTGGGGAGAGGAAAAACAAATCACTTGAAGAAGGTGCTAGGACACTTCTAAATGAAACAAATTTACCCAAATATTTTTGGGCTGATGCTGTTAACACAGTTTGCTATACCTTAAATAGACTTCTCATAAGACCTATTTTGAAGAAAACCCCTTATGAGTTGTATAAAGGAAGAAAGCCCAATGTTTCTCACTTAAGAACCTTTGGCTGTAAATGCTTTGTTTTAAATAATGGAAAGGAATCACTTGGGAAGTTTGATGCAAAAGTTGATGAAGCTATCTTTCTTAGATAAGCAAGGCATATAGAGTTTTCAATAAAAGAACCATGTGCATAGAGGAATCTGTCTATGTAATTTGTGATGAAGCTAACCCCTCAAAAGAGGAAAAAGCTTGTGATGATGATGCAGGAAATGTATAGTAGAATATTCAACCTGAGAAGATGTCTATCAATGAGAAAAATGAACCAAGTGCTGAAGAAGGTTCATCAACACCAGAACAATTGCCTAAGGAGTGGAGAACCACAAGAGATCTTTCACTAGATAACATCATTGGTGAAGTATCATAGGGAGTCTCTACTAGATCCTAACTTAGAAATTTATGTTGTGACATGGCTTTTGTTTCTCAAATTGAACCAAAAGATATCAATCATGCTTTGCAAGATGAACATTGGATGCATGCCATGCATGAAGAGTTAAATCAATTTAAAAGAAATGAAGTTTGGGAACTTGTTCCTAAACCCCCATCCATTAAGCCTATTGGTACTAAATGGATTTTTAGAAACAAGTTGGATGAAAGTGGAATTATAGTAAGAAATAAAGCTAGATTGGTTGCAAAAGGTTACAACCAAGAGGAAGGTATTGACTATGAGGAAACTTATGCTCCAGTCGCAAGGTTAGAAGCTATTAGGTTGCTACTTGCTTATGCTTGCATTATGGGTTTTAAACTTTTTCAAATGGATGTGAAAAGTGCATTTTTAAATGGCTATATTGAGGAGGATATATATGTTGAACAACCTCCAGGATTTTCTAATTTCCAACATCCAAATCATGTTTTCAAAATTAAGAAAGCCCTCTATGGTCTTAAACAAGCACCTAAATCATGGTATGAAAGGTTGAGTAAGTTTCTACTCGATCAATCTTTTATAAGGGGCAATGTTGACAAAACCTTGTTCATCAAAAGGCAAAAGAATGATATTTTACTGGTTCAAATCTATGTTGATGATATTATCTTTGGTTCAACTAATCCAAAACTTTGCAAAGAATTTTCTGCAGTTATGCAACAAGAGTTTGAGATGTCTATGATGGGAGAGCTGACATTCTTCCTAGGATTGCAAGTCAAGCAATTGGAAAATGGAACTTTCCTTAATCAATCAAAGTATTGCCTTGAAGTAACCAAGAAGTTTGAAATGGATAAAAGCAAAGATGCTGGAACACCTATGGCAACTTCAACCTATCTTGATTCAAATGAAAGAGGAAAGAAAGTAGATGAATCCAAGTATAGGGGATGATTGGCTCATTACTCTACTTAACAGCTAGTAGATCGGATATCATGCTAAGTGTTTGCTTGTGTGCAAGATATCAAGCAAACCTAAAGGAGTCTCATCTTATTGCTGTAAAGAGGATCATCAAATATCTAAAGGCAACACCCAAAGTTGGACTTTGGTATCCTAGAGATGCATCTATCAATATTATTGGTTATTCAGATTCTGATTTTGCAGGGTGCAAGCTTGATAGAAAAAGCACTAGTGGAACTTGTCATCTCCTTGGAAGCTCACTTATTTCTTGGCACTGCAAGAAACAAGCATGTGTAGCTTTATCCACTGCAGAAGCTGAGTATATTTCAGCTGGTAGTTGCTGTGCACAGAGTATTTGGCTCAAGCAACAACTACAAGACTATGGAGTTGAGTTAAAGGAGATTCCACTA